>JBBCBC010000027.1:13967473-14522794 GCA_037126765.1 Stenogyne calaminthoides | reverse complement strand
ATAGTAAGGTGTTAAAAATTGCTTGGTGATCTTCCACTTTTTGAAGAAAGCATCGATTGCTAGGTCGTCGCTCTGTTTTCCATTATCTGAAACTATCGTTGTGGTAGTCCGAAATGACATATGATGTTTTTTCAAATGAATCTGATGATGCGCTCCTGGTCGATGGTCACTAGAACTTCTGCCTCCGTCCACTTAATAAAATAGTCGACGGTGACTACTGCAAACTTAACACTACCCAGGGCTATTGGCAAAAGTCCGATGAGGTCGATCCCCCACTTTGTGAATGACCATGGACTGTAGATGAATGTGAGCTCTTCGTGGGCCTTCTTGGTTACAGGAGTGAACACCTGACACTTATGGCAGGATTTTGTTGGGGTTATACTAGAAAGTATGCTTTTACTTTGTATAACCAAACTGAATTTCTGTCTTATTTACTGAAAATAAATTCTTTATCACTGTTTCTTTAAATATGAATAAATATTATATATATTTATTGCATAACTGTTCAATAATAGTACGAGTTGCATTGTAGTTAATGTGGTGATACTAGATCACAGCAGATCACATTAACAGTTCCTTGTAAATAAGTACAAATTCACAACCTAGATGGAAATGAACAATCCATCATGAAAGGTTGAAGTGTAAGGCTTAGATTGACCTGTCTTGACCAAGAGATTACACTAGTGCATTATGATGCGCTGAATAGGACCTACAAGGAGGATAAATTCTTCAGTACTGAATATAGAAGAATTAGACATCAGTAGTTGGTTAGAGAATCAATGTGATTCAATACTTTTTGTTTTGGGCAATATTATTAGTTACATGACGATTGCTAAGATTTAATACAGAGAATCGTGTGCAAGTACGTCTTTTTTTATTTGTCCCCTTGGTGGGCTCAGAAGTTTTATCATACTAAATCTTGCAAGTGGAATTTATTTCCGGTATGGATAATAATGTTGAACTGACCTTACTCAAAGGAAAAAGATATTAATTAATATAAAGCTTCTTCAGTGGCTTAAATTAATTAATGGACTGGATAATCTTAAACACGAGAAATAATAACAGGGAGCCATATTACAATAATATGGGTTAAGATGGATAGTGCAATATTAATTTTATAGTGAAATAAATTAATATTAATGGGCTGAATAATATTGTGGCTCAATATTGATAATTCAGAGTCCATTGGAAGGTACAATCTTAATTCTCCTAAAGGCCCTTAAGTAGCTCAATATAAAGTCTAATAACTGAAAAGATGATTAAAATAAAATAAAATATTGTTGCCTATTTTTTCCTAAATTTTCAAAAATTAGGAGGAAAAGAAGAGAAAAGATTTTCTTGAAAAGATTTTATGGAAAAAGATAAGCATTCTTGGAATACAAGATTTTCTCATAAATTCAAGAAAATCAAATCTTGATTTTTCTTTTTTTTTTTCAAAAATTGCATAAAATAAGGAGGTGGGATTTTGTTGGGAGTTATTTATGTAAAATAGAATATATGAGATATATTCAAGATTGTGTCTTGGGAAGATACAAGGAAAATTCACATAAGCCCAATGTGACCTAAATTTTCGCCCCCTTGTGCATTATAAATAGGGGATGATTCTTTCATCCCCAACACAGTTTCATGAGTTGGAAAAATTAGAAATCCACAAAGGTGGTGCAACATATTTTTCTTTTTCCTTTTGTTAATTGTTTGTGGGAATCCTTCCACCGGATTATCAAACAAGGGCGTGGGAATACTTGAGAAGACTCTTTGGGTTTGTTCGTTGGAACGGGCATCTTCTCTACGGTTAATCTCGTCAAAAGGTATGTTCACGTAAACTCCTAGAAATTCCGCATGCGTAGGATTTACGTGAATTTATTATGTGCATGGTTGTTGTTGGAATTATTATTTGAATTAATATAGGATTAATTCATGCTAGTAATAATTGTAGAATTAAATTTGTATTTAAATTTCATCCCGAATAGATCCGGGCAATTAATTCCTCAACAGATTTTGCATAAGCAATTGCGTCTTTCCTCAAGGTGAGCCAATAATATCCTTGCCTGATCCTTTTGTATACTAGTGATTGCCCTCTAGTGTGATATCCTTCAATATTTGCATTCCTTGTTCTCTTAAGACACACTTGAGAAGTGGAAGCGTGAAACTTCATTTATACAAATGATTGTCGATGATAATGTACCTTGCTGCCCTGAGTTGCAATCGGTGAGCTTGGATTCCGTCTTCTGGTAATTCCCTTGTCTCAATGTATTTTATGATCGGGGTCATCCAATGTGTTCCTGAGTATCGATCTGGGATACATCGATTGGCTACTTGAGTTGCTAGCCTAGTTACTGCTACCTCGTCTATGTTTATCATTGGTAAGTTTCTTGATGGGGCTGTCAGTTTAGTTACTGCTATGTTATCCTGCTCGCCGCACCTTCTGATGTGGCCAGCAGAGCTAGTGCGTTTGCCTTGGTGTTCTCCGTGGGAGGAATCTGCTCCATATAAATTGGGTCGAATCTTTCCAAAAGATTTGGTAACCTGCTAATATTTGATCATTTGTTCACTCCATGCTTCATATTCCCTCAACATCTGGCAAGAGACTAATTTCGAATCGCAAAAAACCTTGAGTTTTCGAACTCCAATTTCCCTTGTCATTTTCAAATCATTGATTAAAGCTTCGTATTCCTCCTTGACCACACTGTCGAGGTGCGACAAAAATAAATACCCTATTCTACCCTACTAACTCGTAGTAGTGGTAAGTAAGAGGTCGGTCCACAGGGAACGTAGAATAAATGTTATGCTAATTGTTTGAATTTATGAAAGAAAACACGTAACACAAGGGGGGTTTAGAATTGGATTTTTATGAAGACTACTAAACAATAAATTACTAGGAAATAAACAATTAATCTAATAAAGAAATTCAATAATAAAGAGCTTTCCAATTCACAGTTCATTCATCCGTAAACTTTAATGTTGTTAACTGATTGTGACGTTTACTCTATTTAACTTTAGGATTAATGTCCCTCAGTAGTCAACAAGCTCTGGCTACCGGTTATTATCCCTTAATTATACTCAATTGAAATAAGTTCTCCAACGTTTCCTTTTAACTGAACAGTTTAGATACGATCTAAATTTAATCCAGCCAAAGGCATGAAACACTAGGATAAAGGATAAACAAATTCCCGAATACGCAAGCTCGATTCGAAAGAGCCCGATTTAAATCATCCTAGCAAAATACTAGTTGCTACCAATTACCATAAATCTGTAACAATTACAGATTACAAATTTATGAACTAGTAGACATACAAGAATAATCTAACTTAGATGATCAATTCAAATTAAATACCCAAAAATATTGAAATTTAAAATAGATGAAATAAATAATTCCAAGATATCAATTAACAGACATTAAAATACGAGTTCAAAAATTTCTGAAATTGAAATAAAAATAATAACTAAACATGATTGCAGGCATATTCCTCTCCTAAGCTGCTGCGCCATTCCGCTCTCTGCTCCAGAATTGTCGTTCGTGTCTTTATGCTCACATATATATAGACTTTTCTATGCTCCAAGATATGTATGCCTAAAGATATTAATAAATATTTTCCTAATCTTTCCATCCTGGCGTGAATCTTCTAGACTAACCTCCAGTGAGACACGCCTAACTCACCAAATCTCAACAAAGAATTGTGCAAATCTTTTAGAACCAGTGCCAAGATAGGCCCAAATATCTCCTCAACAAATTGCACATGTAGATCCTTTCTTTTCCAACTTTTAGAATTTGTGCTTATTGCAACATAAATTTGGCCCAACAATTCCTAACTCTTGCATGAACTTCTTACTCCAAAATAGTATTCCACAAAAAGTACCTAAATACACAAAAAAATACAAGAATAGTGTGGAATAATATCATCAAAACACACATAAGTAATTAATCATGTCATCTTAATACAAAAGGAGTCCAATAAATTGCACTCTAATGTATTAAAAACATGCATAATTTACTACTTACCACTCCTCGTTGTTTGTGGCATGAAAATTTAATCTGATGGTTGTAGTGAATGATGGTTTGTCGGGGATGATGAGAACTATCCCTGGAATTGAGGCAGTTAAGTATAAGAACAATGTTTCTCCTGGAATTGGTTTTGACAAGATTTGGGGGTTTGAGAGATATTCCTTAGTTTTCTCAAAGACGTCCTGTCTTTGAGCACTCAATGAAAATTTGCCCTTTCTCATTGTGTCAAAAAATTGCTTGCACTTGTCCTCCATTCTTGATATGAACCTATTTATGGATATGAGACATCCTGTTAGCCTTTGAACCTCTTTGATGTTGCGTGGTGTCTTATCTTTGATGGGTTTGCTTCGATAACTCACTGACTGATCATGTGAACCAAAATTTTCCCGAGTTGACCCCAAAGTTGCACTTCTTCAGGTTCAATTTCATGTGGCATTCCCTCAAGAATGTGAAAGTTTGAGCGAGGTGGGTGAGGTGATCTTCTTTTTTCTTGTTTTTTACAACGATTTCATCTATATAGATTTTCATAGTTTTCCCAATCTTGATTATGAACATCTCATTCACCAAACGTTGGTAGGTTGCCCCTGCATTTTTTAGCCCAAAAGGCATCCTCTTCAAACAGTAAACGGTTTTCTCTGTTAGAAAAGATATATATTATTGATCATCCTCATGCATGGCGATTTGATGATACCCCACAAAAGCGTCCATGAAGGACATCATTTCATGGTCTGCCGTGCTGTCGATCAGGTGATCGATGTATGGCATCAAGAAGTAGTCTTTTGGGCATACGTTGTTTAGATTTGGTGAAGTTAATGCATAACCTCCAAGAGTTGTTTGCCTTCTTGACGAGAGCTGCATTGACCACTCATTGCGGGTGGTCAGCTTATTCGATCAGTTTGTTGTCTAATAATTTCTTTACTTATTCTGCCAAGGCGACATATTTTTCTGGGCCAATTTTTTTCTCTATTTTGCGAGACTGGATTTCTTGATGGATCTATGTTAAATTAATGGCATGCAACCTCGAGGATACCCACCATATCTTCATGCGACTATGCGAAGACATCCAAATTATATGTTTGAGGAAGTCAATTACTTGGTTTCGCATTTCGCCTGGAATCTTTGCCCCAATGGTGACTTTCAGCTCTAGGGGAGCTTGGTCAACTGGGACGGTCTCAAGCTCTTCCATGGGAGTAGCTTTCTTTAACCCTTGGGTCGTCAATTGGAACCATCAAGCAAAGTCTTCTTCCATTGGTTCGAAACCAAGGCGTGATTCTAAATATGGGAGATCGCCCAGGACTTGATCATCTTCCATTAATCTGATTTTTGGGTAACTTCGCAATCTATTTTCATATCATTATACAGTTCGCCTATTTGAAGTGAAGTTTGGTTGACTTGGCAATCTTGCAATACTTCAGATTCATGGCATACTTGAAAATAAATAGCGGAATTTAAATCTTGATAGATGTAAGTCAAACACTCTCTAGCAGTCTCCTGGTCACTCTTCATGGTGTTGATAGTTCCCTCTGAAGTAGGGAATTTGATACAGTAGAAAAATGAAGAGGATACGGCCCCAAACTTGTGCTCAAACAGCCTACTGAGGAACTCGTTAAAGGTCTATGGTATTTCGATGACTACAAAGTTGAGTCAACGGGTGTCACATCAGCATCTAAGCTAGACACTAATTCTACAGCTAGTCGAAACATCCAGTATGGCTTCACAATGGCGTCCCTGAATCCCTTGATTATGAGGTCGTACTACTCGATATAGTTTGTGAACTGGCCGATCTAATCTAACGTCTTCTTAAAAATGATGTTACAAAAAGCTCCATAGTTCACCATCAGATGATGGACCAAAACCCCCATAATTTTAGCTTAGATGACAGAAGGGTCCCAGTTCTTGTACACTACTCCTCGTCGGTGAAAGCAGTCTTTGGGAGGATAGTGTTGACAAGAAGGCACATCTGATGGATATTGTCCAAAGCTCTTATCGGCTGATACCATTATACTTATAAACTGAAATCATAATATTAAATGTAATAGGTAGAGCTGGCAAAATGGGCCGTCTGGTCTGGCCAAATTTATCGGGCCAAGTTATGTTCATGGGGCTGGGCGGGCCGCCCATCATCTAATCGACCACCAAAAATGCAGCCCATTAAAATTTAATATGAGCTCATGGGCTGCTGCGGGGGAATGGGGGCCCATGATTTTTTTATTTAATTATTTTATTTACTTTACAAAATCACATTATTTCTTTGTAATTCTTTTGGGTATTTTTCTACCCTTATCAATTTACTTTATTTTCTGATTAAAAAAATAAAATAATAATTATAGTTATTAAAATACAATCTTATGTACCTGACAACATTAACTTGAGTACTATTTTGTTGATTGTGATTGTTAATTATATCAAAAGAACTCGTAGTTTGACAAATTACAAAAAATGAATTTATTTAGTCTTTATAGTTTGTATAAAGAATTGCAAATAAAAAATAATAATAAAATTTGTCGGGCCAAACGGGCGGCCCATGACCCATCGGGCCAAATTGGCCCAAGCCCATTAGGCCCGTGGGCCAAATAGGCCTGGCTCTTTTCGAGCCTCTAATTTTTTAGCCCATTCCATAATTGGGCTCGGGTTGGCCGGGCCGGGCCCAAATTGCCGGCTCTAGTTATAGGTATTAGTTTATAAGAGTGATGATATAAGTTTATAAGTGTAATTGTATTAATTGCTTGAATAAGTTTCACATAAAGTTTGTGTTATTTTAATTTAAAAAAATTACAATGTTCACATTTTATTGTTAATTTTTATTATTTAAGAAGTTATAAAATTTACTAATTTTTTTAAATATAATTTTATGAAATTTTTAACTTTATGGATATATTTTATTGGGTAAATTTATAGAATATTAATTTTTTTTTAAGAACCATAACTTTGGGGGTAGCAAAATAAGGATTGTAACTTTTTGAGCTGGCAAAACAAAGACCGTAACTTTAAACAATAGCTATTTCAGGACAAAATCGCCCGAATGACCCTAATTTGGCCTGAAATTGCTACATTTTAAAGTTACAGTCCTTGTTTTGTCAGCTCGAAAAGCTACGGTCCTTATTTTGCCACACCTCCAAATTTACGGTCCTTAAAAAAATCCCGGATGACCACTATCATAGTGAAAGCGAGAAAGAAAGAATGAAAAACATGTGAAGAAAGAAACTAAGAACAAGTGGAAGGAATAAAAAATTAAAACTTTGAAAATAAACTGCCATGAAAGGATTGCGAGTTAGAAGAAGACACATCTGTGTATAAAAAAGAATCCACCACGGAAGCACATGGGGTAAAGGAAGACGAATTCACATGAAAAAAACCGCAATGTGATGCAGGGCAAGCATATTGCTCAAATAGTATAAATACTCAAAGGATAATAATATTATGTATAATGAACTTAATAACAATGACTCAATGGACTGCTATTTAAACTAGAAAATCTGCAAACCCTAACTAATTCCCAAAAAACTTAATCAGAGAAATAAAGAAAAAAAATCTTTGACATATATCTAATAAATTTCAAGATAATTATTGAATGGAAATACTTAAAAATATAAGAAAATATGACGAGGCGATGAATCATTCTGCATCATTCTTTCCCTTTACGATGAGACTTGGCCTCGAATCTAGATGAATCATTCTGCATTGGCGTCGGGGAGAAAAAGAGAGCGATAGTGGATGGTATTGCAGCGACACAAAAAGAGGCGCTGATCGGAGCGGAGTATTCCAGAAGCGACATGGAACTAGGAATGTGAGGTCGGTGGAATGCTACGATGGTCAGCTAATGGATTGCCACAAGCACTTAGGCAAACACAATGTTTGTCGCACCAAAAACGCAGGTGTTGTCACGAAAGTCCATGACAACAGGCTAATGTCAAGCAACCAAGGTAGGCCCAAGATGACCTCCGAATCACGAGTTGGGATTGCTTAAAGGTCCACATGAAAACATAAATGTTGGCAACAAATGGGAACGTCAATGTAAACCCTATCAGTAATGACTATTTGAACATGGTCGCTTGACTATTTGATGTCCAATGCCGGTTTTGAACATGGTTGCTTGGTGACACTTTCAACCCAAGTATTGTCGCCTACGAGATGGAAATGGAATTCAACGAGGCGCCGCTATCAACAAGGATTTTGATTGGGGACTAGTAAATTTCACCACCGGGACGAAGAACGTCATTAGCCATGAAAGTAGATAAGGAAGATGGGGCGTGGGGTCGAGAGAGGCCGAAATAGCCCCATCAGTCGTGCAGTTCTCGACTACGCGTATAGGCGAGGTTGGAGCACGGAGAGGTGAGTTGGTGACAACGAGCAGGTAGGCAGGGCCCTGAGAGGTGGGCGGAAGGGCAGGTTCACCCTCGGTTTCCCATAGGTGGCAAATTATGCTACGTGGTGTGGGATCTTGAGGCAATCAGCGAAGGGTGGCGGTGAAGAATATCAGGGTTGTTGGCGCGGTGGTGACGGAAGCGCGCAGCGTGGACCATCGAAGATGAAGAGGGTCGTTGGTGCTGGCGAGAGGGTGTGGTGGCACAGAGAGAATGGCGTCGATCATGGGTAGGCACGGGCCTAGGTCGGGCGCGTATTCGCGCGGTGCTGCGACGCAGGGACGACGCCCGTGGGAGGCGAGCCGACAAATGATAGCTGACGGGGAGGGCGATCGAGCCCAAGGGCCACGGCCTGGTGTGGGATCTTGAATTCCATGGCGGATGGAAGGGGGCATCGGCTTGGCGGTGGAAATTAGGTGGTGGCGGCGCAAGGACGTCCAAACGTGCGATGATATATAATGTTTGACGACAAACCGGTTCTATCGTACAATTACTAGTTAAATGTTAGATCTTGTATGACCAGGTGCACCTTGCACTCAGCGCGGTTTCCCTGTTTCACAATCATTTTTCATCTGGTGTTTCATGCCTTGGATTTGCGCCACATGTATATGGTCCGGGTGAACCATCTACACCCTAAACATTAAATAATAAACCCTAAATCATGACCTATTCGGGCCGGCTGAACCAAGAACCACTGGGCTGGGTGGGAACGAAGTGGGCCGAAATGGACACATGGCGCAAATTCGAGGCATGAAACACCAGATGAAACACACATGTGAAATAGGGAATCCGAGCAGTATTGAATTGATCAACTCAATCCATACCATCCCAATTTGTTAAAAGAATTAATATTTTTTAACAAAATAGAAAAAATAAAAAAGGAGAAAAACATTAATAACTTCATGGCTAGGAACTTGGGTTGGGTATTATGTTTGCTACTTCGCTTCGCTCTTTGTAACGTAATACAAAATATTAATACAAGGTTGTTTTGATGATAAGATATTTTTTATTTGTCATGACTATCTGAGTTTGAATCACAAATAATCTCATAAGTTTTTTTTATCATCGATTAAGTCTCAATAATTTTAACAATGTTCAATTTTAGTTCCATCGAAAAACTCAAAACAACGTCATTTTATCGTTTCAATTTTGGGCTTTCAGGCGGATGCTGTGATTGGACTGTCACGTGTAATTTTAAGTGGGTTTGACTAATTTTTGCTGTCAATTCTATATTTAATTTTAAATTTGCTTTTAATTATATGCCTGAAATTCCAGTTGTTAAAAAAAATACATGTGGCGGTTCAGTCACAACATCCGCCAAAAAGCCCCAAATTGGTACGGCAAAACGATGCCGTTTTGAGTTTTCCGGTCGAAATTAGGACAAAAATTGGACATTGTAAATTTTATTGAGACTAAATCGACGATAAAAAAACTTATTGGACTAAATCTAATATTTGAGGCCAAAATTATAGGACGGATTGTGATTCAAACTCTAACGATCTTCTAATTTATACATAAAAATCCTTTTCATTATAGAGTCATCCAACAAACTTCAAATGGTGTGTGGCAAGAAGCGATTTTTTTTTTCAAGTTCAGATTTAAGAAACTATATAAATATATAGGAAATGTGAAAATCATCGGTGGTCTTTCGGTCATTGTCGTGCAATAAATAAAGGTGGGCATTGTTACATTAGTCCATGCGGCATCAAGGGAGTATGTCCCAACGACAAAACCAGATTGATAAAGCATGCATCTTATCTTCTCAATTGGGATTATAAAGAGTCTGAATCATATCAGTGTTCATCTGCTCTTGGTACAATTATCCACAACAATCCATGTAAGATGTTTCTTGATTTTTATATTCCTTTTTATTTCTCTCCAAGTATAATTGTATAATATTAATTAGTTTTTGCTAAAATAAAAGGCCGAGGATTTTATATCTTAATATAAAAGTTGCTATGGAACAAAAAAAATTCGTGCATTATGATGCAATTTTAACACAATTTACCCACGAAATAAAAGAGGAATGATATAATGAAAAATATGTGCCTACATAAAGAAAAATATAAGTTTGTATAATTGTATGACAAATAATATCATTAGTTTTCAATATACAAACCAATATTTTTTGGAACACATGAATTATGTTTGTTATAATATATAAATTTATACTTTTCTAATTCTTTTCTACGAAAATTGCTTTCGCTGAAGAAAAATATCTAATTGAAAATTTTTGGGTCAATATTGCATCAGTTGTGAATTGATGTTGGTGTAATTTTCATTAATTTTGTAATTTTGACAGCATATGGACGCTGCAGTTACCCATAAGTCGAGCCGCGACATGCATCGAACTGTTGGGCTGCCTTTTGATTCAGTTCGAGAGAAAGACTTTACAATAAAGGGCATTACAATAAACATTTGCAAATGCGTTCAAATTGTATTTTTTTTCTTATTTAATTTCAAGTATTATTATGAATACTATTTAAACTGAAAGTCCAATCATACAGTGAAAAATATTTTTCATATTCAATTACTCACTTAAAATTGTAATATACGTTCAGTCACAACATCCGTCGGAAAGTCCAAATTGAAACGGCAAAACGACGTTATTCCGATTGATTTGAAATTAAAATTGGACATTGCCAAAGTTATTGTGATTAAATCAACGACAAAAAAACTTATGGGACCATTTGTGATTCACTCGTAGTTCGTCTGTGCACAAGGTGCATCGTGCATTCTATAGTGTATTTTAACTAGGAGTGAGTCATGTACACCTAGGTGCACCGTGCACTCATAGTGCATTTTAAAATTGTACGACTTGTTATATTGAAAAGTGCAACTTATTATATGAGTGCATTTTAAAATTGTGTGACTTGTTATACTGAAAAGTGCAACTTATTTACACTGAACCGTGTAACTATTTGTTTCATATAAATAGTTGCACAATTCAGTGTAAATAAGTTGCATTTTTCAATATAACAAGCAGCACGATTCTAGAATTTACTATGAGTGCACGGCGGCTCGGATTCCCTATTTCACATGTGTGTTTCATCTGGTGTTTTATGCCTCGAATTTGCGCCACGTGTCCATTTCGGCCCGCTCCGTTCCGTCACCCGGCCCGAGTGGTTCATGGTTCACCCGGCCCGAATAGGCCATGATTTAGGGTTTATTATTTAGTGTTTAGGGGGTAGATGGTTCACTCGGTCCATAGACATGTGGCGCAAATCCAAGGCATGAAACACCAGATGAAATAGGCTTGTGAAACAGGGAAACCGCGCTGAGTGCACGGTGCAACTGGATCATACAAGATCTAACATTTAACTAGAAACTTGCAACTTGTTACACAATATTAAACTTATTACACCAAAATATGTAATATTTGTTCGTAAAACATAATTGCACGATTCAATATAATAAAGTCACAAGTTTCTTGCCAACATATATACGTCATTAAAGATGGTCATGGTAAAAGAATTTGTACTCAAAAAACTAGGCCTAGCTAGCCCTAACAAATCACAAATCTCGAAATTACATCTCGTATACATACACACCTAACTAACTAACTAATTTCCCTACAAAGGTAACGAATAAGACGCCGAAGCCGTCTCCTTCAAATCCACCACCACCCTACCGCCACCACCCTCCTCATCGGAAACCAGATCATTCGTCCTCCTAACCACCGCGTGCGCCGCCGTGGCCGCCACCCCCGCCGCGAGCCCGACCAAAAACACCATCGCGCGCGTGAGCAGCAGCGCCACCACCGTGAACACCGACAAACCGACCAACACAACCGGCTCCTCCACCCCGTACCCGCAAAGCACAATCGGGTCGTTGCGAAGGAAATACAAACACAGCCATGCAAACATGGTGGCGATGAAAACGATGAGGGAGACGGGGTGCCATAACAGGCTTAGGAAAAGCATGAATAGGACCACCATGGCGTAGTTGACGTGGAAATGGGCGGCGTTCGTGCGGAGGCGGTGGGCGGCGGCGTTGAGGGTTTCCGGGAGGGAGAAGGAGAGGAACATCTCTCGCCATGGGCGGCGGATCCCGGTTGATGGAGATCGGATGCGGTGGCGGAATGGTGGATCCGGCGGCGGCGAGGCGGCGGTGGGGATTGTGCCGTATGTTGTGGTGGTCATTTTTTATGTGGGGGGGAAAAGGGAGATGGGGATTGAGAGGTGGGATTAATGTGGGAGGGAGGGAGGTAATTGGTGGTGTGGAGTTTGGTGGGATTGTTTTGTTGGATATCTATTTTAATTTGGGATTTTCTTGTAGTGTAAATTTTATTGTGGTTTTTTAGGATGTGTATACATTTTGAAGATGGTTAAGTTATGTATGCAATTCAAGTGCACCGTGTATTTATGTTTATTTTAGAATTGTGCAACTTATTATATTAAAAGATGCAATTTGTTTATATTAAAATGTGTAATTATTTTTTTCATATTAATAGTTATACGGTTCAGTGTAAATAAATTTTATCTTTCAGTATAACAAGTTGCACGATTTTAAAATGTATTATGAGTACACGGTGCACCTAGATACACATGGGACCCACTCTTTGAAGAGTTGTATTTGGAAAGCAAGTGTGTGGAAAATGAAGGTGTGTATGCATCAAGTGTATTGTGCACTTTATAATGTATTTTAAAAAATTGCAATTTATTGCACTAAAATTTGTGGGTTATTACACTAAAACATGCAAATATATTTTACAAACACAAATTGCACGTTTCAGTGTAACGAATCGTAAACTTCAATACGATACGTTGCAAATTTCTAAAATATATTATGGAGTGCACGATGCACTTGGTGCACAAGAGAATCACTCTACGCGATATTGTAGAATGAGATTATCTTGGATTTTCAAAGTCAAGAATTAGAGTAGGTATTTTTTTTTTAATGAAAAAACTTATACAATTTAACTAATACATTTTAATTAAATAGGTAATACTATTTATAAATATATACACGTAAAATGCATATCCCTAGAATATGTTTGATTTGAAATTAAGAGAACAAATTTAAATATTATTCCATTTTGAAATTTTAGAAATAGATTTTTTTCGAAATTCAATACATCCAACCTATATTGGAGAAAAAATATGAAAATATATGATTTAAAATTTGAGTTATAAAAAATTGAGTTATAATCTTAATTCAGGAAAATAAAATACAGTAAAATAAAACCGAACCAATTATAGGGAAAATTATTAGGAAAATTATATAAATTAATTAATTTTACATTTCTCTACAAGTTCGGACTTTTAGATGAAAACTAAATTATTTCATAATCCGGGTTTGATTCTCACTTAAAATAACTCCACTCATATTAAATTGTTCACTGATGAGCCTCCTTCCAAATTTCCAATGACGGCAAGAGAATTCCCTCTGGGGGAGTGTTAAGACAATAATATAAATTATAACTTATTTACATTCTATTTTTTTGTCTCAAAAAATTTAAAAGTTCAAATTTTGTACACAACTAAATTAGTTGTCCAATTTTGATTCATTTTTATCGAAAAATTGTGAATCATGCGGTTTTCGATCACACGCAACGCAAGTCACGAGTTGTCGTTGATATGGACATTGACTAAATTTTTTATTTTGTTTTGAACCCATTTATGATTTAAAATTGAATAAAAAAAAACGAATTTTTTTTTTGAAAAAAAAAAAGGCAATCAATGTTCACGTCAGCGGGGGGATCAGAATTTTTTAAAAAAAAAAAAACCCAAACATTACAAGCATGCGACTTATGTGTGATTGTTCGCAGTTTTCCACCAAAAATTATATCAAAATCGAACAATTAATTTAATTAAAATACGAGTGTTAAATTTCTTTTTTTAACAAAAAAAGAACTATAAATAAATTATGAGATAATTTTTTTTTTTTGGATACGAAATCCTTTCACAAGTCAAACTAGACGTGGAATGTAAAAAAGAAAATGTAAGAAACTGAAAGTTAAAAGTTGGTAGACATCTCGTGAAGAGTCACGTTATTGTGCAAGAAATTAATTGAACTACCGTCACATGAACTCATAAAACACTAAATTTTGTATACATCAATTACATCGTGCATTGTATAATTTATTTTATAAATCTATAATTTATTGAATGGAAACTTATGATTTATTACACTAAAATGTAAAATTATGTTTTACAAACATAGATTACATGTCAGTGTAATGCAAAAAGTTACGAATTTCTAAAATAAAATATAAATTGCACGACACACTTGGTATATAGAAAACTCATTCTTCATAAATATATTAACTAATTAAGTACATATATATGTCAATGTAAATAAAACAAAACATTTTGGATTGATGAATTTGAAATTCTAAATGATTGTTTTGAGATTTAATTTATTAATTGTTACAAGCACGAGTCAATTTCAGCTATAGTAAGATTTTGTTCTTCAGTCGACCGGTCCTCAACTAACGACTTATATAACAAAAATTCATATGAGATGGTCTCGTGCATGAGACAGTGTACAACTTAGCACAAATTACACTCACCCCTCTTAAAGTGTTAAAGTGTCAATGCTCAAGTTATGTCCCGTCTTACCGTGAGACCGTCTCAGCTTCTCATGCAAGTGTGCCTCTTTTATATCATACAAATCTTTAATTTTAGGGTGAGTGTTGATTACGATATTTTCAGTTGTGTCTAAAAATATCTTATTTAAATAATAAAATTTTAATAGGGTTATATTTTAAATGAAAATGATATTTTTATCATTTTATAATTATTAATTTAATTTATTAGTAGGGCGATCGCAATATGCACAATGCAAATGAACTAGTGCAAAGTTAAATATTTAAAAATAAAATTATATGTTAAATCAATGATCCAATAATAATGAAAGAGTCTCTAATATCAGGAAGGGCGAAATGGTTCTGACACTAGAAGATCCAGGTAATAATTAATTGATGCACATGTATGTAATGGTTTGACTGATTATAAATTTGACAATTAATTAAATTTCTAGAATTAGTCTAGAAGTGCTTAGGAAGTTTGGATATTTCTAATACATTTTTAGAATTATCTTCGTTTTAGGATAATTTTGATCAACTCCACTCATTCAGGGTTCGACAATTCTTTCATAAGAATTTATTGGAATAGTGAAAAAATGATAAAATAAAAAGAGTTGTTTATTAATATTTTATGTGATAAAGTGATAAAGTGATGGATAATTGAGAGTAGAAAGAGTTGTTTATTAGTATTTTATGTGATAAAGTAAATATAGTTGTTTATTAGCATTTTAGAAAATTTCTCCAACAAAATGGGACGAGGGAGTACATAAGTACTGTATATATAATTCATTTGAGTTGATCATTAAGTTTAAAAGGGACGAGGGAGTACATAAGTACTGTATATATAATTCATTTGAGTTGATCATTAAGTTTAAAAGGCTTGATTCATCAAGAATGAATCTTTTGAAGTAAGCTTAATTTCTAACAAATCCTCAAGCTAGGTTGTAGTATATGATATGATGTAATCTTCATTAATTTTCTAAATTTGTCAAAAGTTTTCAGTGTTTACAAACTCAATACAAATCTTAAAAAGTATTTTTTTTTTAATTGTGTCTAATTACTTTTTAAATAATTGTTTCTAGAGGTTTTTTTTTTAAGTTTCAAAATACTCTTAAATAAAATGAAAAAAAAAAAAGCAAAGTTTCAAATTCTTAATTCCGAAAAATTAATTTTCTTAGAAAAAAAGAGTAAAAAATTGAACAAATATTCATTTCCATAACATAAGTGTAATGTATTAAACCCACCAGTATATTTCTTGGAGGTGCTCAAATCACAAGAAATTAACAATGGCACCGTTCATTTCCAATAATCTCTTTCGCATTTTGTTCTCAAACTTCTAAATGAGAAAAACCCACTTATTCCACTTTATTTTATTCGAACTTAAAAAAATTCAAATAATTATATATATATAACCAATGATATAACAAATACTAGGTAGTAATAACGAAAACCCTATGTCACTCGCTAAAAAATAAAACTACTTGTACCATTAACTCATCCAGTTGCGCCCACCTCAAAGTATTTTTGTCATCAAAACAAAAATTGAAGAATATAAGGAGCATAGGTATTAAGCAAAGGAATTTGAAAAATGTGTTGCCCTAAATAGAAAAAAGTGTTGCAAGTGAAGAATTTGTCACTTAGAATATCATGTTTTACTCTTATTTTCTATTATAAAGCGACGCCGTAAAAACAATTATTAATCGTCTTATTATAAATATATTGTAATTGTAGCCCTTATAAATGCTCTAATTTTTATTATTAATTCAGTTATGACTCCATAAATTACCTGAAGTTCAACCGCTTCGTCAATGGTTCCAACAGATTGCGAATTATAAAGCCATGAATCTAACTATGCGATAATTAATCTTTAAAAAAATGTGTATGCTATAATTAGACATAGATTAAACATAAGTAACTATTAATTCTAATATATGAGAATTTTTTCACATTGAAATATTAATTTAAATTGAAAGGAGTTAAAAATTTGTGGATCAAATCGGATCAAGTTGATTTTTTCTAAATTTCCTGCAAAATTAAAACAGAAAAACCCACTCCAGTTTGTGTTACTATAAAGAAGTACATTTTATTGTAAGGACAATTATATGTTACTACGTGATGAGAAAAAAAAAAATCTAATTCAATACAATTTTGTGGTTTGGACATTTACTTAAGGCATTTTAGAAGGAGAAGCAGATAAAAAGCAGAGGGGGAACTAGATAAAAATAGACGGAGTATCGTTTTAGTCATGCGGTAACACACATTTTTCTTTGCAGTAACACATTTGTGTGTGTATAATAACACAATTTTTAATATCTTACATACATTGCATATTAGAAAAACAAGTATGTATTTTTTGTCCACAGATCTCGGAACGAAATTTATTGTCCCGTATTTGCACATATTTTATTTAAAAATCTATTTGATTAATTTCGACCCGTACAAGATTCGCGAAATTTTCACTCTGTATTTATCCCCTTCTCATTCTGACTCGCGAGTCATATTTCACAGATTCTACATCTGTGAAATATTTCATATAGAAGTTTGCCCTATTATACAAAGGGAGACTTGAGTGAATCTGTGAATGTAGCATCACATTCTACACACCAAAAGTAAAACTGAAAAAGTGATTAAATTCAAAATAAAATTGTACATAAGGTCAATTTGTTAGTAATTTGCAGGTTTTGAGAACATTATGAATTGTTATTGTTCTGTCAAAAATAAAAATAAAAAAATTGTTATTTGCTACATGTAATTTGTGGATTAATTTGACAGCATCTACAATCATGAATAGCTCCAGATTATGAATGATTGTTTTATAAATTTATGTTATTTTTTTAAAATAAAACATCATAAAAAAGAATATAGGACTATTTGGGCCGTCGGCCCGTCCAAAGCCGTTGTGGGCCGTAAAAAACAAACCTACTGAGTTCCAGGCGCAGGCCCAGGCCGTCTCAAATACTGATGGCTCCAATCCAATTACCAGCTTTAACTGACCCTAAACAGTGAAATATTATTTTTCCTGCTGTAGTTTATTTGAATTTAATACAATTTTATCCTGATTTCTGAGTGTGTTTACTGTTTAGCCATGGCATTTGATTCGAAAAGAGCATAACAAACAACACGCCTGCGCGCACCAGTCTATTACGAATTCGAAGGCTACGGCGTTGGTTTCTTCAATATTGAAAGGATGAACATGTATTGTTTTCTTTGAATTTACAGGCAAGTCATTTTCCTTCAAACCCTAACCATTTCCATATTTTTAGTGCTTATTTGTAGAGATGATAATAGCAGCATTGGTACGCAATAATAATCTAATAAGGTGTTTGATTTTGAAGCAAAATTGTAGATCCCCTGTTTCTCTCCACTTTTCTACTGTTTCTGATATCTTGCACCATAAACACGGTTTTCCTCCTGAAGTCGCTTCACGAATTGGCTCACAGTTGAGCCATCTTAAAAACCAAGAAAATGCCGATTCAGTTTTATCATTCTTGAAGGAGAGCGGCTTTTCTAATGCCCAGTTGCTGAAAATCGTGAAAAATAGGCCACGGATTCTCGTGGCTAATCTTGCGAATTCAATTAAACCCAAAATCAAGATTTTCCAAGATGAGGGTTTTTCTTCTGATGAAATGGTCAGGATAATTTCAGCTTGTCCTTCGATTTTGGCTTTAAGCGTGGATAAAAAGATTAGCCCTTCATTAACTGTGCTCAAGGGTTTGTTCGGATCCAACGATGTAGTAGCCAATGTTTTGAAAAGATCACAGAGACTCTTTGCAGCTAATTTAGATAACACAGTGATACCCAATGTTGAATTCTTGAAGAGCTATGGGATACCTATGGGGCGTATCCGTATCATCCTCAATTCTTATCCGAGTGCTTTAGCATTGAAGCCCGAAACTGTGAGGAAATCTGCAGAAAAGGCAGTGGAAATGGGGTGAACTCCAAGCTCCAAAATGTTTATGTATGCTATCCCAATTATTGCTCCATTCAGCAATAGAGCCTGGGAAGTTAAGTTGCAAGATTTTCGAAATTTGGGATTTTCAGATATTGAGGTATTGACTATGTTTAGGAAGGCGCCACAGGTGTTTTCTGGGTCGATGGAGAAAATAAACAAGATAAAAGAACTGCTTCTTGCTACGGGGAAGTTCGATATGTCCAGCATTGTTGATAGCCCTACATCACTTAAGTTCAGCATTAAGAAGAGGTATGAGCCCCGATTACGAATTTTAGGAGTTCTTGAACGTAGAGGCTTAATTAAAAATTGGCCTTCTCTTCGAACAATTAGCACCATATCAGATGATAAGTTCTTTAAGCAATTTATTAGTCCTTATCTAGATGAACTTAGCGATGTGTACATCACAAAGTATGAAGGGAAAAAGGATATGAAACCATCTTCTTAAAACAGTAGGTTGATTGCTGATTAATTATATTGATCTTGTATTTCCCTGTTCTATGCATTTTAAGCTTTATGTTTCTTCTGAATATTATTATGCCCTTCGAAGGTTTTTTGTCTCTCTATAGTTATGTTTACTTATACGGACGTTCTGTTTATTGCTAAAAGCTGTGGTCCAAACACAGCCTTAGCCACTGTCTTTCATGGGAAAATCTGAATATCTTCTCTATGTACCTTGTTTCCATCCATTGCTATTATGATGTTTATCTGCATTAGTATTTAGTAATCCATGTATTCAGATGATAAAGAATATTGATCGTATAGAAAGCGTCCTTCGTTTCAAGAGGTACTTTAGTGTTCACTTTCCATTTTCTTGTTATCATGTATTTATGTGTTTAAGAATTTGCTCCTTTCTTGTTTTAGGTCAGTTGAACCAGCAATTCAGTCTCTTTTGTTTCTTAGTTTGCTCTTTGATATCATCGCTTGTTTCATATTTCACTTGGTTAGATGTTTTTGTGACCGTATGGTTAAATGTTTGTTTCTCTTGTCCTGAATATTGTGCATTTTTATCAATCATTTGTTGTGCTTTATACTTGATATTCAAGATTAGTGTCTAGAGATAGATTTATCTACTGAGGGTTTTGCATAATGGGTTTGCTTATGCAAGAAGTAGAAAAAATTCTACTATTATTGAGTCATCTCAACTGCAGTGGTAATAATGTTGTCCAAGTGCATCTACCAAACAGCATCAAAGAGCTAATAGCATATTTGGTCATATTCTGAAAGCACAAGCTATATTTGAAGTTGTATTATTCCTACCAATATGTGTAAAAGAGTGTCAGAGTTTGGCTTGCTTTTTACTTTGTTTTTGGGTTACTTTTTTCTACTTGTTTACCCCTTTACTTTCGGCACGAATTTTAGTGTGGGAGTTATTTATTAGTATTTAAAAAGATAAAATGGCTTTTGGTTGAGGGTATTGTAGTCTTTTTTACATTATTATTTAAGTAGATGATCTTTTTTAGGTAAAAATAATGACATGAGATGTAATTTTGACATATTGATAGGGGATAGTTGAAAAGGGTATAGTTACTTTATTATATTTTATGTGGAAATAGAAATAAGTTTGGGATTGACCATTTGGAAAAGAGTAGGTCTCCTGTGAAATTGGTTTCATTTTTACAGGAATGACCCCTCAGTTATCACGGTTAATACTCTTTTGTAATATAAGTCACACACTTCAGTTATCAATACTAATACCGATGTTGTAATATAAGTTATGTCCTTCAGTGTTATGAATAATACCATTTATTGTAAAAAAATTACACTCTTCAATTATCACGATTAATATATTTTAATAATATAAGTCACACATGAATTCTTGTATAAAACTTGTTCACTCTGTACTTTATCTTTGAAAAAATGGGTAAACAAGTTTGGCATTGAGAAAGTACATATTTTGTGTCAAACCTTGAAATTTATTTGGTAATTTGAACAAATTTCAAAAACTTTATGGTAATAATATACCTTTAAGTAAAATTTGATGGAGTTGAATTTTGATTGGGCTTCAAAGTGGTAAGCTAAGTTTGAGTTGGGCCGAACTTATGTCTACTCTTTTCTTCTCATTCGTTTCCTACAATTGAAATGCTGCCTGCAGTAAAAGTATGTTAAATTTGAGATGGATTCTTAAATGAATGGGAAATTATTAATATGTAAAAAAAAAATTGCAAATTAATAATAGGTACAAACAAGATTGTATGTATAATTAAAATTGCATGCAAAAGTGCAAATGTACTTATTATATCATTTTGCATCTATTAGTAAATTGTAATTTTAAAATGTATTAACTATTTGTAAGTCTTCCACCGAAGTTGCAATTTATGTATATATCGTAGCTATTCTCCTTGCTCCCTCTCTTGTCTTTACCCAAGATTTGCACATTTAAAATGATAATTCACTTTTCTCCAAATTATTATCATTCGGTGGTTAATGTTCACTGTGCTTTTGGTGTGGTTTTCATTCTCAATTTTTGCCACTTAAATTGTTACACCACTTGCCTAGTTCACTATGCTTTCTTTTTGTGTTCCTTTTAATGATTGAGATCATCAACAGTTAATATGTATACCCAAAAAAGTTTTAGGTTGCGTTTGTTTTGAGATTTAAATGTGCGGAACAAGTAAAAGTTTTAAAATTCGAGAATTTAGAATTCTTGATGAATAATAAATGTATGTGTTTGTTTTGAAATTTAAGTAGGGTGAGATTTAATTTTATGTCAAATCAATGTTTAATAGTGATTGATATTGTATTATTATATTATATCGAGAAAAGTAATAAAGTGTATAAAGTGTAATATATTGGAAAGAGTAATAATAGGTGTTTGTAGGTATGGATTGAATATGTGATTTAAAAACTAAACTCTAAATCTTAAACTCGTATGAGACGGGGAGCGCAAAGTTCTAAGTCCATCCGTGATGGAGATAAGATCGCGATGAAGATCTTAATTTATTATAATCACGAATTTATTAGAAAATTAGTAATTAATGTAATTTAATAACATTTATTATATTTTCGTAATTAGTGTTAGAGTTTGATTATTTAAGCAAGTCATTTATAACATTTACATTCAGTTAAGTTGAATATGAATTAAAGAAATCGAGAGAGTTTCTCGTCTTATTTTCTCTTTGCCGGCATTCCAATGATGGGAATCAACGGAGATTGAGAAGGTTGTTTTGTTATTTTCACGATTCTCCCTTGGTATCCAGAATGAGTGCAACGCTCGTTCCGATGACGCCTCGCCATCAACCGTACGTTGATGCCTTTGCCATGGAAGAATTGTGTCGAAAAATCGCTACTCTTGCCCAATGTGTGGAGTCGTTGCGAGTTCAACAAACAATGATGATTGACGTGGTTGCGGCTCAACCCCGAACCCGCCTTCAACGTCAACCCCCACCAATGGCCGATCCCGAGATCGAGCCCCGTCCTCCTGTTTTTGATGACGAGATCCCTGTCGATTCGCATCGAAGAAGCACACATCCATCGCCATCCTCCAACCACCGCTTCTGGAACACGACCCGCAGCTCCGGTTGCTGCCACCGCAGAACGCCAACCAATCGCCGCGATCCGCCGTCATTCACCGCCACTCACCTCTCGATGTCCTGTCCTCTCCACCGCTCCAAGATCGACCAAACGCCGTCCATCAGCCACATACGACACCGCACGTCAAGGCCCCGTCTACTGCGGCATCCCCTCCGTCACGCCTGATACAATCCATCGGAGTCGCTCCGACTCGCGAATAGGCGTCGCATCCGTCAACCACAGTTCCTCCGCCGCCACACATGTTGATGAACCGCCTCCGTGCGCCGGCCCCTGGAAGGGCCGTGACTTTGTTCCTCCTGCAGCGGCCGTTGTTGAAGACCAGAACGGTTCCTGTGAAATTCCCACGGATGCCCTAATTACATTTGGGCTTGGTAAGTATTTTGGTAAAGTTGGGCGTTTATTTAATTTTGGGGCCCAGTTATTCGCACCCCCATAATTAGGAAATACACCCATTGATTAATTCACCCACCCATTTTTTTAGACATTAATAGATACACAATCTACAAAATACCAATATTACCCTTATTCATTATAATTGTTCTCTTATTGTTTTATTTCAAATCTAAACAAAAAATACATTTTATATTTCATCTCTCCAGACGACAACGACTAGACATTTCATTTTACGGTGGTGATCGGTGGCTATAGAGTCATCGTGTGTTAAGATTTTTATCGAAAAATGATGCTGAAAAAAAAAAAAAAACTGGGTAGAGTGATTTTCGAACCTGATATTTTGAAATTACACCAAATTTTCGACAAAATCTTGTTGAAATTATTAGAGATTTTCAAAAGAAATTTTCCGAAATTTATGATTTTTCACATATTTTATATATTTCGGTATATATTTTTCGAAAATAATGATATATTTCAACATATTGTTTCCGAAAACGATGACATATTTCAATAAATCAGGTCCGAAATATGCATGACGGGAAAAAAAATGAAAAATAAGTGCGTGAATGATAATTATACTATTTTCATCATACATCTAGGTCTAAAACTCAATATGTCATAATCAATACCCTAAACATTAAACAAATAATAACATAAAACATTCAACATTCCAAACTTGATAGGTTCCTACCCACCATAATTGCTACACAAAAAATGAAGTAAGCTAGGATGGTACACGATGTTGAAAGATAAAAGAACGAACTCATCGTGTAAAATGGAGGAGTCTGGATCGTGACATTTTAATTTCGAATAAAGTGAAAAGTAGTATAATATTAATTGTTTAGGTTGTTTTTTATCTATTAAAGGATAAAAGAGTCATTTCTTAATTACAATAAAATAATAAAAAACTAATGAGGGTGTATCTTCTAATTAAGGGGGTGTCAGTAACCGGACCCTTAATTTTGAGGATGATGGAAGTATTGGGCCCGAGTCTCGTTTGCTTGATTCTGAAAATTATACTACCCATTTTGAATTTCAGGAACTAAAGCATTTCAATGGGCATGATTTTTATTTACATGAAAATGAGCCTACGACATATTATAAAAGTATAGATGAGTCTTTTGAGCCTTTGAATTCTATGGAGATTGAGTTTGGACTAAAAAATATTGTTAAAAGTATTGATGAAAATGGGCGTGAAGAAATTTTTTGAAGATTTAGAGAATTATGGGCCTTTTATATTGTCGAATGGACAAGATAATTTTTGTGGGTCTCGATTTTACTATGATCCACCAATTTTATGAAGAGGAAGAACAACTCGTAAATGATTCTGTGTTTTCTGTTTATGACACCGAGCCCAAAGATGAGTCATACAAAAATTTTGATAAAAAAGACGATTATTAGGCAATTTTTTCGGGTCTTGGTATGGCGTCTGATGGGTCCTACCTCGAGGATGCTGAATGTTATATCTCACAAGATAACTGTTATTATTTTATAAATAATAATAGTTATTTTACTAACAATTCTCTGAAATCTCCATTCTACCGTCTCAAAGTTTTGAACCACACTCGAACATCCGACATATTTGAGCTCAATTATTTGGTGTCATCGTTTTACCCCTCTGGAGATGAGATCGATGTCAATTCGAGGACGAATCGTTTCAAAGAAGGAGAGAATGGTGGAGATGAGATCGCGATGAAGATCTTAATTTATTATAATCACGATTTTATTAGGAAATTAGTAATTAATGTAATTTAATAGCATTTATTATATTTCCGTAATTAGTGTTATGGTTTTATTATTTAAGCAAGTCATTTGTAATATTTTTATTCAATTAAGTTGAATATTAATTAAAGAAATCGAGAGAGTTTCTCGTCTTATTTCCTCTTTGTCGGCATTCAATGATGGGAATCAATGGAGATTGAGAATGTTGTTTTGTTGTTTTCACGCTTCTCTCTGCATCAATCTGTGTGAGTCCCAAAACAAATACAACATTAGAGATTATTGGTCTCTAACTTGTGTATTCTTTGGATTGAGTACCCTTGTGCTCAATTAATTGATTCATCTATTTTTATTTTTATTTTAAAAGAAAGATTGGGAAATGAATTCAAATAAATTGTTATTTTTCAGCTCTATAATTATTAATGCGATTTGATCTTTTCGATTAATTGATGACGTTTGATATACTATTGTAATTTTAACTTGATTTGTAGGCCGATTTAGCGTGGCTGGAATGCTTCAATAGCAAGATGTAACAATATCTAAAATAGGGAGTAACTTATAAAGACTCCCCTCAAGATATGTAAATATTATCAAATACCTTTGATTGAAAGAGAAATATAAAATTATATAAATTAGGCTAAGTTTTGCATGCATTTAGATGCACCGTGCACTCATAGTGCATTTTAGAACCGTGCAACTTGCTATACTGAAAGATGCAACTTATTTATACTAAAATGTGCAATTATTTTTTCATATTAATAGTCGTACGGTTTAGTGTAAATATGTTGTATATTTATGTATAACAAGTTACATGATTTTAAAATGCAATATAAGTACACGGTGCACCTGGATGCACATGAGACTCATTTTATAAATTATTGTATTTTAACCCAATTTATATTCATGTGTTATTTCGTATTTAGCATTTCTCATTACTCAAATGAGATTTCTTAATCGGCCTAGGGTGTAATATTCAAATTATAAGGTAATTCTAGTAGTTTGGAGTTCATATATGATGCTTTTGAAGTATGGATATTCACTATCCAAATCAAAATTAATGTTTGAAAATATTAATGTTCGTACTATAAAAGAAACACATTCCTCCATCAACGGCTTATACAAAATATTGGTAAATAATATTATATTTAATTTTAATAATATTATAATAAATTATACTTTGGCGGATAGAAAATAAAATAATATATTAAATTTAATACATATTATCAGTAAAATAATATTATTAAGAGTAAAAAAAAGAATTAATCACCCATAGGTCCAAAAATGCCTTTGACCTCACTCTTAGTTACAAATTGTTTTTTTAAATACTACTAGGTGCAAACTTGGTGTTAAAAAACCCACAATGCCCTCCCACAAATTAAAACCACAATATCTATTTTTTGTCATTCTATCTCTGCCACTACCTCTCATTTTCTTCCATTCTACCTCTCCTTCTCCCCCATTTTCTTCTTCATGGTCTGAACCCCCACCCGCCGCCACCACACTCACCGTTGCCGCCGTCGCCGTCGCCGTCGCCGTCGCTTCCCCTTCCCCCACCCAATTACTGCTCTCGCTTCCCCTTCCCCTGCACAAGCGGCGCCCCCAAACCAGTGACGCCGCCCCACCAGCCTCCACCTCCCCCTCACGCAGCGGCCTCGCGCCCCCCTCCAAAACGAGAAAGACGCCGCGTCCTCCATCCTCCTCGTAGAAACCACCACGGCGAGCGCTCCTCCACCCAGCCTCATCTCCACCGCATCGAGCGCTCGCCGGAAACCAAGAGGATAACGACGTGTCGGATCTGCACCAAGGTTTTGAATTTTTTTTTCCTTTTTCTGATTTCTGTAAATTTTGACGATGGTGGTTGTTGAGTGGGTGGATGAGTGTTGTTTGTTGCTTTTTTCTTTTTTCTGATTTGCACCATGGAAATTGTTGTTTGTTGCTTTTTTTGTGTTTTATTTTCGGATTTGAATAGTGTTCATTGGAGATGGTGGCAATTTGGATTTTCTTGGTTTATTTGGAGATGGATGATGGTTGTGGCAATCTGAATCTGAAATTTCTGGGCTTTTTTTTTAGATTTTGACGAACGCGTTCATGTTTTTAATGAATATGTTCATGTTCTTGATAAACATGTTCACGAATTATTGTACCGTATTTTTAATTAATGTTTTAGACATACATACCTCTTTTCTCCTATAAATTGAATTAAACCAAAGAGTTAATTTCCTAATCTCCTATAAATTGAATTAAACTAAAGAGTTAATTTCTTAAAGTGGAGTGAGAAAAGTGGAGGCAAAATTGAGGAAATTTCTGTAACTTTTAATTTTTTTTTATATGTAATGAAATTTTCTAACATTCAGAGCAACAATTTGAAAGGAGAAATTCTGAAATGGCTCGGTTAAAAAATGAAGAAAGATAAATGGGTTAAGAATGATAAAATGGAGAAAAGGTGAAAAGGACGCAAGTCATAAAAGGAACCCAACTTTCTGCAGGTGAGAAAAGGTTTCTGCAGGTGAGAAAAAGGACGCAGGTGAGAATAAGGGTATATATGTCTTATCTAGTGCTTATTTACACCTAGAAGTAATTTATTTAAAATTTTGAACCTCTTAGCAATTGGGTCTTGGACCAGCACTAGAGAATAAATCACTCTAAAAAAAAATGGGATAGGGAAAGAGTTGGGCCCCAAATTAACCCAATAATAGAAAACATGTCATTTGCCAAAGAGTGACAAAAATATCAAATCAGCCAAAGTGATGTATCATTTCTACCAAACAAGTCAAGTGTGGATAGTTTAAATGGTTAGAGCTACCATTTGAGACCCGATGTCTTGGATTCGAGACACGAAGAGAGAAAATATATTCTCTTTTGTGGTGGGGTGGTGTTCCCCCTCTTGTGGTTGTTACGGTTTTGAGTTGCGGTTTTAGGTAGTCCCTCTCTTGTGATGGTTGTGGTTCTGGTCTATCAGCGAGACAAAACGATATTGCCACGTGTCCGGTGGTACAAAGAACTATTATAATTGATTATTTTAAGTTACTTATTTTAATTAATTAATTTTTTTAAAAAAAATACAACAAAAATAACTTATCTAGTATGTAAATGAGTCAAAGACTCAGCGCATGTCAACCAACGTCCATGTGCTAAGTGACTTTCTGCATCCCCCGGGGTGCATGTGAAGATGTGGCCTTCACCACATTATACTATCATGTGGAGAACCCAGACAAATCCTTCGAAATCTTCTTCATAGCTTCCTCCTTTAAAAGCATCTGATCTCGTGTAGCATGAGGTCCTTCTTGACTGTTTTTATTTTGTCTTAAATTTAATTCGATTATTTGGACCAGTATGATTCAGTATTGGGTACAGTGTAAATACAATTTTTGATACGGTTAATTGAATAATATCCAAATCCATTTTTCAAATTAAATTCGGTTCAGTAGATTCAGTTGAAGTAAAAAGAATCAATATATATTTTCATTTCTATTCTTTTTCATCACTCCTCTTCAATATGTTAGGATTACGTCATCATTCGCCGCCACTACCTATATGAATACCAAGGTGGTGGCGGAAATGACGATCTGTGATCTCGATTTTCATGAAGCTTTGGTGTTCGCATTCTCTCGAGAGTTGGGGTAGCACATCGCCATCCCATCCTATGTCGCACACTGATGAACAAACTTGAATATATATCTTCTTGTTTTTAATTCTCATAAAATCCCTTAAGCCATTGTTTGTTTCTAGTTTCACAAGTGACTTTTAGAATTTCACATTCCAATCCTTGTCTGTTTAGTAGGATTTTGGTATAAAATTTTTAAATCCTCTAAAATCCTACCTATAACACACTCATCTTACTTTATTAAACACAATTTTTAATACATCATCAATCATCTATCACACACTTTTTAATTATTATTATCGGCACAACTTAACATTTTATCTCCCATTTTTCTACTTTACATACTATCTATCCTACTACACACAATTTTCAATACAAAATCAATCATTTATCACATAATTTTAAAAACTTGCTCATGAAATCCTACAAAATAAATACTCTCAAACATATACAAAATTCAAATACACTTTTTACTTTATACTAAATCCTTCCAACATTATAAAAAATGAAGAATTGCCTACGAAAATTTTCAAATGGCTACGAAATTTTTCTACAAAAATAATTTGGTCCTTAAAAAATGAGGATTATCTGCGATTTGTCTACCAATTTTTAAAATAATCTATGACAAATTACCTACACAACCTACGAGCAATCTGCCTACACATTTGTAATTTTCGTAGAAAAATTTACCTACACAAATAATTTTCTAGACAATTTATAATTTTATAGGAAATTATATTTGTAATTTAAAAATAGATCATATAATTAAAAAAATTGTATACAAGTCATAGAAAACCCTTAAAATTGTGTACACCTAATTTATAGAAGATCTAGCTATTTTGCACCCATGGATGAGGCACTCTAGTGTAAAGGAGACTCGGGCATGGCCTGAGACTAGAAAATAGCAAAGTACGAGTTGTAAACATCAAATAAAATCCCTTGTAAAATCAAATAAAATCCCTTGTAAAAACTCTACAATTTGCACACACACTCTCATCGGTAGGCGTTGGTTTCTTCAATGATAAAGATGTTTCTTCTACAATTCCCAGGCAAGTAAGTTTCTTTCAAACCCTAACCATTTGCAAATTTAGGCGTATTATTTATAAAGATGATAGCAGCATTGTTGCGGAATAATGTAAGGTGTTTGATGTTGAATCACATCGTAGGTGTGTGTAGATCCCCTGTTTCTCTCCATTTTTACTCTACATCCACTTTTTCTGATATCTTGATCCATAAACACGGGTTTCCTTCTGAACTCGCTTCACGAGTTGGCTCTGAGTT
This sequence comes from Stenogyne calaminthoides, assembly GCA_037126765.1. NCBI lineage: Eukaryota > Viridiplantae > Streptophyta > Magnoliopsida > Lamiales > Lamiaceae > Stenogyne > Stenogyne calaminthoides. The sequence continues at coordinate 14,493,418 of JBBCBC010000027.1, read as the reverse complement.
GACCCGTCTTAAACGCCATACAAATTTAGAAAGTGCCGATTCTGTGTTATCATTTTTAAAAGAGAGTGGCTTTTCGAATGCCCAGTTGTTCAAAATCATTAAAAATAGGCCGCAGATTCTGGGGGCTAATCTTGAGAATTCAATTAAACCCAAAATCAAGATTTTCCAAAATGAGGGTTTTTTTCCCGATGACATTCTCAGGACAATCTCAGCATGTCCTTCGATTTTGTGTTTAAGCGTTGATAAAAACATTTTCCCTTCATTATCTCTGCTCAAGGGTTTGTTGGGATCTAGCGATGAAGTAGCTAGAATTTTAAGGAGCACACAGTCAGGGACGCTCTTAACATCGAATTTGGAGAACTCATTGGTACCAAATGTTGATTTCTTGAAGAGCTACGGGATACCTATGGCCCGTATCTGTATCATCCTCACTACTTATACCAGTTCTTTCTTGTCAAAGCCCGAAATTGTGAGGAAATCTGCAGAAAAGGCTGTGGAAATGGGGCTCAATGCAAGATCCAACGCATTTATGTATGCTATCTCAGTTATTGCCATGTTAAGCAATGAAGCTTGGGAACTCAAGTTGCAAGGTTTTCGGAATTTGGGGTTTTCAGATAGGGACATATTGACTATGTTTAGGAAGAACCCACAGGTGTTTACTGGTTCGATGGAGAAAATAAAGAAGATAAAAGAGCTTCTTCTTGCTACTGGGAAATTCGATATGTCCAGCATTATTCATAGCCCTGCATCACTTATGTTCAGCATTGAGAAGAGGTATGAGCCACGATTGCGAATTCTACGAGTTCTTGATAGTAGAGGCCTAATTAAAAAGTGGCCTGCTCTTGGAACAATTAGCAGCATATCAGATGATACGTTCTTTAAGCAATTTATTAATCCTTATCTAGATGAACTTAGCGATGTGTACATCACAAAGTATAATGGGAAAAAGGATTCAAAACCTTCTTCTTAAAACAATAGGATCAAGTACTAGTCAATTGGTAAGAGTTAGTGAGAGACAATCACCGCCCTTGCGGCTAGTGTTGTGCTAACTGAACATAACTGATTAAATATATTGATCCTGTATTTCTCCGTTCTATCAATTTGAACGTTTTGTATCTTCTGAACTTCAAAGCATGATTTATGACTGGGTTTGATTGTGCATTTTATGTTATAGAAGTCTCTCCATCTAGTTATGTTTCCTTAACCAGATGTTCTTTTGTTCGTAGATTCATGTGATGAAAATTACTAAATGAGGTATATTGATCCATAAACATTGTTTCCAGTTGTGATGCTTATCTGCATTAGTAATCCATTTATTCAGATAGTTAAAAGTATTGATCGCATAGAAAGCCTCCTTGGGGTGTATCTATACAGAGAATTATAGCTGTCTAAGGCCTTCAACTTCGCCCTTTGTATGCATATGAATGCTCATATAACCTCAGAAATAAGCTTCTAGCTAATTCTTAGATATTGGTAAGACGGGTGTTACCATATTACTGTTTTCAGTTTCCTGTTATGCTTATATATTATGTGTTTAAGAATTGTCTTCGTTCTTGTTTTGGGTCAGTTAACTAAGTAATTCAATCTCTTTTGTAGCTTTGTTGAATCTTTGGTATCATCATCACTCATTTCATTACTTGGTGAGATATATATTTGGGCCGTTATTCATCGCAAGGCCTTCAACTTCTATCCATGTATGCATATGACTGCTTGTTTTTTTGCTTTTATTCCACTCCCAAATAAGCTGTAACCTAATTCTTAGATATTGGAAAGAGCAATGTTGGCATATTGTACATGAAGTAGGCAATTTTTAACGGCCATAAAATGTACTCCACGAATTCGGGCAGGTTAGAGGGGTACTTTATTATTCAATTTATAGTTTCTTGTTATCCTGTATTTCAGTGCTTAATTCGGGCGACTATTCTTAACACGAAATCGACTAAGGATAAGACTTTCACTCACCTCACTGCTCGAATCTTGATCCTTTTGCTTCATTTTTCTTATTAAAAAAAATATGTATAATGTGTACACTAGTTTGCAAGATCACTAGCTATGTTGTTACAGTGTGTGTGGTGCAAGAGATTGCATGTATGTGTGGTTATATATATGCTCAAAAGATGAAGATTTAAATCCCACTGAGCAAATTGGTCAAAGGGTGTATGATCAGGTAGGTTTTGACTTTGAAAGAGTAAGAAATGATGAGATGGATCATAACATTAAATGCAATAGATACTAATTTATAAGAGTAGTGATATCAATTTTTAAGTGTAATGATATGAGTTTCATAGTATGAATAAATTTCACTGGAGATTTTGTGTTGTCCCAAGCTATGATAAAGGAAGAGAGTTGTGGTGGTTAATGTTGATTATGCTTTTGGTGTGGTTTATCCATCAAATTGTGATAGTTTCTATTCTCACTTTGCCACATAAACTATTTCATCACTTTACCCCGTAGTTCGATCCTTTTAGGGTGTGTTTTGAAACACTTAAAATAATTTTCAGAAGCACTTATTTTCAAAAGTTGTGAGAGGGAGCTTTGAAAATAAGTGTTTTTAAAAGCTGTTTTAAGTGTTTCAAAACACACCCTTAACGCTTAATGACAATCTCTCTCATGTGAGACGATGTAATGCAAGACAGGTTGGGAAATGAATTCAAATGAAGCCGAGAGTGTGGTAGCAGCACGGATCCGTCCCGATCTGGCGGCGGTGTTGTTCGACGGATCTAGGTGCGGATCTGAATTTTTTTCGTTCACGCGCGCGCATGGCGGCCAGTCCGGGGTGGCCGATTTGGGCATGCGTTTTCTGGGGGCAGATCTGGTGGCTTGAAGATATGGTGGCCTAGTTGGGGGTCGTGTTGGTGGTATGAAAGATTCAGCTTCTTGATTAATTTGGGTTCAAAAAAAACTTTTTGATTAATTTTCCCAACAACCTATCTATTTCTAATTATTTTTAATGTTGTTATTTAATATATTATTGTTGGTGTGAATAACTTTGGGGGTACATAATTTTGGGGTGTGCAGGATTTTTTACGAGTATGCAGAATTAAAAAAATTAATTAAATAAAAGGACAAATGATGAAAAAAAATTGGGGTATGCAGAACTTTTTACAAATGTGCAAAATTTTGGGGTGTGCAGAAATTTTTATGGGTGTGCAAAATTTAAAAAATTAATTAAATAGAAGGAGAGAATGATTAAAAAAAATTAAGGTGTGCATAATTTTTTACGGGTGTGCAGAAATTTTATTTTCATGAGGTGTGCAATATGGTTAAAAATGTACAATTTAATATATATATATATATATATATATATATATATATATATATATATATATATATAATATGTACTTTTTTTGAAAATTAATTAAATAGATAATTAAAATTGGGGGTGTGCAGATTTTTTTACGAGTGTGCCGAATAGTTTCGAATGTGATTTTTTTTGGGATAATTTTTTGTTACTAAAAAAATTATTAAATAAAATAACAGATACTTGAAAAAAAAAATTGGGCTAAAAAAATCTGCACATTACTATCAATTTCATCACATTATTGCCCAATTTAAAATTTAAAACTAAAAAGGTAATTTGGACATTTTGATCCAGTTTTAACACCTTAGAGTAAAGACTAAAAATCTGCCTCCGTCATAATTTTGATTGGTCACTTTTTCCATATATATCCGTCCTAATTTTAATTGGTTATTTCCTAAAAAGGAAATAAAACAATTTTCAATACTATTTTACTATTATTTCCCTCAACCAAACTTATTTTACACCATTTAATACTATTATTTTCCTCCACTAAACCTACTTATTCTTAATCTCCGTGTCTACAGTATTTAGACAATCAAAATTAAGACGGAGGGAGTAGTGGATCTTAGAGTAAAAGTGATTTATAAATGACACCTTACAGTAATTGCCTCAACCGTGCATCGCAAAGGTTCAGTTACTAGTACGATAAATAATATTCCACTTCACTTCTAATAAACAATAATCCAAAATAAATTCAATGTGATCTCTTGTTTTGATTTTATTTTGGATTACTGTTGTTGTAAATCTCATTAAAAAAGAATGAGCACAAAGGATTTTTCTTTATGAATTTTAATTCAAAGTAATTAATTTTTGTAATTTGATTAAATTCGTGTGTATGAATTTTTGTTCAAAGTAATTAATTTTTGTGATTCGATTTAATTCACGAATATTCTCCGTCTTTCAATTTCAAAGTATCTTAAGGTTTATATTTTTTTTCTGGTGTTGAAAAAGAAATGAAGAGCATGAGATTTTGATGTGAATGTGAAATCGAGGAAGTGTATTTAGTAAATTTATGTTTATTTTTTAATTATAAAAACAGTATATTAATATTTTTCATTAAAAAAATTGTTAAAAACAAAGTGGGTGAACTAAGCAATAAAAAAAATAGGTGAACTAAACAATTTCGTGGGTATAAGTAGCCGCGCCCATTTAATTATTCTACATATTTAATTCGATTATTTTATACATTTTGGTATGGTGTCAATACAATTTCTGATATTGTTAATTGAATAATATTCAAATCCGTTTTAAACAAAAACGAAGTTCAATTCGATTCAATTATAATAAAAAATTCAATAAATATCTTTTGTTTAAATTTTTCGGAGCAAATTTAGATACAAATTTAATAATCTCCCAACTTCATGAACAAAGCCTACTTTCAAGGAGACTTGGGGCAAATTGAGTCATTGAAAATAACGAAGTAAGTTCTGAAAGGGTTCGGTTATATACACGACCATTTTCTTTGATACTCAATTGCGTTGTTTATTACTCAAGTAGAAAGGTACATAGAGCTGAGCCACGTTAGTACATCATCTTCACCCCAAAGTTGGGACGAGGATAAAGATAATGAAAAAGACGTCAAGGCATGTGCTATAATTTTATATTTTCTAGATACATGCCCAACACCAAAGACCATGTTTATCGGGCTGATACATACCCTGGTCATCCACATGCGACAAGAAAGAAGAAAAAAAATAATAATTCAAAATTCATTAATATTTGATGACCTCGGCTATCACATGAACATGGGCATCCAACATTTGCCTAAATATACTCCATTCATTTCATGTCACATGGCGTAATTTAATTGGTCCAGTGTATTTTATTTATATAATTTAAATTTCAATTTATTCATTTAAACAAAAAAATAAAAATAACATCAAAATTCATGAAATAAAATTCTATAAATAGAGATCAATATTGATATATTTTGGATCATAATTTCAAACACTCTCATTTTTCTTCTTAATTTGTGTTAAATAATTTTTTATCATTTTCTACATGTATCCAAATCATCTCAATTTTAAGTTTTGTATTCCTATTCTAAATTTTAAAATTTAAAACCAATATTTATTTATTTTCTTTTGTATTTCAATTCTTATAATTTTAAATTTTATTATTGGATATTGTAATTTATTTTAACTGTATTGTAATGTTTTTTATTATAATTATAATTTTTTTAATATCAAATAACTATGTATTATTTTTTAAATATAATGAAAAATAATTACAAATTTAATTGTTAAGTTATAAAAGAAATAATTTATTAAAGAGTTGTTGTGGTTGTGGGTGGGGATGGATAAACAATGAAAAAAATATGAATTTGAGTTGTAGAGTAAAATGTGTATGTGGAGGAGAGAGAAATGAATTATTTATTATTTGGTTATGGTTGTGGTGGACATGGATAAACATGGTCTAAGGTACGACCTTTTGAGCATAGACTTAATTTCAGCAACGATCGTACCTGCATGGTCTTTGTAGTCCTGTTTAGCAGTAAGTGCTTGTAGTGCTAACACGGGTCTGAGTACACACGAAAGCTCGTGTAACCTGCATCCATGGCAAACTGTAGTACTTTCTATAAAGCTACAAGCTCGCCAATGAGTACCGATTGAGGCTCTGATATTGGAATGACAGCAGCGACAATTATCTTTCTCGGTAGCTGTAAAATGACGAATTCGACACCAAACTTTCGTCTGTGTGGGACATAAGCTGCGTCTATTTGGAGAAGAAGGTCCTGCTAACGTTGGCGTCACCCCATGATCATATAAATAATGGTCAGGTAATCGCCGCCCCAACCCCCTCTCTCTCCCCATTTCTACCCCATTTTATCAACCTTCCCCCACCCCTATTTCCCTCCACCCCTGTCTTCTTTTTTTATCACTGCAATTGAACTTCCCTTCCCCTCTCTCTTTTTTTTTTTCTTAATAATATGATGTTTTTAGTAGTATTAATAGACTAAGTTTGTTCTCATTTTTTTGTCTTTTTAACATATTTATTTTTAAAACTTTTCTGGCGATTCTCATTTTCTTCACGTCTAAAATCCAGTGATGTAAAAGTCCCGACTAGTCCCCGCCTTGGCGGCGTCTAGGCGCTAGGCGGTCGTCGACCGACCCAATTTTGCCTAGGCGACCGAGTCGGGAGTTAGACGGCTAAGTCGGGAGCTAGATGTCCAACACTAAGGTATTATATGATAATGAGATACTTTGTTCTTAGAATAAATTGATGATAAGACAAAAATTGATAATTTTCACTACACTAAAATTCCAAAACACAATTTTGTTTAATTTTTTTTATGTCAAATTAATTTTCTTGTACCCTATAATGATAATATATATATAAGAAAATGTGTTTAAATTGTTATTTAGATTTAGCCTGTTGTATAATAAGTTTGTTAATTAATTTTGAAGTGTAATTTTATTATAATATATCGATAAATAGTAAATAAAACTCATTTAGATGAAAAAATATAAAAGAAAACCGAACCGACTAATCCCTGACTAGACGGCCTAGGCGCTAGGCGGTCCATATCCGTCCGACTACCGATTTTCGACTTCTGCACCCTTACTAAAATCCAAAATAAACAATTGCAAAAAGAGGAATTAGAGACTAAGGGAGGAAGAAGGGTATTTTTAGTATTTTATTAATTAAGTGGGCGTATTTATTAATTAGGGCTGCTAATAACAGGACCCAAGTGAAAACAGTTATCCGGTTCCAAACACAGCACATTTTTTATTTCACTTGAAAAATCAATTAAAATCCTTTGTAAAGTAACCCTTTCTAAAAGCTCTACAATCGCTTCCAATTTGCGCACACACTCCGCTTGGTTTTTTAAAATATGAAATAGTGAAGATGTTTCCTTTTGCCACTTTGCAAATTTACAGGCAAGTAAGTTTCTTCCAAACCCTAACCATTTGCAATCTTAGGCCTCATTATTTGTAAAGATGATAGCAGCATTGTTACGCAATAATGTAAGGTTTTTGATTTTGAAGCACACCGTAGGTGAGTGTAGATCCCCTGTTTTTCTCCATTTTTACTCTACATCCACTTTTTCTGATATCTTGTTCTGTAAACACGGTTTTCCTTCTGAACTCGCTTCACGAGTTGGCTCTGAGTTGACCCGTCTTAGACGCCAACCAAATTTAGAAAATGTCGATTCTGTGTTATCATTTTTAAAGGAGAGTGGCTTTTCGAATGCCCAGTTGTTCAAAATCATTAAAAATAGGCCGCAGATTCTGGGGGCTAATCTTGAGAATTCAATTAAACCCAAAATCAAGATTTTCCAAAATGAGGGTTTTTCTGCTGATGACATTCTTAGGACAATTTCAGCATGTCCTTCGATTTTGTGTTTAAGCGTTGATAAAAACATTATCCCTTCATTATCTGTGCTCAAGGATTTGTTGGGATCCAAAGATGCAGTAGCCAGAGTTTTAAGGAAATCGCAGTCAATGATGCTCTTTTCAACCAATTTGGGGAACACATTGGTACCAAATGTTGAATTACTGAACAGCTATGGGATACCTATGGCCCGTATACGTATCATCGTCAATTCTTATCCGAGTTGTTTCGTGTTAAAGCCCGAAATTGTGAGAAAATCTGCAGAAAAGGCCATGGAAATGGGCCTCAATGCAAGATCCGATGCATTTATGTATGCTATCCCAGTTATTGCTCTATTCACCAATGAAGCTTGGGAACTCAAGTTGCAAGCTTTTCGGAATTTGGGGTTTTCAGATAGCGACATATTGACTATGTTTAGGAAGGCGCCACAGGTGTTTTCTGTTTCGATGGAGAAAATAAAGAAGATAAAAGAGCTTCTTCTTGCTACTGGGAAGTTCGATATGTCCAGCATTGTTGATAACCCTGCATCACTTAAGTACAGCATTGAGAAGAGGTATGAGCCACGATTGCGAATTCTAGGTGTTCTTGAAAGTAGGGGCCTAATTAAAAAGTGGCCTAGTCTTGGAACAATTAGCATCATATCAGATGATAAGTTCTTTAAGCAATTTATTAGTCCTTATCTAGATGAACTTAGCGATGTGTACATCCCAAAGGATTCGAGTCCATCTTCTTAAAACAATAGGATCAAATACTAGTCAATTGGTAAGAGTTAGTGAGTGACAATCACCGCCCTTGCAGCTAATTGAACACAACTGATTAATTATATTGATCCTGTATTTCTCTGTTCTTTCAATTTGAACGTTTTCTATCTTCTGAACTTCAGAGCATGTTTTATGACTGGTTTTGATTGTGCATTTTATGTTATAAAAGTCTCTCCATCTAGTTATGTTTCTTTATCCAGACGTTCTTTTGTTTGTGGATTCGTGTGATGAAAATTACTAAATGAGGTATATTGATCTATATACATTGCTTCCAGTTGTGATGCTTATCTGCATTAGTAATCCGTTTATTCAGATAATTAAAAGTATTGATCGCATAGAAAGCCTCCTTGGGGTGTATCTATACAGAGAATTATAGCTGTCTGAGGCCTTCAACTTCGCCCTTTGTACACATATGAATGCTCATAAAAACCTCGGAAATAAGCTTCTATCTAATTCTTAGATATTGGTAAGACGGGTGTTACCATATTGTAAATGAAGTACGCAATAGTTACTCGGTATAAAGTGAATAGCATGAATTTAGCTGGGTTCAAGACATGCTTTATTGTTAACTTTCCAGTTTCTAAGAATTGGCTTCGTTCTAAGTAATGCAATCTCTTTAGTAACATAGTTGAATCTTTGGTGTCATCATCACTCGTTTCATTACTTGGTGAGATATATGTTTGGGCCGATATTCGTCGCAAGGCCTATCCCTGTTTGTTTTTTGCTTTTATTACACTCCCAAATAAGCTTTGAGAGGGGTGTTGACATATTGTACATGAAGTTCCTCAATTTTTAACCGCCATAAAATGTACTCAACGAATTTGGGCGGGTTTAGTGTGGTACTTTTTTATACAATTTTCAGTTTCTTGTTATCCTGTATTTCTGTGTTTAAAAATTGGCTTTCTTCTTGTTTTGGGTCAAATAAACTAAGTAATTCAGTCTCTTTTGCAGCTTACTTGAAACTTTGATATCATCGCTTATTTCATTTTACTTGGTGAGATGTTTTTGTGACAAAATGGTTAAATGTTTGTTTCTCTTCCGCTGAAAATTGTGCATTTTTATCAGTTATTTCTTGTGCTTTTTACTTGATATTCAAGATTAGTGTCTAGAGATGATTTGTGAAAAAAAAAAATCTACTTTAGGCTCATCTCAGTTGTAGTGGTAATAAGCTGCCACACTGCATCTGTACTTCAGTATATCAATTTATTTATTGATTTAGTTTTATGTTTTGAGAAAGGTTATGAAACTTGATGTTGAGGAATAATTAAAGGCGGTGAATAGAGGTGTAAACAAATGTTGTCAGGCCGAAAATTTCTTTACAAGTTTATGAACTTCATCATCTAAAAGAATATATATTTTAATTAGTGATGATATTGCTTCTTGTCCCAACATAAAGGACCCAGTTTGGTAGTTCCGTTCAAAACGTTGGCCTGCATGCATATAGGGTGGATGAACAATTGAAGATTGATTATTTTTTTATTGATTCTGAGGAACTACTACATGATTCTTTAGATTCTGAATTCACAAGTTAAATTTGACGTTTTATTATTCCTATGAATATAAATCAAAGAGTTTGCAGTTTGTTTGCTACCTACTTCTGCTTGTAATGGATCGGTTTGCTAGATTCTGCATGTGGTTGTATGCATGATCGTTAGTTGTTGCATGGTTTGATCTAGCATGGATGTTCGCGTGATTTGTTGAGTTTTGGTTGATGTTGTAGCCATTTTGGCTTGTTCTTTTACTTTGTTTTGGGCTTCTTTTTTCGGAATTTGTATTTTCGGTTTGATCTAGCATGGATGTTGGTGTGGTTTTTTGGACCATTTTGGCCAATGGCCCTTCCAAAGCCACGGTGGGCCGAGAACAACATGCCCACTGAGTACCAGGACCAGACCGGCTCAAATACTGATCGCACAAAATATTTTTTTGACAGGCTGTAATTTGTAACTTCTTTAAAAGATATTAGTATTTAATTATTTTCTTTAGAAGAGAACACCTCAATTCTTTTGAATTGATTAATGCAGTGTGATCCTGACTCCTGGGTGTGCACATCAGGTTATTACAAAGATCTGCATTTCAGTTTGTTGTTTTATCAAACACAAGAAAAGAAGAATAAACATTTGGATTTACCCAATTCAGTACCCGCAAAATTCAGCAGTTCCATTCCTCTATTGCGATTTGCGTGAAGGCTACGGCGTTGGTTTCTTTTTTCCTTTTCTTTTTACATATACATCTTAATTGTCAAATCTTAATTACATCAGCTGTATTATTTTATAAGTGTAATGATATGAGTTTCATAATATGAACAAGTTTCACATGAGACTTTGTGTTGTCCCAAGCCATGATAAAGGAAGAGAGTTGTGGTGTTTAATGTTGATTATGCTTTTGGTGCGGTTTATCCATCAAATCCTAATCGTTTCTATTCTCATTTTGCCATATGAACTGTTTCATCACTTTACCCGGTTGTTCAACCCGTTTCAACGCTTAGTGACAATATCTCTCATGTGAGAAGATATAATGCAAGACAGATTGGGAAATGAATTCAAATGAAATATTTTAACTCAATCATTTGTTACCGTGATTTTTTTCCGATTAATTGATGAAATTTAATATACAATTTTAACTTTATCTTGATCGGTAAGCTAATTTAGCGTGGTTTTGAGTGCGCCAATAGCAAGACGTAACAATATCTAAAATAGTAACTTATATAAAGTCCACTCGAGATATTTAATGTTATCAAATATCCTTTGTCTGATCAAAGAACAATTTGATTGAATGAGAAATACAAAATTATATAAAGGGTTAATTATAAATTGCAATTTATATTATTATTATTTTTATAAATTGCAATCTTTACTATTTTTCTTAATAAAATACAACCTGTACTATTAAAAAGTGATCGATTATAACCCGAGACTTATTTTTGTGAAATTTTTCGGCTAAATATAGCTACAAATGATATGTTGTATATATTGTAATGCCAAAAAGTATTTTAGCAAACATCAAATTGAAGAAATTCAATAGAAAGATTTCAAAAAATATGAGTCGAGGTTGCATTTTGTTAAGAAAATATAGTACAGGTTACAATTTATTAAGAAAAATAGTACAAGTTGCAATTTGTAAAAATGATAATAGTACATGTTACAATTTGTAAAAATAACAGTAGTACAGGTTGCAATTTGTTATTAACCCTTATATAAATTATTGTGTTTTTATCCAATTTATATAGATGAGTTTCTTCGTGTTACTCAAATGAGATTTCTTAGTCGGTCTAGAATGTATTTTTAGTAATATTCAAATTATAAGGTTATTTTGGTAATTTGAAGCTTCGTGTATTATGCTTTGTAGTAGGGGAGTGCACGATAAGGATCAAAACATATATGTTAAAATTTGGACCATAAATCAGTTATTTTAAAATTTAAGCATCTATGTCTGTATCGAAATTTCAGTACGAAACTCTATGAATATACTATTTTTCTGCATGATTCAAAATGTATATAAAATATGATAAATAGAATTATACTTCACTTCTAATAAATTATACTTTGTTGGATATAAAATAATATTTTAAATTTAATACATATTTAATTCGGTTATTCTATACATTTCGGTATGGTGTCAATACAATTTTCAGTATTGTTAATTTAATAATATATTCAAATCCGTTTAAAAAAATACAATTCAATTCGGTTCAGTCATAGTAAAAAATTCAATAAATATTTACTGTCCGAATTTTTTCAGCGCAAATTTAGATACAAATTTAGTAGAATTAATTACTAGGAGGTGCAAGATCCTCACTAATAGTACTCTTAGGAGTTAGGTCCAAACATCTTTTTAAATTACTTGTAGGTGCAAATTGAGGGTAGAATACCCATAATATCCTACACTTTATCACTCCTCCTCAAAAAATGTCCGTCGTTCTCCTCCCCCAATAATTGTCTCACTTTTTCTTCTCTCTATCACTCCTCTCTTCCAAAAAAAACACCACCACCACCTGCAACCATCCGCTGACATTGCCGCCTACAATACCCCAAAAATAGTCGGCAAAAAGAAAAGAGGTTTATGGTAGGACCGTCGACCAGGGGAGTTTGTACGACCTCGACGTGCATGTCGGCATGTTGGGACTGATGTTGAACTCCGTCGTTTTGGGGATTGCTTCTCTGAGTGTGCAAGTTTTCAGTGGTTTGGTGAGATGTTGAATGATTGGTCCGGATCTATGTCAGGCGATGACGGCGAAGCTCACAGAGTTGGGTCGGGTGTTGAGAAAGATTTGGCCCGTATCTTGGCGGGGCAAACCCGGATGTCATGTGCTTGGTTTTGCAGCCATGGCGGTGCTTTCTCTATTTTTGTCTGCTGGGCTGAGCCTCACACTAACCCCAATCAATAATTCATTATTTTTTAAGCATGTTCTGGATTTTACTAATTTAATATTTCTTGATGTTTTACTTTTGCTATTCAACTTTGAGTGGTAAGTGCACTCCAAAAAAAAAAAAAAAACTTTAGTGGTAAGTTGGATCGATTTGATTTTCTTTTTTGTTGGATCTATTTTGTTTGAATTTTCAGATTTTGGATCTGCGGAAATCTGATGAATTTGTTGATTTTTTGAGATGGAGGATTGTGGATCTAGATTTGATTTTTTGGAGATGGAAGATGATGGATCTGGATTTGGATTTGGACCTAAATTTGGAGACTTGTCGAGCTGAAGACGAAGATATGTAAATTTTGAGATTTACACAAAGATATGTAAATTTTTGGATTTTAGATATGTAAATTTCTGTAATTTTTCAATTTTGACATAAAAATTTCAAGTTGTGATGCTTTTCTTAGGGTGTAATTATGTGGATGTGTAAACTGTAATTGAAATAAAATGCACATATTCACGTGTGCTATTTTTGATTTCTTACCAAATCGTAAATATAGATGCATTCTTCACCACAAATTCGGTGTTTAAATGGTGAAAATTGGCGTTCTTCTCTCCTATTTCTTTTTTTTTCTCTCCTATTTTGATTTATGGATTGTATCATTTGGCTAGGAGCTTTTGATTGATTTCGAAAATAGCAGGGGGTTGGGGAGGTTGAGTGTGTAGGTGGGCTGTAATAATTTCAGACTGACATGGGAAAGAGTGTATGTCATTTCAGTTACAGGACTAGAAAATAAGTCTTACTAAATGTTGACTAAATGAAGGGTATTAAGACCTTCAACCACCCCATTTGCACCTAAGAGTATTAGGTGAAATATTTTGCACCTATTAGAATTAGTGGGTACTATTTTAGACCTAAGTTAGTCACTCAATTTAGTAATCTCTCAACTCCATGAACAAGCCTACTCTAAAGGGAGAGTTGGGCCTTCAAAAGTGAAAACTGTTGATGTTACAACATTGGTTACAACATCAGTATTCGTCCTTTCTTCTTAACCACTAACACTTCTATGTTCAATGTTTTCTTTGATGTTGTTGACTGCAGGTTGACGATCTAGGTTGTTCTGCAAGATTCCAGAAGGTTCCACAAGCTTCAAGAATCGAGTAGAATTGACTAGATCATGCAGCTGTTTTCATAACTTGAAGAACCCACTAAGTGGAGCAGTTACAAAGATCATGGGAGAGTGGATTGAAGAGTTTCTAGATCCTTCAAGGAGGCTCTAGTAAAGCTACACGGATTCTATAAATAGAGGACATTGGTGTTCACATCAATTTCCGAACATTGTCATTAATCGTGTGCTGTTTAGTCGAAGCAACAACCAAGCATCAACAGTAGAGTGCGTGAGTGCATCCAGAGTGATAGGGTCGTTGTTGTGGAGTTTTGTTTTACCATTAGAGTGTAATTGTAGGGTTTACAATGCCTCGAGTTGGTGCTAGATTTGTTTTTAACAGGTTACCTTTGGTAGTGTAGAAATACACCTAGCCTTTAGATCATATGCTTGATCTTGTTTTAAGAGGATTCGATTTGTGAACCTCTTTGTATTCATTATTTTGATAAATAGTGATTTCGGCCATAAGGCTTCACATTCTATATTGATATAGATTGTGCAAAGTCTTATTACATTTCGTGTGTTGTGTTTCTGAGTCTTCCGTTGTTTCTGTCTTTTGAATGTTACTTTGAGTGTTACAACATTAAGTGTAACATTACTCTGATTTTACTAAACATAACCCCGTCAAACACACAGAGCCAAAACTTGATTTTACTAAGTTAGATCTTGTGTCAAGTGTGTTGTTTTTGTTATGGCGATGGAATATCCACTTACTCCACAAAGTTTGAGACCACCAATTCTTGATGGTACAAATTATACTTATTGGAAACCAAAGAAGAGGATGTACATCAAGTCAATTGATGAACATGCTTGGAGAAGTATACTTTCAGGATGGACACCTCCTAAGAATGCTGCAGATGAAGAAGGAGAAGTTACAGTCAAACGCAAACTGGATTGGACTAATGATGAAAGTACAACTGCTAGCTACAATTCGAAAGCTTTGAATGCAATATTCACATCAGTTGATATGACCATGTTCAAGATCATATCGACATGTGTTTCTGCAAAAGAAGCTTGGGATAGGTTGCAAGAGCACAATGAAGGTTCGGATAGTGTTCGAAGGTCCAGACTTCGAATGCTTGGGACAAAGTTCTAGAACTTGAAGATGAAGGAGGATGAAACAATTTCTTCTTACAATGAACGGGTCACTAAAATTGCAAATGAAGCTCAATCTCTTGGAGATCCCATCTCCAATGTAAGATTGGTTCATAAGATTTTGCGTACTGTACCTAAGCGCTTCGATGCAAAAAATTGTGCAATTGAAGAGGCAAGTGTTGGGATTATACTGGAAAGTATGCTTTTTACTTTGTATAATTGAAACTGAATTTTCAGACTTATTTACTGAAATAAATTTTTTATCACTGATGCTTTAAATATTATCGAATGTTACATATATTTACTGCATAACTGTTCAATAAGTCGTACGTGTTACATTGTAGTTAATTTAGTGATACCAGATCACAGAAGATTAAATTAACAGTCCCTTGTAACTAAAAGTACGCCATTCACGACCTAGATGGAAATGAACAACCCATCGTGAAAGGTTGAAGTGTAAGGCTCAGATTGGCTTGTCTTGACCAAGAGATTACACTAGTGCATGACTGATGCACTGAATATGACCTATAGGAGGATAAATTCTTCAGAACTGAACAAGGAAGAATTAGACCTCAGTGGTTCGTTATTTCTTAACCTTCGTCCCTTAAATAGGATCACGTGGGATTGGTAACTATTGCTTTGACTTATCATGGGTAGCGAATCAGTGAGATTCAATACTTTTTATCTTGGGCAATATTATTAGTCACATGTGATTGCTAAGATTTAATACGAAGAATCGTGTGCAAGTACGCTTGTTCGATTTGCCCCCTTGGGAGGTTCATAAGCTTTATCATACCAAATCTTGCAAGTGGAATTAGTTTCCGGTATGGATAATAATGTTGAACCGTTCCTTGACCAAGGATAAAAGATATTAATTAATGGAAAGCTATTTCAGTGGCTTGAATTAATTAATGGGCTAGATAATCTTAAACACGGGAAATAATGACCGGGAGCCATATTGACTGTAATATGGGTTAAGATGGATAGTGCAATATTAATTATGTAGTGTGATTAATTAATATTTATGGGCTTGAATAATATTGTGGCTCAATATTAGATATTCAAGGTCCATTAGAAGGTCCAATCTTAATTCTCCTAAAGGCCCCCTAAGTAGTCCAACATATAGTTCAATAACTGAAAAGGTGATTAAAATAAAATAAATATTGTTGCTTATTTTTCCATGTAAATTTCGAAAATCATAGATATGTTGGGAGAAAAATTTTCTTTGAATTTTGTTATGGAATGAAGATATGTATTCTTGGAATACAAGATTATCTCATTAAATTCAAGAAATCTCCCACTAGGTTATCTATGATGTGATTTTCGAAAATTAGAAAATATAGTGGGCAAGAAAGATTTTCTTGATTTTCTTGAAAATATATTATGGAAGATATGTATTTCTTGAAATACAAGAATATCTCATAAATTCAAGAAGATCCAAATCTTGGATTCTTGACCCCATATTATAATCCCGGCTGCGAGCTGCTTGGCGTGGCGTTTTGAGATGGAGTATTTTTTTCGAGACGATCGAGTGGGAGAAATTCGAGACGGTGTTTCTTCAAGATCAAGCCAAGAAAATCAAACCATGACAATTAGATAATTTGTGCACAATATGTTTATTTTTCTGTTTTGCTTGATTTATTTTGTGCTTTCTTATGCTTTATTTAATTTGTTTAAATGTGTTTGCATGAGAATTGCCCAATGAAAAATCTCACCTCTTCAAAATTACTAAGTATGTTTAAATAATTAATTGATAATTTTATTCCGAATAATAAAATTGAATTAATTTTGACCTTCATGATTTATTTATTTGTGAATTCTTTTGGAGAAATTCCCCCCACGGGACGGTCAAAAGATAGCTTTCACATGAATGAATTCCAAACAGATGATTGTGGGTTATTACTAGTGGCGACGATGACCCTCCCCACGAGGCTCGTTCAAAACGAAATAATAATCCTGTATTTAATCATGGTTATTACTTAGGTATAAAATTGATATGCATATACTTAGAAGTCTGTCAATTTTATATTGGTCAATGGGAGCCAACTATTAATCTGGATATTAAAGGTTTGTAATTGTTCTTGTTTGTAACCTGCTTAAATGTGTTTAAATAATGACCCACCCCATGTGGCTTATTTAAACTGTTTTGAGATGTTGGCTGATACATGTTCATATTTTTTTTTTGAGATTTTAATATGATGCATGTGATCGAACCTTGTGATATATTTGTGCTTATGTATATTATTATTTATTTCAGTTCATCATGTCGCAACCTTCTAATCCACTATCGAATATACCTAAAGACAATTTGCTTTTTGGTAAAAACTATTTTGATTGGAAATACAAACTAAAACATGTCCTAACCGCATCATCTTCCAAATGGGTACTTGATACACCAAAACCCAAAAAACCAACTAAGGAATAGGAATATGGGATGAGATGATTTATGGTGAATGGGGAGTCGGCAAATGGATTGATGAAGGAAGCAATTTCGCACATCATCTGCCGGATCGTTGAGACACCTTCATCAAGAATATGAGTCAGCTGCAGACATCTTAAAGAATCTCGAAGCGATGTTCGCACATCAGACCCATATGGCAATCCAAAGTGTGAAGCAAGAAATTGCTGAATTAAAATTGGAAAAAGGGACGATCGCGAAGACAAAGACGTCGTTACTACGGTTATGGTGCTATTTGAGGAACTTGAGATCCTCGGCGAAAAATGTGATTTCAAGACTAAGATTGATTTCATTCTCCAATCCTTACCAAAGAGCTATAATCACCACTATCTTGAGTATCTAATGGAAGATCAAGATTTTTCAGTGGAGGATCTTATAAATGCTTTGACTTTGGTTGAAAAGGAAGTGGAGCGCGAGGAAAAGAACTTGGGAAAACAGAAATCTTCTCTTCATCCTAGATCAAGTGGTGATAAGGATGATGAAAAGAGAATAAAGTTAAACCAAGAAGACTCAACATCAAATAAAAGCATGAGATCAAGCATGAGGAAAATTTTGGAAAGCGGGAGAGTAGGACAATCGAGGTCACTGTTAGATCCCAAAAGGAAAGGAAAGAAAGGTAATTCTCACGCACTAGTTGTTGAAACTTGTTTAGCGGCAGATGCCTCCCATTTATGGGTGGTGGATACGGATCCATCGATCATGTTTGTTTCACATTACGCGGGGTTCAAGCGGACCGACAACTAAGTGGAAGTGAGATCCTCATCAATCGGGCGATGCTATGAGAGTGGCGGTGAAGCAATGGGAGAAGTGCACACAATCTTTTGAAGACGAGTTTTAATTCTAAGAGATGTTCTTTACGCTCCGAGTTTTAGAAAGAATTTGATTTCAGGCTCTAAACTTTTTCATGATGGATATTCGGTTACTTTTAATAAAGTTGTTACCATTTCTCTTTTGATAAATTTATCGTCATGAAACGTCATTAATAATCTCTATACAATTAATCGTGCACACCACTCACGTAAATGCATCCTATAACACATCAATTTGTTTCCGAGAAAAGAAAACGTTCATCGGCGTGAACGAGACACTTTTTGGCATCTAAGATTAGGTCATATAAATCCAAAGAGGATCCAAAGTTTGGTGAAAGGCGGTTCACCGGAGCTTCTCCAAGTTGAACCGATTTCCAACCTCGCGAATCATGTTTGGAGGGAAAAATGACTAAGAGGGCATTTGGAGCCAAGGGAATAGGGCCAAAGAAGTGTTAGAGATCGCTCACACAGATGTATGTGGTCCAATGTCAACCAAAGCAAGAGGAGGTTATGAGTATTTTGTCACTTTTATTGATGATTACTCAAGGTACGGTTACATTTTCCTTATGAAGCATAATCTGAGACCTTTGAGAAATTCAAAAATTTAAGGCTCAAGCAGAGAATCATAGGAAAAACGATCAAGTCTCTACGACCGATCGTGGAGGCGAATACCTCGGCGATCGATTTTTGAACTACTTATCGATGAAGGGATTGTATCTCACTCATCAGCACCGGAACCCCTCAACAAAAGCGGGGTTGCAGCAGAGCGAAGAAAAGAACTCTTTTTGGAAATGGTTAGATCTATGATGAGTTATGCGGATCTTCTCAAGTCGCTCGGGGTCATGCCTTGGAAACAACGGCTTACATTCTGAACTTGGTGCCATCCAAATCAGTTCCCAAAACTCCCAAAGAATTGTGGACCGGGGCCAAGCCTAGTATGAGACACATGATAATTTGGGGGTGTCCGGCCTACGTGTTGGACAAGGAAGCCGGTAAATTGGATCCTCGATCAGAATTAAGGTTGTTTGTAGGTTACCCCGAGGGAACAAAAGGGTGTATGTTCTATGGTCCCGAAGATCAGAAGGTGGTCATCAGCACCCACTTTAGATTTTTGGAAGAAGACTATATGAACCAAAAAAAACCCAGAAATGAGATTACCTTAAATGAGCTTAGAGGGCAAACCTCAGTGCCAACTGTACTAGATGATATACCAAATGATACGCTTTCACAACCGGAGCCTCGTCGTAGTGGGAGGGTTATTAGACAGCTCGAGAGATTCATGGGAATAGGAAAGTCCTCGGACTTGATTCCCGGACAAGACGAATCAGACCCATGGACATATGACGAGGCACTCCAAGATAAGGATCTTGATTCTTGCAAACAAAGAATGAAAGCTAAATGGGTTCTATGTTTCATAACAGAGTGTGGGAGCTAGTCGAACCACTTAATGGGGTCAAACCCATTGGATGCAAGTGGGTATATAAGAGGAAAAGAGGACCGGACGGGAAGGTTGAAACCTTCAAAGCAAGACCAGTGGCGAAAGGTTATACTCAGAAAGAATGGATCGACTATGAGGAAACTTTTTCGCCAGTAGACATGCTTAAGTCCATCTGTATTCTCTTATCGATTCTTTTTGCGCATTTCGACTTTGAAATCGGCAAATGGATGTCAAGACGACTTTCTTAACGGAAGTCTTGATGAAGAGATCTATATGCAACAACCCCAAGGTTTTATTGAAACGGGCAAGAACACCTAGTTTGTAAGCTCAAGAGGTCCATTTACGGACTCAAACAGAATCGAGCTTGGAACCAATATTTTGATCATGTTATAAAGTCTTATGGGTTCGATCAAAATGAGTTTGAAAGTTGTGTGTATAAAAAAGTGTGTCGGAGCTGCATTGGTATTCTTAGTATTATCGTAGATGACATTCGATCATCGGGAACAATGTGAAGGTGTTATCGGGACGTAAGGGCATGGCTTTCAAAATAGTTTGATATGAAAGACTTAGGGAAGCCGGACACATCCTTGGGATCAAGATCTTTCGAGATCAAGAAAAGGATGATCGGGTTATCATGAAGCTTCATACATAGACAATTTGTCTTGAAAACGCTTTAGCATGCAAGATTCCAAGAAAGGCTTCGTACCTTTCAGACATGGAATTCATCTATCCAAGAAAATGTCCCCTAAGACGCAAAAGGAGATAGATGACATGAAAGGTATTCCTTATGCTTCTATTTTGTCGGAAGCCTTATGTATGTAATGTCACAGACGAGACCAGGATATCCGCTTCTTGTAGGCATGGTGGCAAGATATCAAAAGTAACCGAGGAAAGAGCATTGGACGGCTGTTAAAAACATTCTGAAGTATCTGAAAAGAACTCGGGATATAATGTTGGTTTATCAGTCAAATAGTCCAATCCCCATCGGCTACACGGACTCGGATTTCCAATCAGACATAGACTCCAGAAAATCTACCTCCGGTAGTGTGTTTTGCATGGGGGGAGGAGCCGTGACATGGAGAAGCGTCAGCGTAAATGCGTCGCAGATTCTACCATGGAAGTTTAATATGTAGGCTGCTAAGCGAGACAAATGAAAAAAAAGCGGTTTGACTCAAGCACTTCCTAGTGGACTTAGATGTGGTTCCGAATTTGCCCATCAGATTCACTATTTATTGTGATAATGCCAGAGCAGTTGCAAATTCAAGGGAACCAAGAGCCCACAAAGCCAGCAAACACATAGAAAGGAAATACCATCTTATACGATATATCGTTAAGAGATGAGATATAGATGTGGCAAAGATAGCGTCTGAGGATAACCTAGCAGATCCATTCACAAAGAGTCTGCCTCTGAATACATTCGAGAGACATGTGGAAGGAATGGGTGTCAAGACCGTTGCCAATCTGCTTTGAGTATAAGTGGGAGAAATTATTAGGTTCGTGTATGTGACATTAGATGTCACGGACTACACGAGACATGTTGTAGTATACTTAAAAGCAGACTTTGAGTATAAGTGGGAGATTGTTGGGATTATACTGGAAAGTATGCTTTTTACTTTGTATAATCGCTGAATTTTCGGACTTATTCTTGAAATAAATTGTTTATCACCGATGCTTTAAATATTATCGAATGTTACATATATTTACCATATAACTGCTCAATAAGTCCACGTGTTACATTGTAGTTAATTTAGTGATACCAGATCACAGAAGATTAAATTAACATACCCTTGTAACTAAAAGTACGCCATTCACGACCTTGATGGAAATGAACAACCCATCGTGAAAGGTTGAAGTGTAAGGCTCGGATTGGCTTGTCTTGACCAAGAGATTACACTAGTGCATGACCGATGCCTTTGAATAGGACCTCTGAGGATGATAAATTCTTGAATCGACAAGGAAGAATTAGACCTCGATTGGTTCGTTATTTCTTAACCTTTCGCCCCTTAAATAGGATCACGTGGGATTGGTAATTATTGCTTTGACTTATTATGGGTAGCTTAATCGGTGAGATTCAATACTTTTTATCTTGGGCAATATTATTAGTCACATGTGATTGCTAAGATTTAATCTGAAGAATCGTGTGTGCAAAGCACGCTTGTTCGATTGCCCCTTGGGAGGTTCATAAGTTTTATCATACCAAATCTTGCAAGTGGAATTAGTTTTCGGTATGGATAATAATGTTGAACCGTTCCTTGACCAAGGATAAAAGATATTAATTAATGGAAATCTATTTCAGTGGCTTGAATTAATTAATGAGCTAGATAATCTTAAAAACGGGAAATAATGACCGGGAGCCATATTGACTGTAATATGGGTTAAGATGGATAGTGCAATATTAATTATGTAGTGGGATTAATTAATATTTATGGGCTTGAATAATATTGTGGCTCAATATTAGATATTCAAGGTCCATTAGAAGGTTCAATCTTAATTCTCCTAAAGGCCCCCTAAGTAGCCCAATATATAGTCCAATAACTGAAAAGGTGATTAAAATAAAATAAATATTGTTTCTTATTTTTCCATATAAATTTAGAAAATCATAGATATGTTGGGAGAAAGATTTTCTTTGAATTTTGTTATGGAATGAAGATATGTATTCTTGGAATACAAGATTATCTCATTAAATTCAAGAAATCTCCCACTAGGTTATCTATGATGTGATTTTCGAAAATTAGAAAATATAGTGGGCAAGAAAGATTTTCTTGATTTTCTTGAAAAGATATTATGGAAGATATGTATTTCTTGAAATACAAGAATATCTCATAAATTCAAGAAGATCCAAATCTTGGATTCTTGACCCCTTATTTTTGAAAATTCCATAATGTAGATAAGGTGGGATTTTTGTGGAATATTATAATTATGGGAAAAAGAATATAAGAGATATATTCAAGATTTCTTGGAGATCAAGAAAAGTTTTTTCCACATTATTCTATCACAAATTTTCGTCCACCTTGGTATCTATAAATAGGGGATGATTCTTTCATTCCCAAGTACAATTCCATGTGCTGGAAAAATTAGAAAATCCACGAAAGTGGTGCAACAAAGTTTATTTTTTCCTTTTGTTAATTGTTCGCGAGTATCCTTCCACCGGATTGTCGAGCAAGGATTAAGGGAATACTTGGGAAGTTCTTTTGGTGAGTCTAATCAACAAGACCGTTGCCATCCCAAGAGAATCCTTCCACCGGATAGTCGAACGATGGCTAAGGGAATACTTGGGAAGTCCTTACGGTTAGTCTATTCAGCCACACCGTTGCCATCCCAAGAGGTACGTTCACGTAAACTCATAGAATTCTGCATGCGTAGGTTTTACGTGAATTATTATATGCATGATATGTTGTTGGATTATTATTTGAATTAATATAAGATTAATTCATGCTAGTAATAATTATAAGAATTAAATTTGTATTTAAATATTCACCCCGAATAGATCTGTGCAACTTATTCCCCAACAGCAAGGGATATAGATACACAAGTCAAAATGAACTGATCAGCATCCTACATGCGTATGAGATGAATACAGCTGAGAAGGATGACAAAGCTGATGCAAAGAAAGTGGTGGTGTTCAAAAGTGAAACATCTTCAAATGTTGAGCAAGTACCTATTGTGACTGAAGCTGATTCAGAGGATGATGTTGCTGACATATGTTCCAACCCCGAGGAGTACATTGCTTTTATGACAAGGCAAATTAAAGCTCTTATGAAAAAGAGGAATAGTAAGTTCAAAGGCAATATTCAACCAAAGATTCAGATCAACAACTCTCCACAAACCTTTGTAAAGAAAGGTAATGCATTCCAACCAAGGCAAATTGGTAATGGAATCAAAGGCAGATATGACAAAATTGACCCTGAGTATAGAAAGTCTGTTCAATGTAATGCATGTCATGGGTATGGTCATTATGCAAATGAATGTGCTAATACCTTGCTTAAACTGAAATTGAACTTCAATGCTACTTTAAGTGATGAATCTGATGAAGAGCATGAAGAACAAAATGAAGAACGTGCATTCTATGCTAGAATAGATTATGATGATTCCTTAGATGATGATCTGGACTATTCTGATTCTGATGTTGAAACAGATGTTACCACATCTGAAGTAACATTAGATGAAGTTTGTTCTGATAAAGCTGTTAACTGTTTTAATGGTTTAATTGATGACAAAGGAACATCTGTTGTGAATAGTGAATCATGTGGATCAGGTTGTAAAGATTTGTTTGATAAATGGGAATCTCAAAATCAGATTCTTAAGTCTATGACTAAGGAAAATGATGACTTGAGAGACTCACTAACCACACTTGAAGTTGTCTTAACAAGAAAGGACTTGAAAATTTCTAAACTTAAGGAAGAATTGAAAAGTTCAACCTTGTGTTTTAAGAAATATGCCAAAGGTTCAGAAATGTTAAAAGATGCTTTGATGGTTGGTAAATCTGACACTACTGGTCTTGGTTTTGTAACTACTTCTAAAAGCTTTAAACCTGTGAAATTTATTAAAGCTGGAGAAAAGACAAATGGCAAAACTCCAGTGGAAACAAAAGTTCACATTAAAAAGAAGAAAAAGAAGTATGTGTGTTACTATTGTTCTGGTCATGGTCATATTCGTACATATTGTGATAAATTGAAAGAGAACATGAAGGTGTTACAACTTGAAGTTTCTGAGTCACAATGTGCTAAAACTGAAGATGTGACTTGTAATGTTGTGTATACATCTCTGAAAGCATATGTGCCTTGTCTATGGTACTTTGATAGTGGTTGTTCTAGGCACATGACTGGTCAAGTGAATTTCCTATCTGATTATGAAAAATTTGATGGAGGAAATGTCACTTATGGTGGTGGTTCAAAAGGGAAAATTGTTGGGAAAGGTATTCTCAATGTTGAAGGATTTCCTAAGCTATCTAATGTCTTACATGTTGAAGGTTTGCTTGCTAATTTGATCAGTATAAGTCAACTATGTGATGACAATTTGCATGTCAAGTTTGATAAAAATTCTTGTTATGTTCTGAATAATGAAAATGAGTGTCTTATGACTGGTAATAGGTCAATTGATAATTGTTATCTTATTGGAACTAACAATGTTTGCAATCTTGTCAAAAATGCTGAAGAAGTTTTATGGCATCAAAAACTTGGACATGTTAACTACAGGAATATCCAGAAACTTGTGAAGATTGGTGCTGTAAGAGGTTTACCAAAGCTGAATATTGGAGAAATCATGATTTGTGGTTCTTGTCAGAAAGGTAAACAGATTCGAGTGTCACACAAGATGTTGTCACATTGTTCGACAACACGATGTTTTGAGCTGCTACATATGGATCTTATGGGTCCTATGGAAACGGAAAGTCTTGGAGGTAAAAGGTATTCATTGGTTGTGGTAGATGATTTCTCTAGATATACCTGGATTGAGTTTTTGAAAGAAAAATTTGAAACTTTTGTTGCCTTTAAAGTTTTGTATAAGAGGTTTAAAATTGTATAAAACTTGAAAGTGAGTAAGATTAGATCAGATCATGGTAGGGAATTTGAAAATATCTTATTTTCTAATTTATGTGAAAAGAAGGGTATAATGCATGAGTTTTATTCTCCTAAAACTCCACAACAAAATGGAATAGCTGAAAGGAAGAATAGAACTCTTCAAGAAATGGTCAGGGTAATGTTGCAAGCTAAACATCTTTCTAAAAGGTTTTGAAATTTGAAGCATTAGACCTTTGATGCCATATTATTAACAGAGTTTTTATGAGGCCACAAAGTTCAAAAACTGCTTATGAGATTCTGAACAATAAGAAACCAAATCTGAAATACTTTCATGTGTTTGGTTGTGTGTGTTACATTCTGAATAATAGAGATCAACTTCGAAATTTTGACTCTAAAAGTGATAAAGGTTTTTCTTAGGCTATCTAGAAATAGTAAAGCCTATAGAATTTTCAACCTTAGGTTAAACACTGTTCAAGAATATGTGAATGTTATTTTTGATGATACAACTAACATAGCAGGAAAGAGTACTGAAGAAGATGTGTCTGAGCATATTTAGATTTCTGCTGGAATTGGAAATTCTAGAAATTCAAAGGATGTTACACCTAATGCCACGGCATCTGGGACAACATTCTTTGAAAATCCAAAAACAGAAAGTTCAGAAAGCAATACTCAATACACTCATGACAAGGTACCTGCTTCCAGAATCATGAAAAGTCATCCTTCAAACCAAATCATTGGTGATTCTTCTGTTGGGGTACAAACCAGAAGAAGGGTAAGCTCAAAAGATGTGGTGAGATTTGTTTGTATGTCTTCCATATGCAACATGGTTAATTTTGAATGTTATCATTCTGTAATTGAGCCTAAAAATGTCAAAAAAAGCCTTAAGTGATGAATATTGGATAAATGTTATGCATGAAGAACTTAATCAGTTTGAAAGGAATGATGTTTGGTCACTAGTTCCAAGACCTGGTAACACCAATGTTATTGGAACCAAGTGAATCTTTAAGAACAAAACTGATGAGTCTGGAAACATAGAAAGGAATAAGGCTAGATTGGTTGTCCAAGGATACACTCAAGTTGAGGGTATTGATTTTGATGAAACATTTGCACCGTAGCTAGGATTGGATCTATTAGATTGTTGTTAGCTATTGCATGTTTTATCAATATCAAATTGCATCAAATGGATGTAAAGGCCGCATTTTTTAATGGTATTTTGAATGAAGAAGATTATGTTGAACAACCCTTAGGATTTGAAGATCCTCACTATCCTGATCATGTTTATAAGCTAAGAAAGCATTGTATGGCTTGAAACAAGCTCCTAGAGCTTGGTATGACAGATTGACTGACTTTCTTTTGCATTTTGGTTTTGTTAGAGGAGAAGCAGACATGACTTTATTCATTAAACAGGTTGATGAAGGGTTGATGATTGCACAAATTTATGTTGATGACATAGTATTTGGTGCAACATCAGACAAGATGTTGAAAGAATTTCTTGAGCCAATGTCATCTACATTTGAGATGACCATGGTTGGAGACTTGAATTACTTTTTAGGTCTGCAGAGAGATGATGAAATCTTCATTTGCCAAAGCAAATATGCAAAGAACCTGGTTAAGAGATTTGGTCTTGAGAACTCGAAACATATAAAAACACATATGGGATCAACTCAAAAGTTGAACAAAGGCAGTGCTGGTCAAGATGTTGATCACACACTGTACAAATCCATGATAGGTAGTCTTCTTTATCTTACCTCTAGTAGACCTGACATTATGTATAGTGTTTGTGTTTGTGCTAGGTACCAAGCTAATCCAAAGGAATCTCACATGAATGTTGTGAAGAGGAGTATCAGATATGTTGCTGGAACAACAGATCTTGGTATATGGTATACAAAGGACACAAGCAGTGTAGTGACTGGATATAGTGATGCTGATTGGGCTGGGGACATTGATGGTAGGAAAATCATAAGTGGTGGTTGTTTCTACATGGGTAACAATTTGATTTTCTGGCATAGTAAGAAACAAAATTGTGTTTCACAATCTACTGCAGAATCTAAGTACATTGCTGCTGGTAGTTGTTGTACACAACTTTTGTGGTTGAAAAAAATGTTTGATGACTATGGACTTGAGAATGATATTCTGACTGATAATACTAGTGCTATTAACATTTCTAAAAACACAGTACAACATTCTCTCACCAAGCACATAAGTATAAGACATCATTTTATAAGAGACCTTGTAGAAAAGGAAATTGTGAAGTTAGAGTATGTTCCCACTGATAATCAACTTGCTGATATTTTTACTAAAGCCCTTGATTATGAGAGGTTTTCTTTTCTGAGGAAATCTCTTGGTTTGTGTACTATCTGAGTTCTGTAGGGCGGATGTTGCAACAAATGTTACAACATTTGAAGCAACATCAGGTTTGATTTTTGTAGCACTTGGTTGATTTGATCGATTATCATGTTTTGGATGAGATTCTGAGTAAAATTTCTTATTGAGTCAAGTCATTGTGATTCTATCTGGACACACACTTCTTAAATGCACAAAAAGAAAAGAAAATATACACACATTTGATGTAATCTCTCACTGAGTAACTATGGAGCACGGAGTTCGCTATTACAATGTCTTCTTTTCAAAAGGTGATTGATATAACATCAATTTGCTCATAATCCACTGAGTAACTATGGGGCACGGAGTTCGCTACTACGATGTTTTCTTTTCAAAAGGTGGATCAATATGAGTTAAATGTATAAAAAGAAAAGAAAAGATAAAAGTGCAACATTGGCTGTGTAAAACAGGCAGAATGAATGTTGAAGTGTGTGTGTGCCGCTCTTGATTGCAACATTGACTTGATTTGACTGGATTTTACTTGGATGATTTTTTGAATTTAATACAAAAATTGGCCACACTTTATTTAATTTTAATTTGTACATTATTTATTTTTTATTTTTTGGGCATTTTGTTTTAGTGAAAATGGGCAGAGATCGTTTGATTTGGTTATTGAATGTAGTGGGAGTGATGGTTTCATCACATTGCACCCCATGATCTCCATTTCTAGAACTTTCACTTTGTGGGATCATGACTTGTAACATGAAGATTTCGGATTCTATTTAAGGGTTCGAGTGAGTGTTGTTTTGTATACTGAAAACTTGTTTTGAGTTTAAGCGTACAAAAGTTTGAAGAGTATTAAAGATATTACTGGTTTTGTCATAAAGTATTAGTTAGAATTGAATTTTAATTCTATTTGTCACTAACACTTTTGATATATATATATATAGCAAATGGATGGAAATCAAAACACTTTACCAAACACGCCTTCAAGCCCTTCCTCCAAAAACCCTGAAATCGCGAACCCGCTTCACCTTCTTGCATCAATGGCGTCTTCGATCGATTCACCCAATGCCAAACCTACTGCTGAATCATCCAACCCAACACTCCCAAAAATCCTGAACCCAGAATCACTCTCGGTTGCATTTCCAAAAACCGAACATCCGCTCAATGTTGGCGAAGCGATCATATCGCTTCAGCGCAATGATCCTCCCGCGACGATCATGTTTGGAGATTTCTCGGTGAACATTCTACCATTCTCGAATGTCTCATCCTCAAACCCTCCTCGTGGTGTTTTTCCAGATGACTTACTTGTCAGGGCCGAAAATCCAAAACCTAATACTGAAAATATCTAGCCCGCGCAACCCGATGCTCAAGCTGATGTTGAGATGGAAAATATTTCCATGGGGGAGCCTGTTCAGAAGGCTAAAGCTAACATTGCTGTTGTTGGCCCTTCCTCCAAGAAGCCGAAGACGAAGAGAAGCCCTGTGAAACCAAGGAGAAGGTCGAACCGCTACAAGCCTAAGGTTGACTACTTTGAGACAAAGAGGGGTTAGTTTTCTGATTTGGGACAATCCTCAAGGCCAATTGCTGTGTCTGAGTCATCTGAATCAGAAAAGAGTTTGGAAAAGGCTGTGAAAAGTGAGGAAGTTGAACACTCTGTTGAGAAGAGTGTTGTTGAGGAGAGTGAGAAATCAATTGCTGAGGAAAGTGAACCGAGTGAAGCATCTGAGCCTGCGGCTGATGCTGAGAATGATGATGGTGGGATTGCTAATGCCCATGCTGATTCAGAGAGTTCTGATGAAATCATTCCTCTTGCTGAATTGTTGGCTAGGAATGAAAGAATAACTAAATTCAGAAATGATCCTGAAGCTGCTACAAATGCTAGAACTGAGTTGAGAACAAAGAGGAGGCATGAACCTGTTGCTGACTCTGATGTTGATGAAGATGTTGAGCACGGTGCTGCAACACCATCAGGTGAACTAGATGACTCTGATGATCCTGATGAATCAGACTTAAGCAGTTCAGGTAACACATCTTCTGAACCTGATGATGATGATAATGATGATGTATATCATGGTATTGATTGTCCTAGATTTGCTTTTGTTGTCTAAAAGGAAAATAAAAGTTTATGAATTGGATAGGCAAAATCTGATTCAATTCTTTGAGGAAAGGAATCTCTTACATGCTGTACAGTTTGCTTCACCTTTTTTTGACACTTGGGTATATGAATTTTATTGCAATTTGAAGAAAGGAACTGGAAGGAGAAATTCTAGGAGATATGGGCATGTGAGGTTTAGAGGACAGAATGTAGGCTTTAATCCTGGTGTGATAAATGCATTTTTGAGAACCCCTGATGTTGAGGAAGATGTTGTTCCTACATTGAATGAGATTGTGACTGCTATTACTGGTGGATTGGTGAGGAGATGGACAACAAAGGTGTTGTCATCCAAGTTGACAAGTCTGTTTTCAGTTGTTCACAAATTTGTTGTGTACAACTGGTTGCCCACTACCAACACTACCAAGATCACTGAAGCTCAAGCTATTCTGTTGTACAGGATAGTGGTCATGAACAATTTCAATCTGGGGAGAACAATCTTTGATAATGCTATGAAATGTGCAGGTGGTAAGAAAAGTGTTTTACCATATCCTTGTATGATTTTTGCTCTGCTGGACAGATTGGTACATGTTGTACTTGTGCCATTTTTCCTTTTGTTCTGATATGTTCTTACATCTTGCTCTGATGAGTTTCAATGTAATATACATATGCTCTGATATGGTATATGCTCTGATATGTTTTACATTATGCTCTGACAAGTTTTCTGCAGGCTGAAGTTTCTCAAACAAATGAAATTGTTTGATGATGATTATTCGATTCTTGATAGCTACAAAATGGTTTGACACTTAGTAGTGCAACCGATGTGATTATGAGCTCTATCATGCACAGTACCTGATGTATTTGGTATTTTAGGTGTGTTGTAGCAGAAAGATCGAATGGGGGAGATTGTTGATGTTACAACCGATGTTACAACATTGATTACAACATTAGTATTCGTCATCTCTTCTTAACCACTAACACTTCTATGTTCAATGTTGTCTTTGATGTTGTTGACTGCAGGTTGATGATCTAGGTTGTTCTGCAAGATTCCAGAAGGTTCCACAAGCTTCAAGAATCGAGTAGAATGGACTAGATCATGCGGCTGTTTTCATAACTTGAAGAACCCACTAAGTGGAGCAGTTACAAAGATCATGGGAGAGTGGATTGAAGAGTTTCTAGATCCTTCAAGAAGGCTCTAGTAAAGCTACACGGATTCTATAAATAGAGGACATTGGTGTTCACATCAATTGCCGAACATTGCCATTAATCGTGTGCTGTTTAGTCGAAGCAACAACCAAGCATCAACTGTAGAGTGCGTGAGTGCATCCAGAGTAATAGGGTCGTTGTTGTGGAGTTTTTTTACCATTAGAGTGTAATTGTAGGGTTTACAATACCTCGAGTTGGTGCTAGATTTATTTTTAACAGGTCACCTTTGGTAGTGTAGAAATACACATAGTCTTTAGATCATATGTTTGTTCTTGTTTTAAGAGGATTCGATTTGTGAACCTCTTTGTATTCATTATTTTGATAAATAGTGATTTCGGCCATATAGGCTTCACAATCTATATTGATATAGATTGTGCAAAGTCTTATTACATTTCGTGTGTTGTGTTTCTGAGACTTCAGTTGTTTCTGTCTTTTGAATGTTACTTTGAGTGTTACAACATTCAGTGTAACATTACTCTGATTTTACTAAACACAACCCCGTCAAACACACTCTTAAAGACATTTATCCGGGTCCAAACACTGCAAATTCTTTATTTCACTTGAAAAATCAATTAAAATCCTTTGTAAAGTAACCCTTCTAAAAGCTCTACAATCGCTTCCAATTTGCACACACACTCCGATTCCGTTCGGTAGGCGTTGGTTTCTTCAATGATGAAAGAGTGAAGATGTTTCCTTTTGCCACTTTGCAAATTTACAGGCAAGTAAGTTTCTTCCAAACACTAACCATTTGCAAATTTAGGCCTCATTATTTGTAAAGATGATAGCAGCATTGTTGCGCAATAATGTAAGGTGTTTGATTTTGAAGCACATCGTAGGTGTGTGTAGATCCCCTGTTTCTCTCCATTTATACTCTACATCCATTTTTTCTGATATCTTGGTCCATAAACACGGGTTTCCTTCTGAACTCGCTTCACGAGTTCGCTCTGAGTTAACCCGTCTTAGACGCCAAGCAAATTCAGAAAATGTCGATTCTGTGTTATCATTTTTAAAGGAAAGTGGCTTTTCGAATGCCCAGTTGTTCAAAATCATTAAAAACAGGCCGCAGATCCTTGGGGCTAATCTTGAGAATTCAATTAAACCCAAAATCAAGATTTTCCAAAATGAGGGCTTTTCTCCCGATGACATTCTCAGGATAATTTCAGCTAGTCCTTCGATTTTTTGTTTAAGCGTTGATAAAAACATTATCCCTTCATTATCTCTGCTCAAGGGTTTGTTGGGATCAAGCAATGCAGTAGCCAGAGTTGTAAGGAAATCACAGTCAATGAGGCTCTTTTCTGCCAATTTGGAGAACACATTGGTACCGAATTTTGAATTCTTGAAGAGCTACGGGATACCTATGGCCCGTATCCGTATCATCCTCACTACTTATCCCAGTTCTTTCTTGTTAAAGCCCGAAATTGTGGGGAAATCTGCAGAAAAGGCTGTGGAAATGGGGTTCGATGCAAGTACCAAAATGTTTATGTATGCTATCCCAGTTATTGCTTCAATAAGCAATGAAGCTTGGGAAGTCAAGTTGCAAGCTTTTCGAAATATGGGGTTTTCAGATGGTGACATATTGACTGTGTTTAGGAAGGAACCAAAGGTGTTTTCTGGGTCGATTGAGAAAATAAAGAAGATAAAAGAGCTTCTTCTTGCTACTGGGAAGTTCGATATGTCCTGCATTGTTAATAACCCCAAATCACTTATGTTCAGCATTGTGAAGAGGTATGAGCCCCGTTTACGAATTTTAGGAGTTGTTGAAAGTAGAGACCTAATTAAGAATTGGCCTACTCTTTTAACATTTTTAACATATCAGCCGATGAGTTCTTTAAGCGATATATTAGTCCTTATCAAGATGAAGTTAGAGATGTGTATGCCCCAAAGTATAGGGGGAAAAAGGATATGAAACCATCTTTTTAAAGCAATAGGATCAAGTACTTGAACACAAACAGGTTGCTTGCTGATTAATTGTATTGATCCTGTATTTCTCTTTTCTATACATTTGATTTTGAGGTTTTTGTTTCTTCTGAACAGTAATATTCCCTTTAAAGCATGTTTTAACAAGAAACTGGTTTTGAGTGTGCATTTTATATGATAAAGGTTTTTATTCTCTCCATCTAGTTATGTTTCGTTATCTCCGGAATGTTGTTTGCTGTTTGTTGCTAAAATGAAGTAGGCAATGTTCGTCATAAAAGTTTAATCCATGGATTCGTAAAGAGGTACTTTGTTACTCCGTTCTAGTTTCTTGTTAATCCATGAATTGGCTTCATTCTTGTTTTGGGTCAGTTGAAGTATTTCAGTCTTATGTAGCTTAGTTGAATCTATGATAAAAGTGTTATTGAATCTTATTTCATATTACTTGGTAGATATTGTTTTGTGAGAATATGGTTAACGTGTCTCTCTGAATATTGTGCATTCTTATCGATTAATTCTTGTGCTTTTTACTTGATATTAAAGATTAGTGCCTCGAGAGATGACTCTGGTTTACATGTGCAAAAACTAAGAAAAACAAACATAATCTGCTCTTGAGTCATCTCAATTGCAGTGATAATTTAATATTGCCATATAAATTGTCTTTACAATCTTTTCCACTCTCAATTTCCCATATAAATTGTCTCACAACTTGCCTAGGTGTTCGCCCTTCTTTAATGTTTTATGCCAAATTCTCAAGGATGTAATGTAAGATCGAATGGAGATTAATTCAAATCAAATATATTTATTTTACTCACTTATCTATTAACATGATTTTTTGTTGATGAATTACAAAACTTCCCGTGAGGTTAGAAAATAACTATTTTGATTGAATGAGAAATACAAAACTAGGGGTAGGAAAAATACTTAAAAATTTTGGTATAACACACCTATCATACCTAAAAATATTGAATTTATTGAAATTTTTCATGTATTCAAAAATACTGAATTTATTAAAAAAAATTATGTATCGAAAATTTTTAGTTTATTGAAATTTATGTATACCGAAGTTTGAAATTTTATGTACAGTAAAAATATGACAAGTATATAATTTCGGTAAAACATAAAACTAAAGCATAAAATATAATTTTAGCTTTTCTTAATTTTTATTGTACACTACTGTTTAAAAAAATGTGTCATTCCAGATTTCTGTAAATTTCAAAATGTGTAATACAATCTTTATTTCATATTTATTAATATTTTAAATTAATGAAAAAAACTAAATTATGAAAATAATTAGGATTTAAATAAATTTAAGAATTTAAAAGGGTTGAAGTTAAACTAATTCAAATTCCATTAAAATTAAACTATAAATGTTGTGTATTACGAGAGTACTAATACTATGTTAAATGATAATAATATACAAATATGATTATGCGTGGATTGGATCGTGCAATTCAAATTTACTTTTAAATGGAGTATCAGTTATGACAAAGTCTTTATGCACCATGTGCACCATGCAATTTAAGTGCATTTTTGAAACACGCAACGTGTTTAATTGAAGCGAGAAGTTAAATGTTTCATTATAAATAAATTGAATATTTTAGTGAAATAAATTACATATTTCAAAAATATATTTGATCTATACAGTGCAACTAGCTAGTGCATATAATTTATTCATTAATTATTTACTATAGGTCACGGCTAATATAACACCCGAGTTTTTGCTTTACAAACCCAAAATAATTTTATGTTTAAAATGTCATAAATGTAAATAGACTAAGATACCTTTAACGTATATTTATCATATTAAAATTTTAAAACATCTTTTACTCAATACACCCAAAATCTAAACCCATGTACATAATTTTCTCCAACTCATTTACACAATTCTTGAAAATTGAAGAAAAAACATAAACCCTAACCCTTCAAAATTCCTACATTTTGAACACTCATATCAAATAATGGATAAATCGAGTTTTTGTAAGTTTATTTATGCATTTCGTAAGTTTAAATGATAGATATATAAAGTTTTTGCATGTTTAGTGTTAAAAAATTGAGACTGAAAATCGCAAAAATATCGATCGATCAGAGCTGGCTTTTTGCTCTGTCAACCAGCGTGATCGACATTTTTCAAAATCGGCAAGAATGATTGACATTTTAAAAAATAAGATTTGTTGATCTTTCTGAAATTTGGTCAGTATGGTCGATACTTTATTAGATGGGTAAATTAGGTCATTCACAATGTGTGAGTTAAGTAAAATATTAAAAATTAAAATGGATGTGTAAAGTAATTAGTGTGTAGAATAAAAACTCGTATGTGATTAGTCGTGTCCTTTACTAAAATATATTTGTGGATCATTATTAACAATTTTCACTAAATCTTATTAATTATTTTCATTAGAGAGTAAAGTTATAGGGGGTGTTTGAAAAATAAAGAAGTGATTATGAAAAAATTGATTAATAATAAAAGTTGATGTGCTTGTAAACAAATTTCAAAGAAGAGTTGATAGTGTTTGAAAAAAAGTTAATAATACTTAAAAAAAAAATATTCATAAGCTACTAGACCCCCTTTTAACTTTCTGCTTATAGCTTTTGAGAGCTTATTTAATTTAATAAAAGAAAAATAAAATACTATGGTGGTGTTTGCAAAAATTTATAAGTGATTATAGTCACCCAAAATTGTGCGCATAACTAATTTGGAGTGTTTTATTTATTTTTTAGTAGCTTATTAATTTTTTTAAAAAAACTTTTAATTTTTTTTCAAACATTATCAACTTTTCTTTGAATTTTTTTACAAATACTATCAATTTTTATTATTAATCATTTTTTTATGACCATTAATTTTAATCACTTTTTTAAAGTAATAGATTTTTGCAAACACCCTCTATAAATTATTTATGCACATAATTCCAGGCGACCATAATCACTCGCAAACACCCCCTCATAAGTGACACTAGTACTATCTAACATAGACAAATTCTCCTGTGCACCCCATGCACAAATAAAATTGGTGCAATTTAATTTTAGGAGTTCTTTTTCTATTTTTTTTTAATTTTGGGTTTTTTTTTCAATTATTTAAAAGTTAGGATTTAGAGTGCATAGTTGGTCCAAATTAAAATTGAATTAACTCTTCAACATAATAGACGTCTCATTTAAAAAATATTTCAAAGTAGGCATTTAACAACTCAACAAAGAATCAATTACTAGGAGGTCCATATATAGAATGTGTATTATTCTTAAGTCCATGCCTTTTTATAATTACTAAGAGTTCCATAATATGTGTGCGCTTTTACCCTTATACCCTTAGGTAGTGTGGGTTTAGAATTAGGATTTAATAATACAAAATCCTCATCTTCACCCATATTATTCAGATCAAATAAAATAAACGTCCCCAACCCAAATTCTAAAATCTCCGGCTCCCAAAAAAAATGCCCCCAAAAATTCTCAATCTCTAAAAACCCTAATAACACGCTCTCCCTCTCCACATCGCGGCCATCCCACCTCCCTGAACCAGAACGGCGGCGCCGCCCCACCTACACACTTGCGGCGCCGCTCACCTCCACCGCGACGACGTCCACCCACCCACAAAAAAAGAAAAGAACGACGGGCTGCCCAGCTCCACACTGGCGCCGCCGCCCAACTCCACTTATCACCCTCACCACGGCGCCTCCCCCTCCCCCTCCAGGCGACGGAGTCGAAATCTGGGTATTTTTATGAAATTTTTTATGAATCTTTTTTACGAATGTGTTGGTTTTCTGGTTTTTGATAATGATTTTGATGAATCTTTTTTTTACCAAAGTGTTGGCTTTTTGGTTTTTGATGATGATGAAACTGTGATAAAAAAAATTGATGAATTTGTTGGGGTTTTCTGAATTTAATAATGATGAGGATGGATCTGTTGATTTGTGATTGTTTCTTGATTCTGAATTTTCAGGGGAAATAATGATCAACAAAAGGGATTGGATTTTGATTCCACCCAGCGAATTCGCAAAGCTTTTGCAATCTTGTTTCGTGAAGAGGAAAAAGAAGGGGAAAATCGAGCAGTATGATTAGGGTCGCAGCTAAATGTTGGGTTATTAATGAAAATATGTTTTTACTTTGTATAACTTATGTATTAAACACTTATTTACTGAAATAAATTATTTATCATTGTTGCTTTAAATATGATTGAATGTTATATATATTTATTGCAAACCGTTCATATAATAGCGCATGTTACATTGTAGTTAACGTGGTGATACCAGATCACTGAAGATCACGTTAACAGTCCCTTGTAAACTAGTGTGTGTTTCACAACTTAGATATATCCGAACAGTCTATTAGTAGAAGTTGATGTGTAAGACTCAGATTGACTTGTCTTGACCAAGAGATTACACTAGTGCATTCGATGCACTAAAGCTGACCTGCAGAGAGGATAAACTCATTCGCACTGACTTATGGGATGAAGAGTTAGACCTCAGTGGTTGATGATTTCGTAATCTCTGTCACTTAATAAGGACCGTGTGTGATTAGTAATTATTGCTTTGACTTAAAAATGGGAAGAGAATCATTGAGACTTCGATACCCTATATTTTGGGCAATAATATTAATTGTACGACAATTGCTAAATTAATACAGAGAATCGTGTGCTTACAAAGTCTTGCGTGATTGGTCCCCTTGGTGGGCTCAGAACCTTTATCATACCAAATCTTGCAAGTTGAATTAATTTTCGGTATGGATAATAAAACTGAGTTGTCCTTACTCCAAGGATAAATATATTAATTAATATAAAGCTTTTCAGTAGCTTAATTAATTAGTGGACTAAATAATTTTAAACACGAGAAATAATAACCGGGAGCCATATTACCGTAATATGGGTTAAGGTTGGATAGTGCAATATTAATTATATAGTGGTATTAATTAATATTAATTGACTGAATTATATTGTGGCTCAATATTGGAATTCAGAAGCCCATTGGAAGGTCCATCTTAATTCTCCTAAAGGCCCCTCAAGTAGCCCAATTAAAGTCCATTAAATGAAAGGTTCTTAAAATAAAATAAATTATTGTTGCATTATTTTTCCTTATTTTTTCGAAAATATTGAAGAAAAAGAGGGAGAAGGATTTTCTTGAAAAGATCTTTATGGAAATGAGATAAGTATTCTTGGAATACAATATTATCTCATAAATTCAAGAAATCTCCCACTTAGTTTCTTTAATAGTAAATTTTCGAAAATTGTAGAGATAATAGGAAGAAGGATTTTCTTGATTTTCTTGAAAAGATTTTATGGAAAAATATATGTATTCTTGGAATACAAGAATATCTCATAAATTCAAGAAAGATCCAATCTTGAGAATCTCCTATTAATTTTGAAATATTAGGCTAAATAAGGGTGTGAGATTTTTGTGGAAAAATACACATGCAAAGAAGAATATATGAGATATATTCAAGATTTCTTGGAGATCAAGAAAATATATTTCCTAACCATATTTTGAGCCTACTTTTCGTCCCCCCTCTCTATTATAAATAGGGGATGCATGTTTCATCCCCAATACACAACCATTGATCTTTTTTCGGAAAAATATTAGCGTCGATAAAATATCAAATATTTTGAAACGTCGACAATTTGTATTTTTTCGAAAAATTTCATTTGCGTGCAAGTAATTCCATGTGTTGTAAATATTAAAAATCCACAAAGGTGATGCAACAATTTTATTTTCCTTTGTTTTATAAATAGTTCATTGGAGAATCTTCCACCGGGTTATTGAGCGAGGACTTGGGAATACTTGAGAAGGACTTTTGGTTGGTAGCCAGTTACTTGATCCTGTCCATCTCGGATTGTCTCTCCAACGGGTACGTTTACGTAAACTCCTAGAAATTCCGCATGCTAGGATCTTTTATGTGAATTTTATTTGCATGTCGTTGTCGGTGTAATTATTATTTGAATTCACTTATGTAAATTCATGTTAGTAATAATTGTTAATTTAAATTTGTGTTTATGAGGTCATCCCGATAGATCCTGGCATATGTTATCCCAACACTAAAGTTTGGAAATTTGAAATTTTGATTTTTTTTTATGTAGATTTGTGTTTTTCGAATTTGCAGATTTGAAGATTCTGGATTATTTTAAGATTTGAGTTGTTGATATGGAAGTTTTTTTAAGATTTAAAAATTCATTTTTGAAGATCTTGGTTTGTTAATTTCTGAGGGTGGGGATCTGAAATCGCAGATGAACTTGTTCATGTCTTTGATGAACATGTTCATGTTTTTTATGAATATATTCATGTTGTAATGATGACGTTATGTAAATTTTGAGATTGTAATTGTAGGTTTTAGATATGTAAATTTCTGATATTTTTACAATTTTAGATATGTAAATATGTTTTACAATTTTTTTACATGAAGATGAACAATTTGTAAAATTTAAATTGTCCAAGTTTAATATAATTATTTATTTGTTGATGAAATTAACAAAAATCTGGGAGAAATAATTATTAATTTAATCAGTGTAATTCGGAAGCAAAATAGCACCCAATATGGTATAATTGTTTCAACCATATTCAGCTGTAGATTATAAAGATTTATCCATATTCAGCTGTAATCAGTGTAATTTAACTCTCCAATTTTTTAATCGGTAAAGAGGGGAAGGTTAAAGTTGCAGGAAAAGTATTGATTAGACATTAAAGTGTTGAATTATTTTTTATTGGAGAATACGCACCTTCAATTTCCTTCTTTTCGAAATTAAGGGTAAATTAGTCTTTTAATAATATATCATGGACTTAAGAGTAATCTTTATAGAGAGATGAACTTACTCTTTTAATAATATATCATGGACTTAAGAGTAATCTTTATAGAGAGATGAACTTACTAGCATTTTTGAGGGGTATATAGACCTTAAAATTATCCACCCTTTAATTAAAGCTTAAAAATTCGAGATGCCCTACCCAAATTTAGGCATTTATTGCGGCGTTGGTTTCTTCAATCTCGAAACTAAGGATGAAAGATGTTTTGTTTGAATTTAGAGGCAAGTCATTTTCTTTTGAACCCTAACCATTTCCATATTTAGGGCTCATTATTTGTAAACATGACAGCGTTACGCAATATTCTAGTTTCTCACAACTTTTCGACTATTTGTGATATCTTGCTCCATAAACATGGGTTTCCTCCTGAAGTCGCTTCACAATTGAGCCATCTTAAAAACCAAGAAAATGCCGATTCAGTTTTATCATTCTTGAAGGAGACTGGCTTTTCGAATGCCCAGTTGGCGAGAATCCTGAAAACTAGGCCACGGATTCTGGTGGCTAATCTTGACAACTCAATTAAACCCAAAATCAAAATTTTGAGAGATGAGGGCTTTTCCTCCGATGACATTCCCAGGATAATTTCAGTTTGTCCTTCGATTCTGTGTTTAAGCCTGGATAAAAACATTATCCCTTCGTTATCTGTGCTCAAGGATTTGTTGGGATCCAAAGATGCAGTAGCCAAAGTTCTAACTAAATCACGCTCACAGTGGCTCTTTAGTTCGAATTTGGCTAACAAACTGGTGCCCAATGTTGAATTCTTCAAGAGCTATGGGATACCTATGGCCCGTATCCGTTTTATCTTCAAAGCTTATCCAAGTTCTTTCGTGTTAAAGCCCGAAATTGTGAGGAAATCTGCAGTAAAGGCTGTGGAAATGGGGGTCAATGCAAGCTCCAACGCATTTATGTATGCTATCCCAGTTATTGCTTCAATAAGCAATGAAGCTTGGGAAGTCAAGTTGCAAGCTTTTCGAAATATGGGGTTTTCAGATGGTGACATATTGACTGTGTTTAGGAAGGTACCAAAGGTGTTTTCTGGGTCGATTGAGAAAATAAAGAAGATAAAAGAGCTTCTTCTTGCTACTGGGAAGTTCGATATGTCCTGCATTGTTAATAACCACAAATCACTTATGTTCAGCATTGTGAAGAGGTATGAGCCCCGTTTACGAATTTTAGGAGTTGTTGAAAGTATAGACCTAATTAAGAATTGGCCTACTCTGTAGAAAAGGCCATGGAAATGGGGCTCAATGCAAGATCCAAAGTGTTTATGTATGCTGTTCCAAAAAACATGGCGAAACTCTGCAAAAAAATTCCACTCACTTAAATTATCATCAAAGCTTCTACTCTCAAACCAATAGCTTCCTTGTTCCTCCAAGAAGAAAGAAGTCTTCTTCTCTTCATCAATACCAAGCTTCGGCATCTTCTTTCCCTTCAAGCAAAGAAGTAATTTCTCCCTATCAAGAACTTCGTTTCCTCTCCCCCTTGACAAGAAGCAGTCGACCCTTTTCCAGCAATAGGGAAGAAGCTCTTCCTCCATCCAAGTATATCTTTTGAGGTAAAACTTGAAACTCATGAAGTTTGAGAAAACAATCTTTTGATTTCCTCTTATTTTCTTCATTTTGCTTACTCCCAACTCTCTTCCTTCAAATCAAAGCCAAGATCATCTTCTCCAAGCTGTTAAGAAACGGAGCCATTCAAACCTGCTAACAGAAACAAAGGAGAAGGACAACAAAGGTAACCTCCGAACAAAACTCTAATTAGGTGCTTGTATGATTTTTGGTGTAGTATTTCGGTGTTTGAACGTGTTGGAAATTACTAATTTGTAACTCATGTGTGTTGTTTGAAGTGCATACTTCATGCTCGTATTTTTGGTTTTAAAAAAATGTACCGTTATGCTGCCGAAATTTACGCTCAAATATGTCAAGTTGAAACGTCAAAACTGTTTCCGAGTGATTTTCGGCTACGCCGTCGAGTACCCTATGGTACTGGAATTTTATGTTTTAAATGTACCCTTGTGTTCTCTTATGTGTAATATGTGATCGTAGTCTCGGTACTCAAATTTGGAGTCGTTACGCTGCTCGTTTTTACGTCTAAACATGGTTGTTCTAAACTGAAATTCTGAAAAAAAAAACTGCTACTCGATTCACTAATTAATAACTTTGAAAATTCATATCTCGAGTTCTATAAATAATTTTAAGATGAAACTAGCGGCAAGTTAAAATTCATCAAGTCTACTATATTCTTACAAAATATCGTATTTTTTCACAGGGTAGGATCGGAGTTATGATTTATTTCAAAAAGTGTGGCGTGCTGGAAAAAATTCTGAAATTTTAGTGTGAGTGAGGTAATTTCAATCGTCTATAACTTTCTTATAAAAACTTCTTTTTAACTGAAACAAAAAGGGTCATATTCTCTACATATTTTAGTTTCTAAATATAAAAATTTGAGTCATTTCGATAATCGTGTAAAAAGTTATGTACGTGCTCAAAGTAAGACAAAAACTGGATGATATCTTATGAATATCATCGATGTTTAAGAAATTAAGCTACTAATAAGATTACTATAAGACACCAAGCTACGAACGAGTTTATACGATGACTTCGAGCAACCCTCCAAAAATCATCTACGCAAAAGCGTATGAATAATCTCTTAATAAAATACTAAGATAATTATATTTTGGCGTACAACCAATCCGTGTAACAGCGTTCAGGATACCCATACGTGAGAAGTAGCTCCCCCCCTTAATACCATTTCAGGTTTTGACTTCGAGGGGCCGGAGCAGCAGCAGGGATGACACAGAGTTTCCCAAGCTTTAATAAATTTGATGCATATTTATAGATATATTTACACTCATATCAAACCTCTCTAAAATAAATGCTTCGCTCTTATGTTGAGTGAATTTATTCATATGCCGAGCAACAAACTCTTTAAAAGTTGCTCGATAATTTAAAATGTATGCTACCTTATTAATGATTGATATTACTATAATGTCATAATATGATTTTAAATAAAACGGGCCACACCTTTTCACATTTTATAAATCATTATTAACTGTGCAAACTTATATCTTTTACTCGATGTATTACTTTAAAAAGTTTTTTTTTTTAATTCGGTTTTTCTTTTGGTTACTAAATGACAACTCGAATCTAGAGTGTTAAAGCGATAAAAGCTTCATTCCAAATTCGGGGCGTTACAGGGTTACTGTTCATAAGCGGGTGTACTGTTCATCCGTCACATCACTGCTGAAAGGGAAATAAAAATAAGGGCAATTGGGTCATTTTATTATACCTTTTGTAGTTGTTTGTAATTGAAAAAAAAAAGCATTAATTT
This sequence comes from Stenogyne calaminthoides, assembly GCA_037126765.1. Classification (NCBI taxonomy): domain Eukaryota; kingdom Viridiplantae; phylum Streptophyta; class Magnoliopsida; order Lamiales; family Lamiaceae; genus Stenogyne; species Stenogyne calaminthoides. The sequence goes on along the minus strand of JBBCBC010000027.1, from coordinate 14,450,530 downwards.
GTCAAAGCACCATTCACTTTGTAATAGAATGTCATTTTCCCTAAAATAAAATGGGGGAGGGAATGGAGAGATAAAAGTCAGATACATGTGTTGGTTTGGGGAGGGGGCCTTGTTTGTCTACGATTTTGAGTGGATGTGAAATCCTGTGAGGAGGATTTGGAAGGATGATATAAAGTAAAAATTGTATTTGAATTTTATATATGTTTGAGAGTGTAAATTTTATAGGATTTGATAAAGTAGACTTTGAAAATGTAGATAATAGAAATAATATATATTGTAAAAAGTAATGTAAAAGAGGTACACTTGCATGAGACCGTCTCATGGTAAGACGGGGCATAAGTTGTGCATTGACGCTTTAACACTTTGAGAGGGGTGGGTGTAATTTGTGCAAGATTGCACCCCGTCTCATGCATTAGACCGTCTCATATGAGTTTTTGTCAATGTAAAAATAATTGAATGATTGTGTAATGATTGATGATATATATATATATATATATACACACGAGATGTTAATAAAGTAAAAAAGGGAGAAGAGAGAGTATTGTGTTGGATATATAATAATAATTGGAAGAGACATTTTTGCGTGATATCGTCTCATGATGAGACGAAATGTAATTTGGGCATTGACGTTTTAACATATTGAGAGGGGTGAATGTTAATTGTACTAAGTTGTATTCTGTCTCATACATGAGACCGTCTCATATGAGTTTTTGTCTAATTGAAAAGTGTATGATAGATGATTGATAGTGCATTGAAAATTGTGTTTGAAAAAGATAAAATATGTGTATTATAGGTATTATAGAGTATAATTTTAGAGGATTTAAAATCCTATAACAAAATCACGATAAACAAGCGTGAATTTGAGATTTGAAAATTCTAAAAGTCACTTCCCAAACCATAAGAAAAACAAGACCTTAGAGTCACAATCCTCCTTTTTTTTTTAATCTTAGAGTCACTTTGTGTGAAATCTTGTACTTTAGATTCATTAATTCTTAAATTAATGCATTTAATTTTAGCTTTTCTTATTTTTTTATCAAACACGACTTTTCAAACGAATGTGTAATTTCAAAGTTCTGTAAATTTCAAATGTGTTTAATACAATCTTTATTTTCATAACTATCAATACTTTAAATCAATAAAAAAATTAAATTATAAAAATAATTAGGTCTGAAATTAATTTAAGATTGAATTTTAAAGTGTTGAAGTTAAACTAATTCAGATTCCATTCAAATTAAATTATAAAATTCTGCATAGTACGCGAGTGCTAATACTTTGTAACTCAAATTTATTTTTAAATAGAGTATTAGTTATGAGTCGTGTTTATGCACCATCAGGGACGGAACCAGAAAATCTTCATGACGGGGGCACAAAAAAAAATATAAACACTACATGAAAGATTCAATGAGTCAGATTTAGAGATCAATTTTGACAATAATTTTGGACGGAAATATGTTAGCTTGTCATCGTTATTGGGGATTAGAATTTGAATAGGAAGGTAGGGACGTGCAGCGGAAGTCTGGACATAGGTGGACTGAATTTTAAATTATACCTTTACATAATTTCCCGTGATATTTGTGTTGGAATTTAGAGGCACGTAAACACGTAATACATGCCAGCGGAAATAAACAGTTCACCAACAATGAACAATTAATTGCATAATTAAATACGAGTAAATGTAAATAGAGATCTTACAGTAATTCGTATACAGTTTTCTCTACTATGGTATCCACGTAATCCCCAATCACGGACTTGCACGAATTTGCCAGTGTTGAATCCCGAGATGAATTTGCTAGGAAAATTCTAACTCTAGATCTTATGGAGAAAATATGAATTTTCGTTGTTTGTGAATTTCCAAGAGCTTGTATATATAGGGGAGGCTCAGCTTAAATCTTAAGCTAACCTAATTAGGAAATATAATCCCTAATCTTGTAAATTAAATCCCATTGATTTAATTCCCATATATAAAAATCTCTACGGATTTAATTTCCATGTATATCAAATCTCTACAATTTGATTCCATATATATTAAATCCTATAATACTATTTCATATATTATTATTGGGGATTCCTATTTAATTAAATCTAATTTAATTAAACATTAATAATAATTAATTCCAAATTAATTTATTATTAATTAATTCTCCATAAATTAAATATTAAATCCAATTTAACATTTAATCAACCAACTATAATCCGTAAAAGGGAACTACTTGTTGTATGACCCATAGGCCCTCATATATCGAGCGATTAGTCAAACTACGGTCTTAATTGAACCTTAGACAATAAATCAAATATTCTCAATATATGAGGTATGTTGCGAGAAACGTGCAACTACCTGTAACTGAAACATGGGCTATTACGATTTCCTCCTTTCATTCGTGAATACTCGATTAAGTCTTGAACATGATGAAGTGTCTATTTAAATTATTTAATCAATTTATCTCTAATCACTAATTGATCATGTATGTCACACTTAACCACAAAGTCTAAGTTGACATGCATCGGCCGATGACTTTGATTCAATTATGATGAGAAGATGAGTATTCTCTTTAAATCCACATTGAGGAATGAATCCTATTCTTGGCTCAAATACCACGCACATGCACTTCGTGATGAACCCAATCCAAACTGTATCTACCCATGGAAGGGTGCAAGCATTGGTCATGGTCAAAGTTCATCACTCCACACATGTCGTGTGTATTGACCTCAAGTCAAAGGAGTATCGCATCGCTCCCACTAACCAAGACACCCGTAGACACATATAGTGGAAATACATCAAACTGTTTCTCGGATGGGTATACCAATACCCTCTGAGGTATTTGTGCATCCATCATGAGATACCTAGTATCTCGTAGTAAGTGAGATCTTACTACACTCTCTAAGAGTATGAAGCAGATCGCACACCAATCTCCATTGCATCATCAATATTCCATTCTTGATGATCCTTGATCGGGGCTATTTGAGAATCATGCTTAAGTCATCTGAGTTCTCACTGTTGGGGTTATACTGGAAAGTATGTTTTTACTTTGTATAACCAAACTGAATTTCTGTCTTATTTACTGAAATAAATTATTTATCATTGATGCTTTAAATATCATTGAATGTTACATATATTTACTGCATAATTGTTCAATAAATAGTACGTGTTACATTGTAGTTAATTTAGTGATACCAGATCACAGAAGATTAAATTAACAGTCCCTTGTAACTAAAAGTACGCCATTTACGACCTAGATGGAAATGAACAGTCCATCGTGAAAGGTTGAAGTGTAAGGCTCAGATTGGCTTGTCTTGACCAAGAGATTACACTAGTGCATGACTGATGCACTGAATAGGACCTACAGGAGGATAAATTCTTCAGCACTGAACTAGGAAGAATTAGACCTCAGTGGTTCGTTATTTCTTAATCTTCGTCCCTTAAATAGGATCGTGTGTGGTTAGTAATTATTGCTTTGACTTATGATAGGTAGAGAATCAATGAGATTCAATACTTTATATCTTGGGCAATATTATTGGTCACATGAGATTGCTAAGATTTAATACGAAGAATCATGTGCAAGTACGCTTGTTCGATTTGCCCCCTTGGGAGGTTCATAAGATTTATCATACCAAATCTTGCAAGTGGAACTAGTTTTCGGTATGGATAATAATGTTGAATCGTTCCTTAACCAAGGACAAAAGATATTAATTAATGGAAAGCTATTTCAGTGGCTTGAATTAATTAATGGGCTAGATAATCTTAAACACGGGAAATAATAATCGGGAGCCATATTAACAGTAATATGGGTTAAGATAGATAGTGCAATATTAATTATGTAGTGGGATTAATTAATATTTATGGACTTGAAAATATTGTGGCTCAATATTGATAATTCAAGATCCATTGGAAGGTCCAATCTTAATTCTCCTAAAGGCCCCTCAAGTAGCTCAAACATAAAGTCCAATAACTGAAAAAGGTGTTTAAAAATAAAATAAATTTTTGTTGCTATTTTTCCTAAATTTTTGAAAATTTTGAATAAAAGGGGAGAAAGATTTTCTTTGAATTTTGTTATGGAATGAAGATATGTATTCTTGGAATACAAGATTATCTCATTAAATTCAAGAAATCTCCCACTTGGTTATTCATATGATGATTTTCGAAAAACATAAAAAAAAAAGGAAAAGAAAGATTTTCTTGATTTTCTTGAAAAGATATTATGGAAGATATGTATTCTTGAAATACAAGTATATCTCATAAATTCAAGAAGATCCAAATCTTGGAATCTTTATCCTTAATTTTCGAAGTTCCATGACAAAATAAGAGAGTGTGATTTTTATGGAATATTTAATTATGGAGAAAAGAATATATTGGATATATATTCAAGATTTTTTGGAGATCAAGAAAGAGATTTTCTCTCCCTTTTCCTAAGCAAAAAATCGGCCACTTCATCTTATAAATAGGGGATGATTTTTTCATTCCCAACTACAATTCCATGTGTTGGAAAAAATAGAAATCCACAAAGGTGGTGCAACATAATTTTATTTTCCCTTTTGTTAATTGTTCGCGAGTTTCCTTCCACCGGATTGACGAGCAAGGGCTAGGGAATACTTGGGAAGGCTTTTTGGTGTGTTCTTATCAACCGAGTCCATTGCCATTCCAAACAGGTTAGTTCACGTAAACCCTTAGCAATTCCGCATGCGTAGGATTTATGTGAACTGTTTATATGCATGATTTATTGTTGAATTTTTATTTGAATTAATATAGGATTAATTCATGCTAGTAATAATTGTTATAATTAAATTTGTATTTAAATACTCATCCCGAATAGATCCGGCCGGACGCGATCGGGCGGACGCGGGCGAAGGCGAGCGGGATCGCATGCAGATGCAGGTGGGCATTGGCGAGGCGGCACGAGGCGAGATCGGGCGCGCACTGGTATGCGGTGCGCCTGCCGAGATCCGCTGAGGGCTGCCCAGCGAGACGTGCGCCAGACGCTTGGACGCGCACGCACGGGTGCCACTTCGACACTGCCGGGGAGTGCTAGGTGGGCACTCCGACCCACGAGCTGGTCGATGACGTTGCTTGACGTGGCGAACTTTTCGAGACGAACGATGAAGGCAAAGAAGACGCTTTCTCGAGATCAAGACATGACAAAAAATTAACCGTGACAATTGGATATATGTGCCCAATGTGTTTATTTTTTGTTTTGATGTTTATGCATTATTTTATGCTTATTTAAATTGTGTTTAAATTTGCGAAGCATGAGAAAATGTTTTGAAAAATCTCACTTTCGAAAATTACTAAGTATGCTTAAACAATTAATTGACAATTTTATTCCGGATAATAAAATTGAATTAATTTTGACCTCCATGATTTATTTATTTGTGAATTCTTTCGGAGAAATTCCCCCCAAGGGACGGTCAAAAGATAGCTTTCACATGAATAAATTTCAAACGGATGATTGTGGATTATTATCAGTGGCGACGATGACCCTCCCCACGAGGCTCGTTCAAAGCAAAATAATAATTCTGTATTTAATCATGGTTATTACTTAGGTATAAAATTGATATGCATATACTTCCCCGAAGTCCCTGTCAATTTTATATTGGTCAAGTGGGAGCCAACTATTAATCTGGATATTAAAGGTTTGTAACTGTTCTTGTTTGTAACCTGCTTGAATGTGTTTAAATAATGACCCACCCCACGTGGCTTATTTAAACTGTTTCGAGATGTTGGCTGATGCATGTTCATTTTTTTTTTTTGAGATTTTAATATGATGCATGTGATCGAACTTTGTGATATTTTTATGCTTATGCATATTATTATTTATTTCAGTTCATCATGTCGCAACTTTTTAATCCACTGCTTTATACTCTCAAAGAACACCAACTTTCTGGTGATAACTATGTTATTTGGAAACGAAATATGAAATTCATCCTCACTGGACAAATACAACATTATTGGGTTCTTGATGTACCCACGCCTCGTAAGCCTACTAAAGGATCAACAGATGCGGAAAGATACTTATATAATATCTGGGAGCAGGCTAACGAACCTATGAAGCGTATAATCTTGACTTCACTGTCTGATGATTTGAGATACATTCATGAAGGTGTTGAATCTACTGCGGAAATTATACAAAGTCTTGAAGAAATGTTTTTAACAAAAGACCGCATGATCAATCAGTTTAAAAATGACTACGTGGCTAGGCTAAAAATAGCTGAGGGAACACCCGTAAGGGAGCATGTTCTCAGAATAAAACGTCATTTTAACAAGCTTGCCTATCTCGGTATTAAGTATTGTGATGAGGCTCAAATCGAATTTCTTTTCCTAACTCTTCCAAGGTGTTTTGATGAGTTTTACTGTAGTTTTGTGATGAGAGATCACATGTTTACTATGGACACTCTACAAGAAGCCTTGGAGAAAATAGAGAAGCATTTAGGAAAGAAAGACGAAGCATTGGTGACCAAAAGTCTTTTCTCAAGATCTAGGCCAGTGGAAAGCAAGACTCAAGAAAAGGAAAGCGTTCAGATCCAAAGCAAACTCATCACTAAGAAAAGTAAGAGAAAGACAACTAGCTGGATGGGTGTCAAGAAAGTACCAAAAGGAAAATATTTTAACTACGGTGAAAAGGGACATTGGAGGGCAGCCTGTTCCAAACCCAGAAGGGATGGAAAGAAAGGTAATTCTCACGCACTAGTTGTTGAAACTTGGTTAGCGGCGTATGCCTCCCATTTATGGGTGGTGGATACGGGGGTCCACTGATCATGTATGTTTCACTTTACAGGGGTTCAAGCGGACCCGGCAACTTAGTAGGAGTGAGATCCTCATCACACTGGGCGATGTTACGAGAGTGGCAGCTGAAGCAGTAGGATAAGTGCACCTGTCCTTTGAAGGCAGAGTTTTAATTTTAAGAGATGTTCTTTACGTTCCTAGTTTTAGAAAGAATTTAATTTCGGTTTCTAAACTTTACCTTGATGGATATTCGGTTACTTTTGATAAAGTTGTTACCATTTCTCTTTATGATAAATTTATCTGTCATGGAACGTTGTCGAATAATCTCTATACAATTAACTGTGCACACCACTCACGAAATGCATCCTATAACACATCAACTGTTTCTGATAAGAGAAAACGTTCATCATACGTGAACGAGACACTTCTATGGCATCTAAGATTGGGACATATTAATCCAAAGAGGATCCAAAGGTTGGTAAAAGATGGTTCACTGGAGTCTTTCCAAGTGGAACCAATCCCAACCTGCGAATCATGTTTGGAGGGTAAAATGACCAAGAGGGCATTCAGAGCCAAGGGGAATAGAGCCAAATAAGTGTTAGAAATCGTTCACACAGACGTATGTGGTCCAATGACAATCAAAGCAAGATGAGGTTATGAGTATTTCGTCACTTTTATTGATGATTACTCAAGATACGACTATATTTTCCTTATGAAGCATAAATCTGAGACCTTTGAGAAATTCAAAGAATTTAAGGCTCAAGCAGAGAATCATAGGGAAAAACGTATCAAGTCTCTACGATCCGATCGTGGAGGCGAGTACCTCAGCGATGAGTTTTTGAACTACTTGTCAGATGAAGGGATTGTATCCCAGCTAACTGCACCCGGAACCCCTCAACAAAACGGGGTTGCAGAGCGAAGAAACAGAACTCTTTTAGAAATGGTTAGATCAATGATGAGTTATGTGGATCTACCCAAGTCGTTCTGGGGTCATGCCTTTGAAACAGTGGCTTATATTCTGAACTTGGTGCCATCCAAATTGGTTCCCAAAACTCCCAAAGAATTGTGGACCGGGCGCAAGCCCAGTCTGAGACACATGAGAATTAGGGGGTGTCCAGCCTACGTGTTGGACAAGGAAGCCAAAAAATTGGATCCTCAATCAGAATTAAGGTTGTTTATAGGATACCCCGAGGGAACAAAAGGGTGTATGTTCTATGGTCCCGAAGATCAAAAGGTGGTAATAAGCACCCACTTTAGATTTTTGAAAGAAGACTATATGAACGAAAGAAAACCCAGAAGTGAGATTACCTTAAATGAGCTAAGGGGGCTAACCTCAGTGCCAACTGTACAAGATGACATACCAAATGACACACTTACACAACCGGAACCTCGTCGTAGTGGGAGGGTTGTAAGATAGCCGAGAGATTCATGGGGATAGGAGAGTCCTCGGACTTGGTCCCCGGTCAAGATGAATCGAGGAAATCCAAGATAAGGATGCAGTTTCTTGGCAAACATCAATGAAAGCCAAAATGGGTTCTATGGATCATAACAGAGTGTGAGAGCTAGTCGAGCCACTTAATGGGGTCAAACCCATTGGTTGCAAGTGGGTATACAAGAGAAAAAGGGGACCGGACGGGAAGGTGGAAACCTTCAAGGCGAGGCTTGTGGCGAAAGGTTATACTCAGAAAGAAGAGATCGACTATGAGGAAACCTTTTCACCTGTAGCAATGTTCAAGTCCATCTGAATTCTCTTGTCGATTGTTGCGCATCTCAACTTTGAAATCTAGCAAATGGATGTCAAGACGGCTTTCCTTAACGGAAGTCTTGAAGAAGAAATCTATATGCAACAACCCCAAGGCTTCATTGAAAAAGGCCAAGAGCACCTAGTTTGTAAGCTCAAGAAGTCCATTTACGGACTCAAACAAGCATCCAGAGCTTGGAACCAATGTTTTTATCAAGTAATAAAGCCTTATGGGTGTGATCAAAACGAGTTTGAAAGTTGTGTTTACAAAAAGCGTGTCGGAACTGCATTGGTATTCTTAGTACTATACGTAGCAACATTCTGCTCATTGGGAACGATGTAAAGGTGTTGTCAGACGTAAGGGGATGGCTTTCAAAACAGTTTGATATGAAGGACTTACGGGAATCCGGGCACATCCTTGGGATCAAGATCACTCGAGATCGGAAGAAAAGGATGATAGGCTTATAGCAAGCTTCATACATAGACACTGTCTTGAAGCGATTCAGCATGCAGGATTCCAAGAAAGGCTTCGTACCTTTCAGATATGGAACCTATCTATCCAAGGAAATGTGCCCTAAGACACAAAAGGAGATATATGACATGAAAGGCATTCCTTATGCTTCGACTGTCGGAAGCCTTATGTATGCAATGCTGTGCACGAGACCGGATATCTGCTTTGTCGTTGGCATGGTGGCAAGATATCAAAGTAACCCGGGGAAAGAGCATTGGACGATAGTTAAAAACATTCTGAAATATCTGAAAAGAACTCGAGATAGAATGTTGGTTTATCAGTCAGATAGTCTAATCCCCATCGGTTACACGGACTCGGATTTCCAATCAGACTTAGATTCCAGAAAATCTACCTCCGGTAGTGTATTTTACATGGGGGAGGAGCCTTGACATGGAGAAGCGTTAAGCAGAAATGCATCGCCGATTCTACCATGGAAGCCGAATATGTAGCTGATTGAGAGGCAGCGAAAGAAGCGGTTTGGCTCAAGAACTTCCTAGTGGACTTGGATATAGTTCCGAATTTGCCCAGCACAATCACTGTTTATTGTGATAATGTCGGAGCAGTTGCAAATTCAAGGGAACCAAGAGCCCACAAGGCCAGCAAACACATTGAAAGGAAATACCATCTTATACGAGAAACCGTTAAGAGATGAGATATAGAGGTGGCAAAGATCGCTTCAGAAGACAACCTAGCAGATCCATTCACAAAGGGTCTGCATCAGAATACATTCGAGAGACATGTGGAAGGAATGGGTGTCAAGACCGTTGTCAATCTGCTTTGAGTATAAGTGGGAGATATTATTAGGTTCGTGTAGGTGACATTAGATGTCACGTATTAGGAACTACACGAGACATGCTGTAGTATACTTAAAAGCAGACTTTGAGTATAAGTTGGAGATTGTTGGGGTTATACTGGAAAGTATGCTTTTACTTTGTATAACCAAACTGAATTTCTGTCTTATTTACTGAAATAAATTATTTATCACTGATGCTTTAAATATCATTGAATGTTACATATATTTACTGCATAATTGTTCAATAAATAGTACGTGTTACATTGTAGTTAATTTAGTGATACCAGATCACAGAAGATTAAATTAACAGTCCCTTGTAACTAAAAGTACGCCATTTACGACCTAGATGGAAATGAACAATCCATCGTGAAAGGTTGAAGTGTAAGGCTCAGATTGGCTTGTCTTGACCAAGAGATTACAATAGTGCATGACTGATGCACTGAATAGGACCTACAGGAGGATAAATTCTTCAGCACTGAACTAGGAAGAATTAGACCTCAGTGGTTCGTTATTTCTTAATCTTCATCCCTTAAATAGGATCGTGTGTGGTTAGTAATTATTGCTTTGACTTATGACGGGTAGAGAATCAATGAGATTCAATACTTTATATCTTGGGCAATATTATTGGTCACATGCGATTGCTAAGATTTAATACGAAGAATCGTGTGCAAGTACGCTTGTTCGATTTGCCCCCTTGGGAGGTTCATAAGATTTATCATACCAAATCTTGCAAGTGGAACTAGTTTCCGGTATGAATAATAATGTTGAACCGTTCCTTAACCAAGGACAAAAGATATTAATTAATGGAAAGCTATTTCAGTGGTTTGAATTAATTAATAGGCTAGATAATCTTAAACACGGGAAATAATAACCGGGAGCCATATTAACAGTAATATGGGTTAAGATGGATAATGCAATATTAATTATGTAGTGGGATTAATTAATATTTATGGACTTGAAAATATTGTGGCTCAATATTGATAATTCAAGATCCATTGGAAGGTCCAATCTTAATTCTCCTAAAGGCCCCTCAAGTAGCCCAAACATAAAGTCCAATAACTGAAAAATGTGTTTAAAAATAAAATAAATTTTTGTTGTTATTTTTCCTAAATTTTCGAAAATTTTGAATAAAAGGGGAGAAAGATTTTCTTTGAATTTTGTTATGGAATGAAGATATGTATTCTTAGAATGCAAGATTATCTCATTAAATTCAAGAAATCTCCCACTTGGTTATTCATATGATGATTTTCGAAAAACATAGAAAAATAAGGAAAAGAACGATTTTCTTGATTTTCTTGAAAATATATTATGGAAGATATGTATTCTTGCAATACAAGTATATCTCATAAATTCAAAAAGATCCAAATCTTGTAATCTTTAACCTTAATTTTCGAAGTTCCATGACAAAATAAGAGAGTGTGATTTTTATGGAATATTTAATTATGGAGAAAAGAATATATTGGATATATATTCAAGATTTCTTGGAGATCAAGAAAGAGATTTTCTCTCTCTTTTCCTAAGCAAAAAATCGGCCACTTCATCTTATAAATAGGGGATGATTTTTTCATTCCCAACTACATTTCCATGTGTTGGAAAAATTAGAAATCCACAAAGGTGGTGCAACATAATTTTATTTTCCCTTTTGTTAATTGTTCGCGAGTTTCCTTCCACCGGATTGACGAGCAAGGGCTAGGGAATACTTGGGAAGGCTTTTTGGTGTGTTCTTATCAACCGAGTCCATTGTCATTCCAAACAGGTTAGTTCACGTAAACCCGTAGCAATTCTGCATGCGTAGGATTTATGTGAACTGTTTATATGCATGATTTGTTGTTGAATTATTATTTTAATTAATATAGGATTAATTCATGCTGGTAATAATTGTTAGAATTAAATTTGTATTTAAATACTCATCCCGAATAGATCCGGGCAATTAATTCCCCAACACTCACAACCTCAATGACAACAATAACTTATGGGAACACTTGTATGAATAGATCCAAACAATCAAACATAATATTCAAACAAGTGTACTGACATACATTAATATTAAATGATATATAATATTAAATCAAACTAAATATCATCTAGTATTATGTCCTTACAATAGATTGTCTCTAGAGTACTAATAGTAACAATCTCCCACTTGGACTAGAGCCAATCACCTACATGTCTAACCCCTAGACCATCAAATGTCTAGTGTATACATGAACACTCAGTGTTTTGGTGAAAGGATCTACCAAATTAAATATGTGGGAATACATTTTAATTATATTACTCCTATCGTTATGATCTCTCAGATCAAATAATAAGTCTAGGTACATGCTCGTTTATGCTTGTTGATCTAGGTTCCTTTGCTTGTGCAATCGCACCAGCGTTATCTAAATAAAACTTTATTAGACAACTGGTGCTCGGAACAACCCCTAGTTCTCTTAAGAACTATAAAATCCAGACAGCCTCCTTGAGGCTTCTGATACAGTAATGTACTCAACTTCGGTTGTTGAATCTGCGGTCCTTTTGCTTGAAACTATTCCAACTGACCGCCTCATTATTGAGAGTGAAATGTAACCTGACTGTGACTTGTAATCATCATAGTCGGATTGGAAACTTGAGTCAACATAACCAGTCACTACTGGTTCTGACCGTCCACTATAGACAATGAAACATTCTTTAGTTCGTTTAAGATACTTCAGAATGGTCTTGACAGCAATCCAGTGAGACTCACCCGGATTCTGTTGGTATCTACTAGTGATGTTGATAGCGTAGGCCACGTTTGGCCTAATGCAAGTCATGGCGTACATGATTGACCCAATTTCATATGCATATGGGACACATTTCATGTGCTTGATATCAGCTTCATCATAAGGACAATCCTTCTTTGACAGCTTTATCCCATGATTTGCCGATAGAGACCCTCTTTTAGAGTTCTCCATCGCAAAACGCTTCAACATCTTGTTTACATAGGTGGACTCTGACAGCCTCAACATCTTCTTGGATCTGTCCATGTGGATCTTGATCCCTAAGATGTAGAAGACTTCACCAAGATCCTTCATCATGAAGGTCTTTGACAACAAATCTTTAACGGACTGCATTAACGGGATATTGTTTCCCAAGATCAATATGTCAATGACATACATGATTATGAAAACAATATTCTTCCTGTTGCGTTTACAATAAACGCAAGGATCTTCCGAATTTCTGATGAAAAATTTGATAGCTTCATAAAATCGGATATTCCAACTCCTAGAAGCTTGCTTCAATCCATAAATGGACCTCTTTAACTTGCATACTAGATTAGAATTTGGCTTAGATATAAAACCTCCGGTTGAGTCATAAACACTTCCTTATCAATGTTTCCATTGAGGAAAGTTGTTTTGACATCCATCTACCAAATCTCATAATCATAGTGTGCTGCTATCGCAAGTAAAATTCGAATGGACTTGATCTTTGCAACTGGTGAGAAGGTTTCATCATAGTCAATGCCTTTGCGTTGACTATAACCCTTCACCACCAACCTAGCTTTGTAGGTTTGTACTTTGCCATTTGCAAATGGGTCTAACCCCTTTAGGCAACTCAACCAAGTCCCAGAATTGATTGGTGTACATCGAGTCCATCTCGGATTTCATGGCTTCATGCCACTTCCTTGAATCAATATCTAATATTGCTTCAGAGTAAGTATTAGGATCGTCCTTATCTGGTATGTCCACATTAATGAGTTCCTCCGAGAGATAATTGTATCTAATGGGCGGATTACTATTCCTAATTGACTTACGGAGTTGTGGTTGTGCAGGCTGTACATTCTGATCGTGAAAATTTTGTGGTGCATCGATTTCAACAATGTCCGAAGAGTCCTCAAGAGCTACACTTTCAGATGCCTCTTGGCCGGGAGTTTGAACTATGTTGTTCTCATTCAGCCCACTTGGAGGTTCTTGCACTGGCAAGCATACTCCAATTACGCTCCCGCTGGCTGAAAGACGATCACCTAGTGAAAGACTCCCACCGTGAAAGTTGTTGAATGCTCCCACTGATTCCTTGTCATGTTGCTTTGACAAGATATCAGTCTCTTTGTTAATTTGTGGTTCTTGAATTTCTTCAAGTTCTATCAGCTTACGACCTTGTTCCTTAAAGATATAATCTTCTTCGAGGAACTTGGTCTGCCTAGAAACAATCACTGATTATTTCTCAGGTAGATAGAAGTAATATCCTTTAAGTTTCTTTAGGATATCCCACAAAGTAACCCTTTTCACCTTTGGATTCCAACTTGTCGGTCAGCATCCTTTTCACAATCACGGGGCAACCCCATGTTTAATATGTGTAAAAGTTGGCTTCTTGCCACACCATAGTTCATATGGTGTACGCTCAATCGATTTAGATGGAATCCAATTCAGAATATAAATTGAGGTTTGTAACGCGTATCCCCATAAGGATGTCGGAAGAGAGGAGAAGCTCATCATGGACCTCACCATGTCTAACAGGGTGCGGTTTCTCCTTTCGGACACACCATTCATCTGAGGTGTTCCGGGAGGAGTCCATTGTGACTGAATTCCATGTAACTTAAAGTAATCAGTGAATTCATAGCTAAGGTATTCACCTCCTCGATCCGATCGAAGAGTCTTGATACTCTTACCAAATTGCTTCTCTACTTCAGCTTTGTACTTTTGAATTTCTCAAAAGATTAGGATTCGTGTTTCATAAGATACAGGTATCCGTATCTAGAGAAATTATCAGTGAAAGTGATGAAGTAGCTGAAGTGACCCCTAGCTAGAGTGGGCAATGGTCCACACACGTCATTGTGGATCAACTCTAGAACTTCTTTGGCATGCACCCCTTTCTCAGAAAAGAGTCTATTGATCATCTTGCCCATGAGATAAGATTCACAATCTCCATAAGACTCACAGTCGAATGGGGTTAAGTAGTCTAACTTTCTTAACTTTGCAATTCTTTTCTCGTTTACATGATCAAGTTCTACAATGTCATAAGTAAGTCGGGTTTTCATGATTACTAAGTTTGAGTATTTTATTTTGTATATTAAGAACATAATATCCATAATGCAATAATTACATGTTGCGAGTAATAGAAAGAACTAGATGACAATCATTAAGTTCTAATCTAAAACCAAAGGGTAAGTCTAACACATAAGTCCCCACATGTTCAGTTAGCAACTCTTGCTTCGTTTCTACGTGTAAGACGACTTCACCCGCTCTAACTGTCCTATGACACATGAGCCCTTTCATATTAGTGCAAATGTGAGAGCCACATCCGTATCCAATACCAAGCAGTAAGCGCTATTAGTGGACTTGTTTATCTTAATAACAAACATACATGTTTTAGTGCTAGAAGCACCTAGTGTCTTCTTTTCAGCAACCAAAACTTTACATTCCTTCTTCCGATGTCCTCTTCTATTTACAGTAGAGACACACATCCTTGTTTACCCGCTCCTTCTTTTGAACACCATCTTAGTGATAGTGAACTCAAAAGTCTTGAGCACATTGTGAAGTTCAGGCACGGTCGCATCCGTCTTATTCATATTGTAGTTCACAATGAAGCTAAAATATGAATGCGGGAGTAACTGGAGGATAGCATAGATGAAAACGTTGGTCTTTTAGCTCAATACCTAAATTACCAAGTTTCTCAATTATGTCTATCATCATTAGCACATGAGATGAAATTTTCCCTTCTTTAGCTAACCGGCATCTGAACAGATCTCTCATCACTTCATAAATCTCATAATGAGATTCAGAATCAAAGAGATCCTTCAGATGCTGGAGCATCTAGAAGAGATCAATTTTCTCACGTTGCCTATGTATATCGGGAGTCATGTCGAGCAACATCACACACTGAGCCTGGGAAGCATCCTCTTGATGCTTCTTCTGAGCTGCTACGTCAAACGTGGCTGTCTCATTGTACCAGCTTTAAGGGTAACTGGAATATACGTTTCCAACACGTACTCAATCTTTTCTTGCCTTAGCATCAAACACATGTTTTGGTGCTAGTCCAGAAAATTTGGCCTAGCCAATTTAGTTTGTTTCCAAAACACATCTCCATAACAGTTATACATTTCAACTAATCAAGAGAAATAAAATAAAACGGGAATTAAACACATAATTCTTATGATCAATATTCAGCAATCAAAATAAACATGGCCTTTCTTTTGCGTTTAATTTGTCTCCATTATTTTCACTTATTCAACGACCTCATCGGAAGAATACGAATTTATATTCAATATAAATCATAATGGACTAGGATCCACATTCCTACTATCATAATCCCAGCTTTGGATGAATACTATAATAGCAGAACTGGTAGGTCTCCAAACCAATTGCAAAACTGCAACTCCTAGTTGATTGAACCTAGTTCAACGGGATGTCCCTTAACTTTCGTTTCCCTGCTTTGGCTGGTCAAACAAAGTTAAGTTGGTTTACAACCATCAAGCTGCGACATTACGTGTCCCTATAAAAGTCCTGTTGAATGTAGATCCGAGCAAAAGACTTTGGTCTTAAATACCCATTGGAACGAAATCTCCGGTTTACTTTTAACTTTTATGGGAGAAATCTTATCAAATTAATGAGAAAATCATATTTTAGTGATGAACGTTTTAAATGCGGGGTATTAATTGCTTAATCGAGATCCAACATGTTAATCTACATCAAATTTGAGCAATTATTGGGCGTCGCCTACCCAAACATGATTTTATACAGACTAACATTTATACGGCGCCGTCTACCCAAACAATTAATACGGTTCAACAATTATTGAGTACCGCCTACCCAAACAATTATAATGCGGACGTAAAAGACGTTAAAAGAATATAAAACACGTTAACCAAGTGAAAATTAATAACCCGTTTAATTATTTAAACCATAATTTTAAAATCAAATTTTAATAATTAAATTCATTATTAATATTTTAACCTTCAATTAATCCAATTAAATAAATCCATCATTAATCCAAATAATGCATTTTAGTAAAATTTAATAATTCTTTTAATATAAATTTTAAAATCCTATTTTAAAGTTAATTTTTAAATTATTAAACTTCAATAATTAATCCAATTAATTATACCATTAAGGTTCAACCTTTAATCCAATTTTAATTATTTATTATTTAGGGGCCCAAGTGCAATTTTTAAATTGCCCTGAGGGCCTGTCCAAATCAAATTTGCAAGACAGCCTCCGCCATCACCGCCCAAATTTCATAGATCCAATCTGTAATTTGGGACAACCATCTCCAAATCCAAAAACACCAAATCATCATTCTCATCATCAATCCAATACATTCAATATCAAATTTCCAGTATTGAAAATTTATGAAGAATCAAGATTATAGTGCACGAAAAAAGAGCAATAGTAGGCAAAACAAGACCGAACACGAATCAAGGCAAAATCCAGTAAGCATCGAATCAGTATTAGTCAAAACAAGAGACACACGACGAAACCATAGAGGATCGTCGCAATCGCCCAAGAAATCGCTGCCATCGTCGGCGCGTGGGCGAGTCGCCGATGCCGCTAGGCGCTTGCGAGCGACTCGTCATCACCGTCGTTCAAAACGCGGACAGATCGTTACCGTGAGAACGCTTGATGGAGCGAAGCGGCTTACCTTTAACGACGCGCACGAATTCACCGTACACGCAGACAAATCAAGATCAATTGCCGCCATCGAAAACGCCGCACAAGAAACGAGCCGTCATCAACCAGGGAGTAGCGAATCGCCATCGATTGGATAACGCGCGTGCGATTCGCCGCCGCGTGAACCAAAACAGAGCGAGAAGTATCGCCGCAAAATCGAAGCGCCGCCGTCACGCGCAGCGACGTGGTGACATGCAACCGTCGCGAGGCGCAGCGGTTAGCCGCCGCCTCAAGCGACGCACCGCGGTCTCAGCCGCTGTCGGCGGGCGGCGCTGGTTTAAGGGTTGGGGTTCCAAACCCTAGGTGAAGCGAGACAGTCAACCCAGAAAAACAACAAATATGGCACACATATGCATATATCAAATATATATTACACGCCCCAATTAAAATTAATGGTGCGGTTCGTTTGAGAAAAATGACGACCGTGCCTTGATTTATAAAAAAAATCTATAAATCAAACAATCATGCAATTAATCAAGAATCTGACTCTGATACTACTGTTGAAATTTAGAGGCACATAAACATGTAATACGTGCGCAGTGGAAATAAACAGTTCACCAACAATGAACAATTAATTGTATAATTAAATACGAGTAAACGTAAACAGAATTCTTACAGTAATTCGTATACAGTTTTCTCTACTAAGGTATCCACGTAATCCCCAATCACGGACTTACACGGATTTGCCAGTGTTGAATCCCGAGATGAATTTGCTAGAAAAATTCTAACTATAGATCTTATGGAGAAAATATGAATTTTCGTTGTTTGTGAATTCCCAAGAGCTTGTATGTATAGGGGAGACCCAACTTAAATCTTAAGCTAACCTGATAAGGAAATAAAATCCATAATCTTGTAAATTAAATCCCATTGATTTAATTCCCATATATAAAAATCTCTACGGATTTAATTTCCATGTATATCAAATCTCTACGATTTGATTCCATATATATTAAATCCTTTAATAATATTCCATATATTATTATTGAGAATTCCTATTTAATTAAATTCAATTTAATTAAACATTAATAATAATTAATTCCAAATTAATCTATTATTAATTAATTCTCCATTAATTATATATTAAATCCAATTTAACATTTAATCAACCAACTATAATCCGTAAAAGGGAACTACTTGTTGTGTGACCCATAGACCCTCATATATCGAGCGATTAGTCAAACTAACGGTCTTAATTGAACCCTAGACAATAAATCAGACATTCTCAATATATGAGGTACGTTGCGAGAAACGTGCAACTACCTGTAACTGAAACATGGGCTATTACGATTTTCTCCTTTCATTCGCGAATACTCGATTAAGTCTTGAACATGATGAAGTGTTTATTCAAATAACTTAATCAATTTATCTCTAATCACTAATTGATCATGTATGTCACACTTAGCCACAAAGTCTAAATTGACGTGCATCGGTCGATGACTTTGATCCAATTATGATGAGAAGATGAGTATTCTCTCTAAATCCACATTGAGGAATGAATCATATTCTTGGTTCAACTACCACGCACATGCACTTCGTGATGAACCCAATACAAGCCATATTCACCCATGGAAGGGTGCAAGCATTGGTCATGGTCAAAGTTCATCACTCCACACATGTCGTGCGTATTGACCTCAAGTCAAAGGAGTATCGCATCGCTCCCACTAACCGAGACACTCGTAGACACATATAGTGAAAATACATTAAACGGTTTCTTGGATGGGTATACCAATACCCTCTAAGGTATTTGTGCATCCATCATGAGATACCTAGTATCTCGTAGTAAGTGAGATCTTACTACACTCTCTAAGGGTATGATGCAGATCGCACACCAATCTCCATTGCATCATCAATATTCCATTCTTAATGATCCTTGATCGGGGCTATTTGAGAATCATGCTTAAGTCATCTGAGTTCTCACAACATTAATGAGAGCAATAACTCATGGGAACACTTGTATGAATAGATGCAAACAACCAAACATAATATTCAAACAAGTGTACTACCATACATTAATATTAAATGATATATAATATTAAATCAAACTGAATATCATCTAGTATTATGTCATTACAATAGATTGTCTCTAGGACACTAACACTAACAATTTGTTCGTAGTATGAAAAATATTATTGCATTTAGAAATTGATACAATTACTTTTATAAATTAATATCAATAATATTCATATAATCAGGGACGGATCCAGAAAATCTTCATGACGGGGACACAAAAAAAATATAAACACTACATGAAAGATTCAATGAGTCAGATTTAGAGATCAATTTTGACAATAATTTTGGACGGAAATATGTTAGCTTGTCATCGTTATTGAAGATTAGAATTTGAATAGGAAGGTAGGGACGTGCAGCGGGAGTCTGGAGATAGGTGGACTGAATTTTAAATTATACCTTTACATAATTTCCCGTGATATTTGTTCGTAGTATGAAAAATATTATTACATTTAGAAACTGATACAATTACTTTTATAAATTAATATCAATAATATTCATATAATAATATTAATTTATAATTTTATTTTTGTCAGTTGATAAATATCATGGTATTAATTTATAAGTGTAATTTTATAAATTTAGCGAGAGACTTGCTCTTATAATTTATATCCTATAATTAACACTAAATATATATAATATAATAATATATGTATTACGGGTGATGTGGGCCGATGGAGGCCCAGGAGACTGGTTTGGTGGGCTGGTGGTTATTTGAAATCGTGCTTGTGCCTCCACTACGTAATGATAATTTGCATATAATTATATAATAGTATTAAATTAAAAAAAAATTCTCTGTTACTAAAACATTAAGGCGTCAAAAGAGTTTAGAAAACAATTTGGGAAAGTTTCTCATTTCTTATGGATAACTTTACCAAAACTTTTCAACCATTTCTTGACTATCTCATCAAACTACTCCCACTATGTTCTCTTTGACATTATATTAAGCATAGATATTATCAAAACATTTTTTTTTTCTTGTTCAAATATTCACGAAAGGCTTTGTCATGACTTAGAAAGGCATCTAAATATGTACTACAATCATTTAGACGGTTAAATGTTATAGAAAAAGATTGACGGAACCCCAATTTTTAGCCAATTCTACTTTAAAAAGTTATTTTTTATCAATAATTTTAATTTTAATCTTCTCTAGCCAAGATAATATTTTTTTTACCAACTATACCCTCATCACTCTTTTTTAAAAAGATCATTCTTAATGGTGGTATAAGCTTAAATAAAATGTGGTACGTGGTGAATAGTGGTACGAATTTCAATAAAGTGTGGTACGGGGTAAAAAAAATGGTGGTACGAGGTGAATTAATGGAGGTACGAGCTTAAATAAAATGTGGTACATGGTGAATTAATGATGGTACGAGCTTAAATAAAGTGTGGTACAGGTAAAAAAATGGGGGTACAAGCTTAAGTAAAATGTGGTACGAAGTGAATTAATGGTGGTACGACCTCAATAGTGTGTGGTACGGGGTAAATTAATGATGGTACACTCTTAATAAAGTGCGGTACGAGGTGAATTAATAATAGTACGAGTTTAATAAAATATGATACGGGGGTGAATTAATGTTTGAATATGGTGTAGTATAAGAGTGGTGACCGGATGAGGGAGAGAGAAAGTTGTTCTAATTTTTAAGAGAAAAGAACGCTGATTATTTTTTAAGAAGTCATCTATTTTTTTTCCATTTTATTTATTTATTTTAGTTAATTAAATATAGGTATAAGAGTCTAAATAATAATTATATTGTATATGTCATCATTATCTATAAATCAAAATTATTATTTACTTTTAACTTAATTCTCATTTCTTAATTCGAAATTCACAATAATGCGACACATAAACAGTAGAAATTCCATATTAGTTGGTTGAGGGATGTTGATGAGAACCGCGATTTGGGAGCAAGATAAATTAAATTCGTTTCTAAATAAGCTATTAAAGGAGAAACGAATAAAAAAACACGATAAAATCGACGCCCTGGCTCAGGCTAGCAGGAGAACGGTTGGTTTTGACAAAATTGCCAAAGGAAAAGTTATATTCTTCATTCATTGATTTAAATCTGAAAAAAACGTACATGTTTAAATAGAAAAAAAGGACTAAATATAATCTGAAAATGACTAAATCTCGCCAAGTTATCTAACCGAATCTAAATCTAGAAAATAAAGGGTAAAATACGAAATCTAATCTAATAAGCAGTAAATCTTGAGATTCTTGTCAATCTTGTAGAGATTCTCGCCAATCTTGAATAGTCTTGCCGTATCTTGTGAAATATAGGACAATATCTTTGATGATGATAAATCTGGGACAATTTCGCGAATAATCTTGCACGTATTTTTGGACCCAAAACCCTCGTTCGCACCATTCCCGTCCCCTTCAAGATCGTCCTTGTCCTCAAGGACCAATTTCGGGAACGCTCTCTCATCGAGCCTAAATGCTCCCCTTTATCTAATCGTCGACTGCTTGCCACCAAATTATTGAGCTCAAAATTAAAAATTGTTAAGATTGTGGCAAAAAAAATCTTTTAGGCGATAAATTTTTTTTTTCATAAGATCGCCAACAAAAAATAATTATCATTAATTATAAAATAATAATAATTATTATGGGAGATATATCCTTCATCATCATTTAGGCGAATTTTGTCAAACGCCGCATCAAAATTTTCGTACGGCTCGTCCCCGATCTTGATGTCATAAACGGAAAACACGAAACCGCTTACGGCCGGCTCTTCATCATAAATAGGTGGTCCATCATAAAAGGGGGACCCATTAAATTTATCCACACCAACAAAAATAAAAGGTCCATCACTTTCTAAATCATCACAATAATTTGCGGGCCCACTTTGTTCCAAATAATCTGCAGAAAAAGACCCACTTAGGCAATCTTCCCAATTAGCTAAAGGCCCATACACTACTTGGAGTCCAACTGCAGAATGTAGCCCACGTAGTGTGAAAAAAGACTGGGATCCAACATAAGTTTTAAACATTGATGGCCCAATGTTGTCACCATTTATAGAAAAAGGCCCAAATTGAATAGTCCATCAATGAGGACCATCTGCATTCAGGGATGCAGAATTAAGATTGTTGGCTTCGTCTTCAGTAAGCGGCACAACGGCGCTGCTCCTCGGCGCGGCGGCGCATGGTGAGTCACCACTGCGGTTCCTCCACGCGACGGGGTAAGGCGGGGGATCACTGTATGCGACAGCTTGTGGTATGGTGGAGGGGCGCAACGGTGGGCTGTTGGTTGTGATCGGTGCGACGACGGTGGTGGGTTGCGCTGATGGCTGTGACATCGGTGGTGGTATGATAGAGGTTGTCTTCTCCGGTGAAGACGAGGACCGGTATGACGATTTTTCTGAAGAATAATCAGAAATAGATCCTTTCTTTCGGCGGCGAAGCAGTTTCTTCAGTTTCCCCATCTTGCGCTCCATCTTGGACAGGGAAGCCACAATTGAGTCCAGCTTTGCCTCCGCAATCGTCGCCTTAATCTCCAGCCGATCAAGTCTCCTCTCCAACTCAATCGATTCACGGTCTGACATGGTAGCAGAATTTCGATCGCGATTCTCA
The DNA here is from genome assembly GCA_037126765.1 of Stenogyne calaminthoides. NCBI lineage: Eukaryota > Viridiplantae > Streptophyta > Magnoliopsida > Lamiales > Lamiaceae > Stenogyne > Stenogyne calaminthoides. The sequence continues at coordinate 14,427,571 of JBBCBC010000027.1, read as the reverse complement.
GATACTCTCAATGACAGCACCAATTTGATGAGAACAAAAATTTGGGAACAAGATAAATTTGTCGCCCTAGCGCAGGCTAGCAGGAGAACGAATAAAAAACACGATAAAATCGAAGCTCTGGCTCAGGCCAGCAGGAGAACGATTGGTTTTGACAAAATTGTCAAAGGAAAAGTTATATTCTTCACTCATTGATTTAAATATGAAAAAACGTACAACATGTTTAAATAGAAAAAAAGGACTAAATCTAATCTGGAAATGACTAAATCTCGCAAAGTTATCTAACCGAATCTAAATCTAGAAAATAAAGGGTAAAATACGAAATCTAATCTAATAAGCAGTAAATCTTGAGATTCTTGTCAATTTTGTAGAGATTCTCGCCAATCTTGAATAGTCTTGCAGTATCTTGTGAAATATAGGACAATACTTTGATGATGATAAATCAGGGACAATTTCGCGAATAATCTTGCACTTATTTTTGGACCCAAAACTCTCGTTCGCATCAGATGTTTTCAACATAGATGTATGATAAAATATTAGATATAAAATTAAAGTTAATATAAAGAACTTAATGCTCAATAAAATAAATATTCAAGATATTTAAAAAAAATTATAGATTAACTTAGTTTCTAAGTAACATCTATAACTATCTAATAACAAAAACTTATGCCATTTTTAAAAACTTTTGTTATCCCCAAAATCTCATTACTAAATTTGTCAATACATTTGTTTTAAAAAATTGTACATTAGATAAAAGAAATTGTAAATTTAATGTATTCTTAGCTATGTTCATCTAAACTTTCGACTAATCACTTTCTCTCAACATATAAAAATAAGGGATTAAATTTTTTGTAGTCCTGTAACTTTGTATCGTTTTAAAATTGATTTCAATTTTTTAACTTTTTGATTTTGATCCTGTAAGTTTTCTAAAATTTTTAAATTGATCATTTTCACTGGCCGCAAAGAAAGTTACCAACAGTAAACTAGAGATGTTAAGCGGACGCAATAACTTGGGGGGCAAGCTAACCGGGTTTTTCCAGGTTAGGGCTTAGGTATCTATGGTCTGATTTAACAAGGCTTTTGGCCCAGAATACCGGTTCAAGGGCTTCGTGGTCGGCAGGATATTTATTAATTAATTATTATTATTAATTTTTTCCAGCGGCCATGCCCAATCCATCACAGTGATCAGACAATTCAGACCAAAACCAGCGGCCCACTCTATTTTTTCCAGCGGCCCAATCCATCACAGTGATCAGACAATTTTTCCCAACCAGCCCTTCTTCATCTATTTTCTTTCCTCTTCAATCGGATCGGCCGCTCTCTTCTCTTCCTCCATTTTCCTCTTCAATCGGCCGATCTCCACGACACCAGGCCACCCGTCGCCGCCACTCGCCAACCCACCCGCTCTCTTCATCCATTTTCCTCTTCAATCGCCAGCCCTCTTCATCCATTTTCCTCTTCAATCGGCCGCTCTCTTCCTCCATTTTTTCCTCTTCAATCGCCGCTCTCCACGACACCGACCACCCGTCGCCACTCGCCAGCCCACCCGCTCTCCACGACACCGCCCCACCCGCCACTCGCCCGACCCACCCGTCGCAGCTCTCCCCGACACCGGCCACCCGTCGGCCGGGTTGCCGCCACTTTCGCCACCCACCACCCGCATTGTTCTTCCTCACGCTCTGGTAAAGTTACTCTCCCTTTGTTTATTTCATTTCATCTCGATTCCAATACAATGTGAGAGCGTTAAGATTTTGGTTAATGTAGCGAAGAATTAAAAAGCTTGATTTTATGAATTATAACCTATGAGAATTTGGCTATGGTGTTTGATATAAGTATTGAATTATGTATAGATAGTGTTCGTGTGTGACTTTGAACTGAACCATAATGATTCATGATTGATGTGTTTGAATCAATTTAGAAACTATAGAGCCTCTTTTCAAGAAACTATAGAGCCTCTTAGAGGCGTTGATTAAAGTTGATTAAATAGGGAAAAGGAGTTAGAGACGTTGATTAGGATGAAAGAAGGGAAAGAGTCACCACTTCAAGTTACGATGCATTGCTCTGTTTATTTCATTTTGGGGATGCAATTGATATTATGGATATTATGTACATAGGTGATTTGTTTTATTTAATCAAAGAGTCACTTTAGTTTTATAATGACCCAATGTATGTGTGTAATTGCAGTTTTTTCATTTTTGGGGATTCAATGGATTTTTGAAAGTCAAGCTCAAGAATGATGATGATGTAGAGATCTTAGATTCAACTCCCACAGAGGCTCTTGTCGATTGAAAAAGATGCAAAGAAAGCAAAGAGTCACCACTTTCAAGCTTGGAATTATTTTGTTAAACTCGATAATGGCAAGGTAAAATGCACTAAGTGTAATACTCAATATGTTTGGAATGGTTCAAATTATGGGACTTCTACTCTTACCCGTCATTTGAAAAATTGCTTGAAAAGTGCAAAAGATGGAAATGTTGGTTTGATGTTAGATGGTGAAGGGAAATTAAGATCTAGGAAAATTGATCATAATCATAATGCGTGAATTGATTAGTAAGATTATTGTTTCACATGATCTTCCACTCTCCTTTTGTTGGTTACAAATGGGTTAGGGAATTTTTCAAGTATTTGAATCTCGAATACAAATGTTATGGTAGATTAACATTACTCTTGATGTGTTGAAGTTGTATAATCTTGAAAAGGATAAATTGAAACGTTTGATGATTGATTGTTATGGGAGAATTTGTTTAACCGATTGTTGGACCGCCATGCGGGTGTGGGTTTCATAAGTTTGTGACTCACTTTGTAGATCGTGATTGGAAGTTGAGCAAAGAAGATACTTAATTTCGTAGATTGGAGCCTCCACATACTTTGGATTTGTATTGGCAAATAAAGTGTTTGATTGTTTGAAAGAATGGGGAATTGAGAAAAAGGTGTTTTCTCTTACTTTGGATAATGCTTACGCTTAATGATAATATGAAGATACCTTGAAACAAATGCTTTGTTTACAAAATAGTCTTTTATCCAATGGTGAGTTTTTTTCATGTGAGATGTTGTGCTCACATTTTAAATCTTATCGTTAAAGAAGGCTTGAAAGTAGCTGATGATGCTTTGAAAAAGATCAGACAAAGTGTTAATTATGTCAAGAGTTCGGAAGCAAGAATGAAAAGTTTTAATGATTGTGTGATTCAAGTTGGTGGAATTGATACTAAAATTGGTTTACGCATGGATGTATGCACTAGATGGAATTCTACTTACATTATGCTTGAAAGTGCACTTAGATATAAGCGTGCTTTTGGTTTGCTTCAATTGAATGATCGAGGGTTTACGTTTGCTCCAACGAATGAAGAGTGGGAGAGGGCGGACAAAATGTGTGGGTTCTTGCGTCCATTCTTTGTGATCACAAATTTGATTTCTGGTTCTTCTTATCCCACATCCAACTTGTATTTTATGCAAGTATATAAGATAGAGTGTTTCTTGAAATCAAATTTGGTGAGTGAAGACGAAGTCATTAAGGATATGGCTACGAGAATGCAAGCAAAATTTGAAAAGTATTGGACTGACTATAGTGTTGTGCTTGCATTTGGGACTGTGCTTGACCCTCGAGGAAAACTAGGAATGGTCAAGTATTATTACTCTCAACTTGATCGTGATACGGCTCAAGCAAAGGTTGATCACATAAGAAGTAAATTGCAAGCACTGTTTAGTGATTATGTGAAAGCGGAGCCTTTGAATGAACCAAGTGGTAGTTCAATTGAAAGCTCTTCAAATTTATCAAATTGGACTACATCAACACTTGGTGGAATGGGAAAAGAGAAAGTGGTTGTTTTGATGTAAGTCTTTATATATTGTTTTTTCTTCATATATTATTTATTTATTGTTCTTAATTGCATGTTTCACTTATTAATTTGTATTATTTTATTAAGGTTATGGAAGACTGGCAAAGTAAAACAAGTGATATCCAAATTACAAAGTCTGAACTTGATCAGTATTTGGATGATCCGCCTCTTGAATTGAAATTCTATCCAAATTTGAATGTGTTGGAGCATTGGAAAATTAATAAACACCGATATCCAACATTATCAATTATGGCTTGTGATATTCTTAGCATCCCAATCACCACCGTCGCTTCTGAATCCGCTTTTAGCATTGGGGCTCGTGTTTTCAACAAGTATAGGAGTAGACTTCTTGGGCATCACGTGGAAGCCCTTATTTGTACTCGTAGTTGGCTACAAGGATTTGATGTTGGTAATGTTCTAATTATTTCATATATATATATTTCGTTTTCATATAATTAAATAAACTTGTTTATTAGTAACTAAATGTTTTCTATGCATGTTTTAGAAGAAGAAGATGATGAGTTGGAAGTTGATGATGATGAGTCTTTGTCCAAGGAAGGATCGAATGATGAAGAGTGATGATGAGTTGGAAGTTGGAAGGGTCGAATGATGAGTTGGAAGTTGGAAGGGTCGAATGATGAGTCTTTTGTTTTTGTACATGTGGAAGCCCACGTACCTTATGCAACTTTAAACTTTTAATTTGTTTGTTAGACTTTCAATTTGTATGATTTTATGCTTTGGACTTATTTTGTTCTATAATATCTATTGGACTTATTTATGGTTAGAGTTAAGTATTTAAGTTGTGAACTTGTGATAGTTGTAATATATTTAATATGCATTTGGATTGTATTTTAAATAAAAAATGGTGTGGCCCGCCCGTTTAGCTCGAGGCCCGCTAGGGTTAGGGTTATGTTACGGCTCTTAATGGCCCGTTTAAAAGTGAACCGCTAAGGCCCTAACCCGTTTAGGCCCGTGGCCCTGTAGGGCTGGCCCTAATGGGTTAGGACTGACCCGTTTAACATCTCTAAGGTAAACACCACATATGTAATTAATTTATTTTTCTCTTTAATTTTGAAGCGTCACTTGAACTTTTTAAATCCTAATAATTTAGGTTGGTTTTAGGTCGGGTTTAAACAATTTGTATATCAAAAGACAAAGCGAATCAGGTCGATTTACTAGGTTTAAACTGACCCAAAAATAAAAAAATTAAATCAATAAACGCAGAAAATCACTCTCCCTTCCTAAAAAAATACGAAAAAAGTCTCGATACAAATTATTTGGATTAAAAAAGTTTAGGTGGCATTTCGAAATTTAAAAAAAAACAAGATAATTACTAGGTGGCGGTTACCTGTTTGGTGACCTGCTATAAAAAGTTAGAGGACCAATTTCAAAATTTTTGATAACTTACAGAACCAAAATAAAAAAGTCAAAATAATCGGGACCAATTTCAAAACAAAGCAAAGTTACAAGACTACAAAAAAATTTAAACCCTAAAAATAAAATTAAATAAAAATTGTAAAGTTATTGAATTTATTAAACCACCTATCCACTTTCCCATCTATCCAAACTTGATATAATTGTATTTTTTTAAAAAAAAAAAATACTATTTTCCTATATAAACATAAATAAATAAACAAATTACACTTTCATTACACTATCCACCTCCCCAACAACCCAAAAAATCTTACGCCTAATTACAATTACCCCCTAAATAAATAGAATTACTCCCACTAACTTTCACACAAGAGGGATACTTGCATGAGATGGTCTCACAATGAGACGGGACATAAATTGGGTATTGACGCTTTAACATTTTAGAAAAGGTGTGTGTGATTTGTGTTAAGTTGTACCCTGTATCATATTAGTTTTTGTCTTCACACAATAGCCCCAATAACCAGTTTTACACGTGACTGAGTATAATTTGATTGGTGAAGACTCAATGAAGAAGCAATACCTACTACAGTTGATATTCACTATCAAAACATAAACTATCAAAAATTTTATAAAATCATAAATTCCATATATTCTTCTTACTCAAGTTCCTAAATTAAGAAGCAATTTATGTTGATGGTCTCTTATGCTATGACCATTACCAAGAGTCAAAGACAATCACAGAAGAACGACAAACTTCTTTTGAGAAGGCCAGTTCTTAGTCATGTATATACAATTGTATGTTGTCATTTTAAAAAATAACCAACCAAGAAGGTTCAAGTGTATTGATTGACGACAAGGACGAAAATATCATAATAACAACAAATAATATGTTTAACAAAGAAGTATTTCAAAACTTATAAACAAAGACATAATCTTTCAATCTTGAATTATTTGACAGTAAATTTTTCTGTTTTTTAACCACAAAACATTTGGGAGAAAAACATTCCACTACAAAGTCACCAAAAAACTTACAACCAAATACAAAGTGCAGAAAATTTCTGCACTTTAGTTCAAATTTGAACTAAAGTGCCACGTACTTTAGTTCAAATTTCTGCACTTTATATCTGGTTGTAATGGTTTACTCAATCTTGTATTTAGTTGTAATTTTTTCAAAACATTTCACATACCTAAACACAAAAACAAAAAATGTAAACAAAACATGTATTCTATATAAAAAGAAAAGAAAAAACATTCACAACCCCCTAAAATTAAAATAAATTTAAAATCACAAACCGTGCAACGCACAGGTGATATACTAGTAAATATAATCTAAGATGTGCATGGTTCAAACTTTAGGTATTGCAATTTTTTTTATTAAACTAAATATTAAAATGCCACATGTATGTAGGGGTGGACGGTACGGCATACCAAAAAATTTCTCGCCATACCGTTACCGTACCAAAATTTTCGAGTAAACCATTACAACCAAAAAATTTCAATAAAATTGATATTTTTCGGTACGGTAAGTGCGGTATACCGGTATTTTCGGTATTTCCTCCACCCCTACATGTATGCCACATATTACTACAAACTAACAAAAAAATAACACATCAATACAATAAAATGTAACCTCTCATCCAAATTAACCTCAAGACGACACATCATCCAAATTAACCACAAGATGACACATCATAAAAAAAAAAAAAAAACTCTCTATTAGTATATAGAGGGATGGAGGAGTACTAGTTATGACAAAAAATTTATGCACCATGCAAGTTAAGTGCATTTTTTAAATATGCAATTTATTTTATTGAAACAATCAATTTTTTTTAACTGAAAAAGTTAAATGTTTCAGTATAAACAAATTGAACGTTTTAGTAACATAAATTGTATTTCCAAAAAATGTTGCGCCTCGTGATATACCACTCCATCTGTTTCATACGTATTTGTACATTTTCTGTTTTGGTCCATCTCATACTTGTTTGGTCATTACCTCAAATGACAAAACTCATTTTAACTCAAACCCTTCAAACACAATTTATTTACCATATGTCACTTTCTCATACCCTCAACACTTTATCACTTTATCACCTCTAATAAATATTATTCTATTTAGAGTCATCGAGACTACCCAAGAAAAAGGCGAAACAAAATCCCCAAAAAGCTTGACCTTATGGCGAGGCGTGTAAAAAATTGGCGGGCTTCAAAATCTCAACCCAACCCACTAATCAGTGGGCCATGGGTTTAGGCGGGTCAACCCACTAATATATATATATATATATATATATATATATATATATAGAGAGAGAGAGAGAGAGTAGTGATATAGAACCAACTATCTAGTCTTTTATGGAACCAGATTAGTGATGTGTCATGTCAACTCATCATCCACATAATTAATTCTATTTAAATAAATTATAAAATATTTTATAATTAATATACTATAACCTAAACCATGAACTCTAAACCCTAAATCATGAACCATTCGGGTCGGGTGAACCATGAACCACTTGGGCCGGGTTCGGGTCTGGCTGGATTAGGTCAGGGCTGGGTAAAAAAAAATTAAACTGAACTTAAAAAATAAAACTGAACTGAAAAAAAAAATAAAAAAAATTACCCGGCCCGGACCCAACCCGGCCAGAGCCGACTCCAGCCCGAGTGGGTCATGGTTCACCCGATCCGAATGGTTCATGGATTAGAGTTTAGGGTTCATGGTTTAGGGTATAGTATATTAATTATAAAATATTCTATAATTTATTTAAGTAGTATTAATTTTGTGGATGATGAGTTGGCATGACACGTCATTAATCTAGTTCCATAAAAAATCAGATAGTTGGTTTTATATCACTACTATATATATATATATATATATATATATATATATATATATATATATTAATCAGAATTATATATTTTAAAAGTTTTAACACATTAAACTCATCAAAATCAAATATAATCAGACAATTTATGTTGATTTTTATCATTATAAAAAATTAAAATGAATTTTTTCTCATTAATTGCAACTATAACTTTCTACACTTTGAAGTTCACCATTATTAATCAACCATAATAATTCAAATATATAGTCTTCTACAAGTTAAATGTATCATCCATAAACATAAAGTTTACATAATATTTAAATAAATAATATTATAATCGATAAATGTATAATAAAAATATAAAATATAAAAAAAAAAAAAAATTAGTAGGCGGACAGGCCCGCCCAGGCTCGGCCCCGGCCCGCCAAAACCCGCGACCCATCTAGACTTACTTCTATACGACTGAATTTATTTTGGCCCAACCCACCTATTAAGCACGATCGGTGGGCTGCTGACTCGACAAGCCCAACCCATTTCGACAGCTCTCCTAGTTTTGGATCTAATCCAAATGACCATCTGAAATTGCATTACATGCTTGGTGTATCTAGTGATTAGTGAAATACCATTCCAGATCTCGCAAAAACTAAATCATAAAATGCTACTGAAAACTATGAACATAATATTGACCATAAAGGAAAAAAAAGCAGGAAATGAATGTTTATTGAGCAAAATTTTCACATAACCTCTAAGAAGAATTTGAAAAACAAGTGAAGAAATTTAAAAAACAAAAACAAAAAATTCAACAGATAATAAAAAACAGAGGAAAAAAAACAACTAAATGAAACACTTGTACCATAGGATACTAAACCTCATAAACCTAAATTCCTAAATGCATGAGTATAAGCAAGTAGCAACCATGCAGAGAACACAAATGACGCAGCTACACAAGTAATGTACCATAAACTGGAAATTAAATTATAGCAAAATGGAGATCTAAACCAAATTTCACAAACCTTGTAAGCAATCACAGGTTCGAACTTCCTTCCGAAAGCAACATCGAAAGCACCGAATCGGTCAACTTGGCGCCCTCGATTGTAGTATCCTTTTCGCCCAATTGTTTCGGTACTGTACAAACCTCAATTAGAGAAACAAATAACATTCCACATAATAATAAAAAAAAACTATATGACGGGAAAGAGTTTAGAAAACCGAAATCTCGAGCAACACTTGTGTAGATCTTCGAGTTTTAGGTTAGCCTTAAGAATGAAAGAACCACACTTTGGCGGGCGGACGAGGAATTCTTTGAATACGCAGATATTATAGGGAAGACGATTCTGGCGGTTGATTTGGATGGAAAATTGACGCGAGATTCAGCGGATTGAATTGGAGCTGAATCGAAAAAGATTTGGGGGCGATTGAGTTTGGGAGAATATTCAGAGAAGAATTATGCGTGTTTTGGATTTTTTATATGTTTTGAATAAATATGTAAATCTTTTGTTGTGTAAATCTTTTAATATCAAAAAGTTATCCGATACCAATTTAAGTACATATTTTGTAGTATTAGAAACTTAAATTTCTGATACCAGTCACAATTAATATCAAAGAATAAATATTTAATACAAAAATAAATGGTATCAATAAATAAAATACTAATACCAAAATAACAATGGGATCAAAAAAATAATGGATGTTATAGATTAATGGAATCGAAAATTTAATTTCAGATACCATTGATTATTAGTATCAACAAGAAAATTGATGCCAAATTTAAGTAGTGTTAATAAATAAATTATTGATACAAAAGTTATAAATTAATAGTATCGCAAAATAAATTTTTGATACAAAAAACAATTAGTATCATGAAAAATACATGATGTTAAAAGTAAGTAGTATCAATAAATATATTACTAATACAAAAAATACATTAGTATCAAAAGATAACTGATACCATAAAATTTTTAGAATAAAAAATTTTGATTTTCGATACTAAATATTCATTGTCCATAGAAATAGTATCAAAAGCAGTGGGGGATACAAAAGAGTAAGATTTAGTATCAGTAAATGCATCCGATACTATAATGAACATTTCTTGTATTGAATTTCAAGCACAAGTTAAGCAATAAATCATGAACAAAACAGTCTTTGACTTCTCTGCCATTTGTTCTTCTTTTGGCAATCATTACCAAACTTTTACCAATAAGCTCCACCAAATATTCTCCGGCTATATTTACTGCACTCTTGCCTTTTTCTTTACGTATGAATCCTTCCGCAACCCACAATCTCTTCAAGTTTCCGACAGAGATTGCCTCGTCTTCCTTAAATTCTCCAAATTAAAGAAAGCATGGCTTCAAATAGTCTGGTACATGCTTGTAACTCAGTTCCAAGATTTGCATCAGTGAATCGTCTTCCCCATCAATATGTGAGGCTAAACTTCCTCCAACTTCTTCCCATTTACTTTCTTCCTCATCCATAGTAGAAAGAACACCAGCAATGACAACTACAGTGAGTGGTAGTCCGCAACATCTTGCAGCAATTCTCTTTACAATACCTTCTTTTCTAATAGCTCCCAACATTGCTCGTCAGTAAGAAATGGCAGCTCGTGTATTATGCTATTAGGTGGAGCCACATCTTTATTCCTACTGGTAAATAGTATCCTGCTTCCATTTTCGTCATTTGGAAAATATCTAAGCAATTCATCCAATACATTTTGTTAGAATAGTTATGTATATATGGGCCTTTTAGTGGGCCTTTATTAGAATTGAATACTTACTTGTATATATATGTGTACTCTTGCTTTAGTTCAATACATAGAAAATTCCCCACATTATGTCTTTTGATTATAGTCTAACATGGTATCAGAGCAGGTCCCAAATTTTGAAATATTAGGATTTATTAATTTCTGAAATTAGGGTTTGTGTACAAATTTGGGGATTTCACATTTCCGCTCGTCTCTGGTCGACACCTCCCACACAGGGAGAACCACCACCCTCCGGCGACCGTTTGCCGGAAGAGCCGCCACCAGAATCCGCGCGTGTGGGCCACACGCGCCGGCGGAGGATTCAGTCCAGAAATTTCCCGAAAAATTATCCGGCGAGTTCCGTTCGACTCGCCTCGCTAAGTTCTGTCCATTAGTGTACCTGTTTGGGTTAATTTCCGAGTGGTGTGTGATTTCGTGTTTGGATACGGATTTTGTGAAATTTTTGGGTTTTGATTTGTTGCGTTTCTGGAATTATTTCTTTTGATTGGTTTGTGTTTTTTGACGATACAAAGTCGTCTGTGGAGTGTCGTTATTGTCATGAGATTGGACATATCAAAGGAGATTGTCCAAAATTGTGCAATAAGAAGACTCCTCCGTGTCCTCAGTATTATTGTGGCAATGAATTTGGCCACGTTAATGGTTCTGTCACTATTTCTACTAGTGAGTATGCAAGGTTGCTGAAATTTCGGGAAATGAATCAGCCACAAGCAAGTTATGTTACCATTATTGCCGAGTCAGGTAATTCTAATGCATGTCTTATTTCATCATCGTCCAAATGGGTCATTGATTCTGGTGCCACAGATCATATGACAGGTAATTCTGGCTTATTCTCTACCTTTGACCCACATAATATTACATTTCCTGTTACTTTAGCTGATGGTTAACAATCCCGGGTTATTGGATCGGGTACTGTTCATCCAACGTCATCCATATCCTTGTCATCGGTTCTTAGTCTCCCTGAACTCTCGTTTAATTTGGTTTATGTGAGTAAGCTTACTCACAATCTTAATTGTTGTGTCTCATTCTTTCCTGACCATTGCTTAGTTCAGGATCTTACGACGAAGAAAGTTATTGGTAAGGGACATGAATCGGGCGGCCTCTACATTCTTGATACACATCAACCTAATTTGGTGGCATGAACAGGAACTGTCACTCCCATGGATGCACATCGTCGATTAGGTCATCCTTCACTTCCTTTGGGCTATTCTAGGGTACAAAAGGGTTATCAGTGTTTTTGTCCTAGTCTCAACAAGTATCTTGTATCTGTTGATGTTGTCTTTTCTGAGCATACACCATTCTCTCATTCCACTCCTCCTCCCACTGAGGGGGAGAATACAAACTTTTTGATATATACAGTTCCTCTTCCGGTAATTCCTCCATCTGATTCCACTAGGCCACCTATCATACAGATGTATTCTCGTCGTCCTCCACCTTTTGTTCCTGCTACTTCTGATTTGGTTCCCGTTATGCCAGCTTCATGTCCTGATGAGCCAATATCTTCGTCAACAGATCCTTCTCCAAGTGATGATGTTCCCATTGCCCTTCGAAAAGGTAAACATTCTTGTACTTATCCCATTTCCTCTTTTGTTTCATATGGTCACTTATCCCCTTCCTCTTGAGCTTTTGTTTCTTCTCTCGAGACTGCCCTTAAAACTGTTCAAGAAGCTTTGGCCCATTTCGGTTGGCGTAATGCTATGATTGAGGAAATGAATGCGTTAGATACTACTGGCACGTGGGTTTTGGTGGATCTTCCTGCAGGTAAATGACCTATTGGCTGCAAATGGGTGTTTACTGTTAAAGTTAATCCTAATGGTTCTGTGGCTCGGTTGAAAGCTAGTCTTGTTGCTAAAGGCTATGCTCAGACTTAAGGTGTTGATTATTCCGACACGTTTTCTCCTGTTGCCAAGCTTACATCGATTAGGCTTTTGATTTCGATGGCAGTTACTAATCATTGGCATTTACACCAGTTGGATATCAAGAATGTCTTTCTCCATGGTGATCTCGTTGACACTATTTATATGGAGCAACCGCCAGGCTTTGTTGCTCAGGGGGAGACTAATAAGGTATGTTATCTTCAGAAGTCTTTGTATGGTTTGAAATAGAGTCCTCGTGCATGGTTTGGTACTTTTATTCATGTTGTTGAGAAGTTTGGCATGAAGCAGAGTAAATCTGATGATTCTATTTTTATATGCATTCTGAGGGTGGCATTATCTTGATGGTTGTGTATGTGGATGATATTGTGATTACTGGGAGTGATTCTAAAGGCATTGCATCTTTAAAAGATTTTCTTCCTACTCAGTTTACTACCAAAGATTTGGGGACACTTAAATATTTCCTTGGTGTTGAAGTGAGTAGGAGTAAGAAAGGAATTTTTCTGTCTCAAAGAAAATATGTGCTCGATTTACTTTATGAAACAGAAAAATTGGGAGCTAAGCCGTGTAGCTCCCCAGTGGTTCCTAATTTGCAACTTACAAAAGAGGGTGTGTTATTTGATGATCCTGGAAGATACAGAAGGCTGGTTGGAAAGTTAAATTATCTTAGAGTGACACGTCCGGATATTGCTTACCCCGTAAGTGTAGTGAGTCAATATATATCATCACCAACTGTTGATCACTGGAAGGCGGTAGAGTAAATTTTGTGTTATTTGAAGGGAGCCCCTGGACGTGGAATTGTGTATAGTGACCATGGTCACAATAAGGTTGAATGTTTCTCCGATGCTGATTGGGCAGGGTCAAAGGAAGATCGAAGATCTACTTCAGGATATTGTGTTTTCTTTGGTAGAAATTTAATTTCTTGGCAAAGTAAGAAACATAAAGTAGTCTCGCGTTCAAGTGCAGAGTCTGAATATAGAGTTATGGCCAAAGTTGTGTGCGAGATAGTATGGGTACATGAGTTTCTAAATGAAGTAGGTCTAAAGGTCTTAATACCAGCCAATTTGTGGTGTGATAATCAAGCTGCTCTTCACATTGCATTTAATCCGGTCTTCCATGAACGAACCAAACACATTGAGATTGATTGTCACTTTGTTCGTGAGAAGATTCAACGTGGCCTAATTTCGACAGGTTATATAAAGACTGAAGACCAATTAGGAGACATCTTCACGAAGGCTCTTAATGGAGTTAGGGTTGACTATATTTGTAACAAGCTAGACATGATTAACATCTATGCTCCAGCTTGAGGGGGAGTGTTAGAATAGTTATTTATATATGGGTCTTTTAGTGGGCCTTTATTAGAATAGAATACTTACTTGTATATGTGTACTCTTGCCTTGGTTCAATACATAGAAAATTCCCCACATTATGTCTTTTGATAATAGTCTAACACATTTGAATCCCATATATCATCCAATACAATCAAATATCTTCTTCTTATCAAAGTTCTATGAATGCGTTTTACCAAGCTTATTTCTTCAATTTCTAAGATCTTATCTTTGCCAAGCTCACTATTTATTTGAATCAAAATGTTAGCCAGTATACTCTGTCATGTTTGGGAAACCACACACCAGGCGAGTCTATCAAACCTGTAACTAACAGAGGTATGATTGTACAATTTGTTTGCTAAAGTGGTCTTACCGAGTCCAGGCATCCCCAAGATTGAAAGAATTTGAAGGCTTTGAGTTCCTTCCCCAACCAGCTGATACAAAATGTCAGTTGTTTTGTCTCCAAAACCAACAGTCACGTCATTGACCTCATGAGTATTTCTCGTATCATGTAATGGTGGCTCTGCGCTGAAATACTCAGCCACTTTTAAGCCTCCAAATTGATATTTATGTGTAATTAGTTGGAGCTCTGGTCTTACACGCTCAATCATGTGGTTGAGGTCAGTGAGCCTATTGATGACGTACCAGAGAGGAGCATCTTTCACCAAAAATGAGGTGACAAGATATTTAGCTTGTTGCGCAATACCTCCAATGCGCATCACAAGTTCCTTTACTTGTTCAATTTTCGAAGGTTCTGGGGATCTCATATGTAGGTCCCGAACGGGTTTCGTGAGGGCAGAAGTCTAGAGGGGAGGGGTGAATAGACTTCTGAAAACTTTTTCGTGCAGATCGGGTGTGATTGCAGTTGGCCTGATCAGAGTGCAAGTGAATCAGTTTGGACTGATATCCAACTTACTAATCCCCTGAAGGCAGATCAGTTCGGTATCTATCAGTTTAACTGATTGTGCGGAAGCTAATTTAAACCCGTGTGAAAAACCAATTTAACAAATCAGATTCTAAAGTTGTTTTCAATCAGATGACTATGGAGTCAAACTGATCAGATCAGAAGCTTGGTACTAGCTGATCTTAACTCAGAATATGTATGCAGCTTTAAATAAGTTGTGTGCAAAAGTGTAAAGCAGTTAATCAAAACAGGTAAAGCACACAAGATTTATAGTGGTTCGGACAACCAGTCCTACGTCCACTCTTCCCTATCACAAGGGGCACCTACTTAACCAACTGGACTTAGATTATTGTGTTAGTCCAACACATTACACCAACAAATATTTAAAGAGTTCTCACTCAACCGATCCCAGAAATCAGAACTAGAAACCCTAGTCTGAAATCTTGCTAAACAACTTAACCTAACTTTGGGTTTTGGGTAAGATTGTTTTTGTTCCAACTTTGAAATCTTTCCTAGTTTTTAAGTAGCCTATCAGCTAGATGAAAAGATTTATGTGCTAAGAACTATGGGATGAACACTTAGAAAATAATCTTCAAGTTTGTGTTCTTCGTGCGGAAATTTGATTATAGCTTGAGCTTCTTGATAGTTTCCGTGTCTTCACTCTGAAGAGTAATCCCATATTTATAGACCTCGAAATCAAAGAGCCGTTGGAGAGCAATTTGAATTTCCGGCTATATTTGGTAGACTTGCAGGATTGATGTGACGTGCTTCAGGAACGGCATGGCCGAAAGCGTGAATAGTGTCTTTTATAGCCATTTGAGAAAGCAGCACCAAATCCCGTAATTGTCGGATCCGTTCATACGTGTCTTGTTCTTATTGGTTAACAGAAGCACTTTTCAGTGTTTTGTTCTACCAACTAAGGTTGACATCCTTTTTGTTCAGATCATCAACGTATGATTTGGTGAAACATCAGTTTCCACCTGGTGTGAGCTGACCTAATCAGTCACAACTGATCAGTCTACCTGATAGAGTCTTCTGGTGCCAGTTGTCTTAGCTCAACTAGCAGACTCGGCTGATGTAGGTCTTCTGGTCTGATCTTCTGGTAGTCATCTGATCTTCAGGTCTTATGAATTTTGAATTTCATGACTTCAGCTGATCATCTGACTTGATCAGATCGTCTGATCTTCTATTCTTCCCTTGCCCTCTGGCCTGTCGTATATCAACTGATCTTTTGATCTGACCTATACATATTGAGATTCCCCCTCAATATGTGACCTATCTTATACATCAGTTGTTCTATACAATAATTATCAACTGGTAATCTTATAACTGGTAATAAAAACATCAGTCAGCTAACAGGTCTGACTGGTCCTATTACATGTGTTTTAGAACTTTCATCAAAACTCTAAATTTCCCAACAATTTCCCCCTTTTTGATGAAACCAAAACACTTGAGAAACCAGCACAATTGATAAGTATAAAACAATAAAGAGTATATAATCAGAAGACAATGAGATTTTGTCTTAGGATCAGAAAAAATAAACTTTTCATTCATCAGATTTATCGATTACATATTACATCAGAAAAGTTTGAGTTTAAATTCAGCTGATCCTAAGTAGTCTTCTGATTCTTCAATCTCTTGGCTTGTATCCTTCTGGCATTTCTCGTTGATCCTGAGGAATGTTGAAAATCCGGTATAGCTTCCATTTAACATCATTGATCTGCTGAGTATCAGTTATGCGAGCTTTGTTCAGGATGTTAAAATAGAACCTTTGAAATGCCAGTCTGTCAAATGAGCCATCTGCCTTCTTCGAGTAATCCATCACGTCATACTCTTGACGAGATATTTTTACATTGATTACTTTGGCCTCATTTTCCAGATATTTCAGAAAATCTGGATACTTGTTCTCCAACCAGTTCAGAAATTCTGCATCTGGTGATTCTTCTTGTGGAACAAGATCTAGAACAAAAGCATCCAGAAGCCATTCACTTCTGATCTTATTCCATTCTTCAAACCTATCAGCATGTGCAGCAGTTTTCGGAATGATCTCATCAATTCTTGCTGGCAGCTGAGGTTCTGATCCAGATTTTCCGACTTTGCCTTTCTTTGCCCTCGATCTGTATTTCTTTTTCAGATCTTCTGCCTCCGCCAATTTTTCTGTCCTTCTTTCTTCTTCACTTATTCGGGCTTCTTCAGCAATCTGCTCCTTAGACAGTTTCTCAGCCAGTTTCTTATCGGCCTGTATCTGGCTAGCTGTGTTTCTTGTGACTTTCTTAGTCTGAGTGACTGGTACAAGATCTGATGTCCCAGCACCCGCAGCTAACTTTCTTGCCTTTGACTTTTCCATCTTCCCAGAAATTTCATTAGCAAAAAGATCCAGATGGTCTAGTCTCTGGCCATAGGATTCAACTGTCTTAATAAGTTCTTCTGTTGTTCTGATATGATCAGTTGGTTTCTCAATCTGTCATTCCCCCTTTTTAGTTTGATCAAAAAGAGTATTGAGGTGGGAAGTCAGAGATCCAAAACTGACTGATATGGCCTTGTTAAGATCTTCAACAGATAAACCTTGAGCTTGAGTAGATAGATTTTGAATCTTTGAAATCAGCTCAGTCTTGACAGATTCAACGGCAGTAGAGAGGGTAAGAATGAGTTTATCAAGTTTTTCTTCAGTCATTTCAAGCTTTTCAGTGACCATTATAAGAGAAACTTGTTGTTGTTCAACCTGGACTAGCTTGTCGTCAACTGTCTTCTTAAATTCAGCAGTCAGGTTGGTCACAGTTTGAGAGAACTGATCTTTGATTGCCTCAATCTGGGAAATAGCCAATTCCCGTTGATCCGTTATTTCTTTGAGACCAATCTGCCTCTGATCAGCTATTGCGTTGCTAAGTTGATTAGCCAACACTCCCTCAACTTCTTATTTCAGAAGATCTTTAAAACACGATCTGATCTCCTGAAGTTGATCAGTGGTGATGTGTGTTGCAGGAATATTTTGCGTCACCTGATCATTTCCAGTTGTTTGCGCCTCCAGTGGCTGGTCATGAACTGCAGCACCAGTTCCACTATCACTGGCAACTCCCACATCCTTCATAGGATCATCTTCTTTAGGAGTTTCTTCAACAGCTTCTAGTTCAACTTGTTCAATTATTCCCAGCTTCATGTGGATCAGAGCTTTGATCGATTCAACAGTCATCAGTTCAGCTGGTGATCCTACCTGAGCAGATTTCTTCATGTCGAAATCAAAATCTGCGAATGCATCAGCACCTCCCATCTGTTCAATAATGATCATGAAATCTGAGAAGCTCTTCAAACGGAGATCTTTCCAGGTGAGGATGTCCATTACTTCCTCTCGAATAACAGGATGGGCTACCAACTCTGGATACAGCTCATCAATATCGCGTTCAATTCTCATTCTGACCATTTTCCCAGTGATGGTCTTGGATGATCTGGACTCAGGAATCATCTGTTCAGATCGACCAGGTTCCGGTTGATGAGATGTAGAGGGTTCTGGTGGTGTCTGAGTAGCTGGATGTTGACTGATTGGCTGAACCTGCAGAGGTTCTGTTGTAGAAGCAAGTACGTCTGGTTCTGCAGCAGGTGATCTTCCTGGTTCGCGAACTGATGAGCTTTTAGGTTCGCGAGCAGGTGAAGGAGAATGAGAAATATGCTCAACAGCTAGAAGTCTGAGTGGTGAATCAGCTCGAGATTGAGGTGAAGGAGATCGTTCGTCTCTTGCTCTTCCCTCAGAATGTTCTGGCTAGCTCTCAACTTGAGAAGCCTACCTGTCTGATTTTTCATATGATCTTTGTGGCGCATCAGGTTGATCTGGCACTCCTTCTTCATCTGACTCGTCTTCCAGAAAAAGAGTCATGGTGGCCTGTTTTGCCTTCTTCGGCCTCTTCTCCTTAGCCTTTACCAGTTTTCTCTTCTTCTTTTGAGGAGCATCTGTTGTAGACGTAGTTGTCTCCTGGTTCTTTCCTTTCTTAACCTTTGGAGGGGTGGGCCGCATATCATCATCTGATGGCCCATATATAGCAGATGTGGTTGAGAGAAAAGCCTTGTAGGACTTCAGTCCGTTCTGATCCCATTTAGCATTTGGCATCTTGTCCTTCAGAATGACTGCAACCTTGTTGAGATTGCTGATTCTTTTCTTCAGATAGACTTGTCTACGATCACTAACTCCAAACTTGTCATGTTCTTGGAGCAGAATAGCCTTCAGGAAACCATGCCAATTAATATTTTTGGCTTCCTCGATTATAGCAGCCATGCTATACATTTTTACGGATGTTAATGCATCTGGGCTGAACGAAATACCCATGATTGTTTTTGACAGAATGTCAAATAACAGACGGTATTTTCTTTTCAACATAGGCCTGACAAAACCTGCGGTCTGGTGTTTATCAGCCTCTCTGAAGAGTTCATTCCTGATCAGCTCATCTTCATTCTCCCTGTAGTGAGCAGGAGAGATTTTTCCTTTGGCCAGGCTGAACAGTCGAGTGATATCAGCATTTGAAAGTCTAATCTCCTCTCCATTTACTGAATAAATCAGTTCATCTCCAGGATTGTCCGTGTCCACCTTCAAATTCCTTAAGAATTCCAGTGCCTCATATTGCATTACTGGATTGCAGTGAGCAGCACAGTATTTTTCAAGACCTCCCTTCCTCAGAATTTGTTCAACCTCCATTGATTCCGGATCCCGTGTAACACCAAACTTTACAAATTTGTCATCGACAATTTTGGTTGCCAGATCCGCATAGTTGCACATAATTTTTCCCATTCCGTGAGTGGTCATCTACAATAAGATAGACTCGATTAAAATTGTGCATAATCATAAAGATATCATATATTGATTATCAGACCTATTATCAGGCCTAGTAATCGATGAAAACGTACGGATACCAAGAAATGGTAAGGCATATCACAGAATAACATATATTGACGTAATCTATGTGTTCAATGGATCTTAGAAAAGAAATTCATCAAATAACCAGAAATTACCAGATTCTGCTTTTCGGAAAATAAGTTTGAATCGCAAGAAAACACTTTGAATCGCAGAAAGGTAATTGTGAGTTTTTAGAGAATAAATTGCAAGATTTTTGAGAAGAAGAATACTCTGGTAGGGTTTTGATGAAACTTATAAGATGAAGGAGGGAAAATCGAGATTAGAAGATCAACCGTTTGAAAAGGTTAAACGATCTAGATTGAGCAGTTTTGATCGTGTGGTCAGGAAATGCACGCACGATTGCCTTTTGGATTTAAAAACACATTTTGTGGCATTTAATACATATACCCTACGTCTGCATTAAATACTTTGCAGGATATACGTCACAAAAGTAGTGTGTACAGTAAAGGCAAATATTATCAGATAATTTCAGATAAGTAAGCAGTAAACAAGGAAACAAAAATCAGATCTCGGTTGGATCGATATTGTAATCGATCAATACCACTCAGAGATGTTGATTCCACTTGTTGATCTTAGTTTTCGCCTAATCTTTATAATTTCCCAATTGTCCTTTTCAACCGATCCGCTTCACTTTCAAGGTCGATTTTTCCTTTTTCGATCCTCGCCGATTGGGTTGAAGTTCCCCCTTCAACTGTTATTTCGATTTCTTATTGGTGATATATCGATTTGTTGAGGTATCATACTAAACCGATCTTCCTCATCGATCGATCTCTTATCTAATCGATTTCGATTGACCTAATCGATTCCACTCGGACCAAGTCAATTCTTGGGATAAGTGTTACCGTCAAAACTTAGTCTTGAAGAAATGAATAGTTGTCTCGATTCCCTAAGTTGGCACGATTTGACATTTGTAATAATAGTCTGGATACTTCGGGATGTCAAATCGCCGTAAATTTATCCATTATCGATTCGCGTGTTTCCTACTTATTCGTCCTTGTGGTGCAAATTTCTCTAAAAGGCTTTGAGAAATCAAATTTGCATTTGCACCCTTGCTTGGCCTCTATAAATTGGACCAATGATTTACACAACATAACCCATTCACCATACTTATCTTCTTTGTAAATCATGTATTCTGGTGAACCCTTATTTCCGGTGAAACTTCCGGCAAAAACCTTTACCCCTTTTCCAATGATTTCAGCTTCTCAAATCAACCCTGTGTGTCCCTTATTACTGCTTTCGTCGTCATCAAAGATTACACATACAATTATTGCCAAGCTTCTCTACCACAGAGGCGGCGGATCTGCTATCGCAAATGAGAAGACACTTCTCCTAACCGTATGCACCTTGTGTGCCTATCGAGATGACGAAATTAGCATCAACAGACTCAATCTGATACAAAACATGAGTTTGGTATACGATCTTGATCAGACAACAGCTGATCTTCGTATATCAACTCAATATTTGCATTCGACACTTGTGGCCATATGGTCTTTGGACCACATATTTGGCACTTGTGTCCCATTTAACAGCTGGAGTGCCCATTGATTTCAGCTCTAAGGGCTCCTGGCTTAGAAATCCTTTCAACGCCGCTCTCGCTCCTAACTCCGAAGCTCTGAGGGTGGCTTTAGGATTATTTCAAAGCCTTCACACCCCTGTTAAGTGGGGGAAAATGGGAGCATTAGATTTTAAAATCTCTCTCTCTCCCCCCTTCTAGGGTTAGGGTTAGGCTTAGGGTTTTCGGTTTATGACTTATGTACTGACCTCCGGGTCCTTTTGTACTTGTAACTTGTAATGTAAATCTGACCTCCGGGTCTTTATCAATGAAAATTTCTATTATTCCATTGTTGTGTAAATTTTCTGCTTTCTTATGCAATGTAAGCTTTAATCTTGTGAATCTTGCTTGTTGAATATCAGCTTAATCGACTTACAAAGTATGAAATAACCAAACTTATTTAATCAGATAATCATTTAATCGATCGATTTCCTTTTTCGATAATCCTTTAATCGACCCGATTCCTTTAATCGATAATCCTTTAACTGGTGTCGATTCCTTTAATCGATAATTAAGAATCGATCAAGACCTTCTCATATCGGTTCCTTGATCGATCTTACGATCGATTGAGATACCAAACTCAATCGATTCCTCTTAACCCGTTAGTCTCTTAACAAATTTGGTTTCGAGATCGATCCATCAAACATTTTTGGTGCTTTTTCTCCAAGATCTAGAAGCCCTAGCTCATTGCATAATTCTCTGAATTTGATCTCAGATAGTGGCTTGGTTAGAATATCACTTTTCGTATATATCAAGATGAATCTTTTCCATTTCGATATTCTTCTTTTTCAACATGATCTCTTATAAAATGGTGTCCGCATCCACATGCTTGCATCTTGTATGAAGAACGAGATTTTGAGTGATTGCAATAGATTATTATTCATCACGAGAATATAGGTACATTCTTAGCTACAATGTTATAATCCTCACCGCCGACTAAGCTCAGAGCGATTGGGGAGCAACAACTTTCCTCGGCCATATATTCCTTCAAGTAGTAGATGTCATGAATCGATGTCCGCTTTTTTGAAAACCACGAGATCGGTTTACTTCTAAAAATCGACATGTTCCGAGGTTGACTTTTCGTCAATTTTGCAACCTCCATAATCGTAATCGAGAATACCCACTAAGCTCTAGATTATCATCGATGGGTAAAATAAACCAAGGTTTCTTGTCCCTTCGGATACTTAAGAATCTGCTTAAATTTCGCTTTCGTGTGACTTTGCATTGGATTTGCACGAAATCGACACATACACCCTCTTTGCCAAAAGTGATATTTGGTCTCTTTGGCGATCGGTATAGTAGAGATCCAATGAGAGCCCTATATTCTTTCTGATTGGTTTTCTGACCATCCTCATCTGGATCCATCTTGAATCCAGTCATCATAGGAATTCTGGCTTCCTTACAGTTTTGAACTCCAAACTTAGCCAATAAACTCCTAGTGTACTTTGCTTGGCGAGATGAATATCCCTTCGTATTTTGCTTAACTTGTAGACCCGTAAAAGTAACTCATCGACCCATCATGGACATCTCGAACTTCCCTTGCATCGAACTTCTGTGAATCTTTCACATAGACTCTTGTTGGGAGATCAGAAGATGATGTCGTCCACATAAATCTGAACCATCGAATATCTTCTCCATCTTCTATTCTGAATAAGGTTATATCCAGTATTCCTTTAGTGAAACCACTGTCTATCAAGAACTGAGAGAGTGTATCATACCAAGCTCGAGGAGCTTGTTTCAGGCCATAAATAGCTTTTCTTAAAAGGTACACCTAGTCACCTTTTTCAAAGCCTGGAGGTTGTTCAACATAAACTTCCTCAGCTAGTACCCCGTTTAAGAATGCACTCTTTACATCCATCGATACACGATTGAACCCTCGTGGGGAAGCATATGCAGTAAACAACCCGAATGGCTTTAAGCGCGGCGGATCGGTGAAAAGGTCTCATCATAATCAATTCCTTCTGATTGTGAATACCCCTTAGCAACAAGTCTTGCCTTATTCCTAGTTATGACATTTTTCTCATCGAAACCCACTTTGTGCCAATTACGTCTTGATGAGTTGGTCTGTCCACCAATTCCCAAACTTGATTTCTCTCGAACTATTCCAGCTCCTCCTGCATGGCTAGAATCCAGCTTGCGTCTTGTAGAGCTTCTTCTACTGTTGTTGGTTCCTTCATAGAAAGATAACAACAATACATGGCACTTTCACCAATCTGATGTCTAGTTATAACTCTATCAGATGGGTCTCCGATGATCAGATCTGTTGAATGGTGGTTATCAGTCCTTTCATTCGATTTGCGTCATTTGGAGAACATCATCCATTTCTGATAGTAGTTCATTACTAGATATTGGGAGTGGTGCAGATTTATGATCCGCTTGATAAGAACATGTCTCAGCTGATGTTGGACTAATCATGTGTTGATGTCTGTTCGTGGGAACTTCAGGTGTTCCCCCTGAACCAGATGGTTCAGTTGATACTGTCTCAGCTGTACCAGCTTCTTCATTGACAGTTGTTCGTACCTTAGGGTCTGATTGACCTGGTGAATCAGCTGGATCTGGAATATATACTGTTACGAGTTCCGATTCCTTTTCCTTGATCCTTAGTTGATCCATTTTCTGTGCATCAGGTACCGGTTGATCTGGTACTTCTTGTTCTGAGGCAGATTTCTCTTGTTCAGAAGATGTTTCATCAAAGACTACATGGGGTGTTTCTTCCACAACTAGGGTTACTTTGTTGTAAACCCCGAAAGCCTTGCTAGATGAGGAATATCCTAAGAATATACCCTCATCTGACTTGGCCTCAAAAGTCTTCAACTGACTCTTCCCATTGTTGTGTATGAAACACTTACACCCAAAAACATGGAAGTAAGAAACACGAGGTTTTCTGCCCTTCCACAGTTCATAGGGTGTTTTGTAGTGAGCCTTAGTTAGAAGACATTTGTTCTGAGTGTGGCATGCAAGATTGAGGGCTTACGCTAAACGGCTTGGTATTGCATGTTAAAGCTAACATAGTCGCGAGAAACTTCTTTGAGTGTTCTGTTTTCTCCGATTCGCTACACCATTCACATTGTGGCGTTCTTGTAGGTGATGTCTCATGATGTATACCAAACTTAGTGCAAAAATCAAGAATAAAAAGAGTTCGTAAATTCGTACCTTTATCCGATCGATTTTCACTATCTGATACACCCTTTTCATTTTGTAATTTCTTGAGCTGACTCGGTATCTTTGTTGTTGTCTCATTCTTCTTATGTAAGAATACAACCCGAAGTAAACTTGGAATAATCATCCACAATTACGAGTATATTTCGTCCCCACGAGACCGACCGGTGTAATCGGGTCCAAATAAGTCCATATGGAGCAATTTGCAATACTCTATTTGGATGTTGGTCGAGGATTTCCTTGAATGAGGCTTTAACTTTGTTTTTCCTTCCGACATCGCGACACATGTCCGATCCTTAGAGAATACCTCATTAGGAAGTCCCTCCACTAAAGACATCCTTGCTTTATCTTGTTAAGAGTTTTAAAGTTCGGATGACTCATTCTTTTGTGCGAGCCAATCGCTACTTTTGGAACTCTTAACAATCGTGCATGCATTTCTTCGACAACTGTTTCCAATCGATGTGTAGATCGTGCCTTTCCTTGAACCGATTAGCAAGATCATTGAGTGGCTCGATTTTTGATAGTGCATTGATAAGTCGAGAACTCAACACTGAATCCGTTGTCGCAGAATTGTGATACTGATAACAGATTATGCTTTAAACCTTCGACATACGAGACTCCAGTAACCTGTACATCATCATTCTCTAAGGTTCTGAATCCTCTGGTAAAACCAAAGTTATCATCACCAAAGAGTACACGCGGGCCATTTTGTTCTGTGTAAGAGCTAAGGAGATGTTTGCTTCCAGTCATGTGCCTTGAGCATCCACTATCGATGTACCAGATAGTTGCTTGTACACCTCCTTTGTTGGCCAGACCCACGCGAACCTGCAACCAAATCAGGTTTTAGGTACCCCTTTTGGATTGGGTCCTGAGGGGTTAGGGTTGGTTTTAGGGATCCATACAAACAGGGCACTTCTATTGTAATCAGATAGATCAAAAGGCCTGATTTGTCTCCCATAAACATCAACATAATCATACGTCTCTTTATATGCTTTCTGATTAGTATGATTATTCGTGTGAGCCTTGGGTGACTTAGAAGACTTGGGATTTATCTTTGTTGTTTGTCTTCTTTTAATCCAGTGTGGCTCAGGTGCAGCAGCCCTAGGTTTCTGATTGTAAGGGTAGGTACGACTGCTACCATCAAAAGATTCATATCTTTTTGGCATAGGTGGTTTTTACAGTTTACCTATAGCTTGCTTATTAGGCAGCTGACCTTGATTGGGTCTCAGATTAGATTTCCCTTTGACAGGTTGTCTTTTCTGATACCTAATCTGTTGATCAGGTTGAGGTCTCTTCAGAAGAACTGGGTTCTTCTGTTGATTCCTCGGCTGATGCTTTACCAGTTGGGGTCATTTTTTTCCTTTTCGATTAGGCACCGCCTTTACTTGCTCAATGTGTCTTTTTTCCCTTATCGGATACAAGTTTAGCTTTTTTAGTGTATCTTTGTCGAAACTCGTTTGATTACACATTTTTGAAGTGAATCAAAGCGGGGCTTTTTGAGGGCGTAGAAGGGTTTTCATACCCAAGTTCCTTCTTGTTAGTCGGTGTTCGAAAATAGGTGTTCATATCTTGAAGCGGTTTTAGATGACTTCGTGAAAACCTCTATTATTTTCTTGCATAAAACTATCCTCGGAAGATTTTAGACTCTCATGTAGTCGGAATAGCTCATCAAATTTAGCTTAAAGGATTTTGAAATCATCGAACTTGTTGTTTGTTGATTGCTAGGTGATCTTTGATCGCTTCTCCGTCGAATATTTAACTTTCGAATGTTAAGTTCCTCGATTACCCGAAAGCGGTTTAGTGATTCGATTCAAATAGCTTTCTTGAGAGCGTTCTCTTTAACAAAAGTGATTATTTCGATCCTTAGCTTGTCATTCTCTAAAACTTCCACTATTGTATAAGTGTTTACGCGTTAGAGATCATCAAGCAATTGCTCAGAATAGAGCTGCAAGTCAATCTCTCCAGCAGGTGTGCTAATAATAGCAGGTGTGGAAACAGAAAAAGCAGAAGGTTTGGAGGTTACCTCAGATTGGTCCTCCTTGGCCATCAGGCAGATTTCATCGTCATCTGAAGAGAATATCAGATCTTCATTCTCGTGGAAGTCAACAACTTTGCTTATCGAGACGAAGTCTTCTCTGAGATGAGTACCCGGAGAGTCCTCGAGAGGGCGGATAAGAGTCATCAATTCGGATATGTCGGCGTGACGGGGCTTTCCTGTCTCTATATCGTTGCTCTCTTCTGTTCCGCTTCTCTTCTCTTTCTTTTGGTGTCGTCCGGGCAATCATATTTGTAATGACTGGTTTCTCACAGTTGAAACACGCTCCACGATCCACGGAACTTTTTCTTCCAGGTGAGTCATTCCGTCTGTAGAATCTATCAGGTGACTTCCCTTTCTGATAGTAATCTGAACTCCTTCTGTCAGATCTGTTATCTCTTCTCTCATTTGTCAGATCATCTCTTTTCTTTTCTTCTCTGTGATCTCTTCGATCATCAGATCTGATTCTTTCTGGAGATCTGTCAGCTGGTCTCCTATCTCTACCTCTGCTGTGTTGATAATCCTTGTAGAATCTACGATACTTACCAAGTTGAATGTTTGATTTTTTCAAGTTTAACAGTATGAGAAGCGTCCGATTTTACCTTGACTTATTATGTTTCCAACAGGTTCAGTGGCCTTCGATCTGCTGCTGGTTGCTTTAAACGCAACTGATTTAGACGTTGAGGCTTCAGCAGGCGTCTCGTCTTCATCTTCTTGTCCTCTTTCGATCAAGTCAAACTCGTGAGCTTTAAGGCTTAGGAACAAGCTACTCGGCTTCATCTTTGAGATGTCTTGACAATCCTTGATTACCGTGACTTTCATGTCCCATTTCTTGGTGAGAGATCTTAAGATCTTGTAGTTGATATCTTTGTCTGACATCTCTCTACCAAGTTCTTGTAGCTTATTTACTGACATTGTGATCCTTCCATCGAGCTCGTTGATGGTCCCGTTGGGCAACATCTTTAGTTTTTCGAACTTCACCGGTTAAACTTTGTAGTCATTTGTCTTTGATCGATCATTTCTTCGCGATATCTCAAAAAAGAGTATCCCACATTGCTTTCACGGTCTTGAGATATTTTATCTTCTCCTTGGTGACTTTATCCATCGTCTTCATGATTATATGTCTGGCGATTGTATCTAGAGTATACAACTTTCTTTCCTCTGCATCCATCAAGGCTGGGCTTTTTCGCACAAGACTTCCCGTGGCAAAGTCTGGATCTCCTCCAACTGCTGGGTTGTCGTGATATATGATGATGGGTCCTCGTTCAATGACTTCCATCATTCTGCCGCTTATCGATCCTAGATGGTTGCACATATAGATGGCCCAATCTGCATACTCATCGATTGAAAACTTGGGCAAATCATGATACATACCAGAGGTATTATCCATGCTGAGTGATTTTGAAGAACGAATGAGTTTTAAAACGATTTTTCAAGATCAGTTCTAGT
Source organism: Stenogyne calaminthoides (assembly GCA_037126765.1). Classification (NCBI taxonomy): domain Eukaryota; kingdom Viridiplantae; phylum Streptophyta; class Magnoliopsida; order Lamiales; family Lamiaceae; genus Stenogyne; species Stenogyne calaminthoides. Next base: position 14,399,589 of record JBBCBC010000027.1, on the reverse strand, counting down.
GACCACAAAGATTCTTCCTCAAGAATCGATGATACTCAAAGCCAGTGGTCTGTAGAACCACTGCTCTGATACCACTTGTAGGTCCCGAACGGGTTTCGTGAGGGCAGAAGTCTAGAGGGGAGGGGTGAATAGACTTCTGAAAACTTTTTTCGTGCAGATCAGGTGTGATTGCAGTTTGCCTGATCAGAGTGCAAGTGAATCAGTTTGGACTGATATCCAACTTACTAATCGCCTGAAGGCAGATCAGTTCGATATCTATCAGTTTAACTAATTGTGCGGAAGCTAATTTAAACCCGTGTGAAAAACCAATTTAACAAATCAGATTCTAAAGTTGTTTTCAATCAGATGACTATGGAGTCAAACTGATCAGATCAGAAGCTTGGTGCTAGCTGATCTTAACTCAGAATATGTATGCAGCTTTAAATAAGTTGTGTGCAAAAGTGTAAAGCAGTTAATCAAAACAGGTAAAGCACACAAGATTTATAGTGGTTCGGACAACCAGTCATACGTCCACTCTTCCCTATCACAAGGGGCACCTACTTAACCAACTGGACTTAGATTATTGTGTTAGTCCAACACATTACACCAACAGATATTTAAAGAGTTCTCACTCAACCGATCCCAGAAATCAGAACTAGAAACCCTAGTCTGAAATCTTGCTAAACAACTTAACCTAACTTTGGGTTTTGGGTAAGATTGTTTTTGTTCCAACTTTGAAATCTTTCCTAGTTTTTAAGTAGCCTATCGCCTAGATGAAAAGATTTACGTCTTTAAGAACTATGGGATGAACACTTAGAAAATAATCTTCAAGTTTGTGTTCTTCGTGCGAAAATTTGATTATAGCTTGAGCTTCTTGATAGTTTCCGTGTCTTCACTCTGAAGAGTAATCCCATATTTATAGACATCGAAATCAAAGAGCCTGTTGGGATATTTTAGTTTTGATGAATTATGCCAAAACATTATCAACTTGTGTTATTGAAGCTAATTTACAGATAACAAGTTGAGGGGGAACGAGAGAACAAATTGAGGGAACTCATTAAATCGTAAGTAGATGATCGAGATCGACGAGGTCATAGACAGAGGCGATCAAGATCGAATGAGTTAGATGAGTTGAGTTAATCGATGAGTCAGGCAAAATCGGAAGAAAAGATAAGCTAAGCCGGTGATCGGAAGAATCGAAGGTCGAAGATCGGATGACGGAAGCGGACTGATCGGATGATCGGAAGAACAATCGAAGTGATATGGTGATCAAGAAGAGCGCATAAGCCGATCGTAAAGAAACCGACCGTAAGATCGTAAGAGTAGGTTGCGGATCGTAAGAGGGAGCAGATGAGACCGACGAGATCGACGTGATCAAGATCGATATGAAGATGAGCGGATGATCAAGATCGACGTGATTGAGATCGATGTGCTAAAACCGATATGCTAAACCTAATGTATCGACCGACGCTTATCCCGAGATGTTGATCCGAAGATGTGTTGATCCGATCGGCCGAGTTGATCGATCAGCAAAGAAGAAATCGATAGCTCGAAGTCAAAGTAACTCGAAGGTCGAATGTCCAATTCAGAGAACTTAACTCGGTCCACTCGAAAGTGTCAAGATGCCGACGTATAAGGTCCATTAAGAGAAGTCTCGTCAATCAAGTAACCCGAGGATCGATGAATCAAGACTCAAGATGTCTCTCAAGATACCGAGACTCAGAGAATCTGAATGATTCCAAGGGAGGAATCGAGGAATATAGCCGTTAGAATCACCGACGTGGACTAATGAGAGGAAGACAATCACTGAAGAAAGCTGGCCAGTACTTACAAGAATAGTATGGATTTTAATGTGATTCTCTCCAACGGTAACATTCAAATCCACACTATAAATACAAGGTCTTTCATCATTCTAATGTGTGGATGCTTGGAGATTATAGCACGAGATCTTCTGAGCCAAAAGAGAGTTATACCCAAAGCATTCCCACCCTAGAACACAAGTCTGTAGATATACAAATATATTCAAAGAGTGTTCTAGAACCCAATCTAAGCAACCCACGATGTATCCTAAGCTTAGAGAGATTTTCTCAACCTTAGCATTGAGGCTAAACAAATGTAAGGGAAAATCTCAACCTAGTTGGAAACCAAACAAACCTTACACAAATCAGTCGGTTAAGTTTGTAGGTGAGTGTGAACTCGGTAAATATTTAGCAATCCCGAAAGGGAGGGTGGGCAATCCCGAGTGAGAGTGATAAGTCCCGTTGGAGTGTGAACTCGGTAAACATCTGTAGGCAATCCCGTAGAGGGTGATAAGTCCCGAGGCGAACCCGAGAGGGTGATAAGTCCAGTTAAAAGGAATTTCTCTAGGAACAGGGAGAGTGGATGTAAGAGCTTGAGTCTCCGAACCACTATACTTTGTTTTGTTCTTTATTGTTTTATGTTCTTATATTGTCATATGCATTCGATTATAAGCAAAACAAAACACATGAGCTTAAAACGCAAAAATCTGTAATCATCATTCCTTCACCCCTATTTTTATATGCATCGCACGAAATGTTTACTTCCGCACGCGCAAAATGAGTTTTCAAAATCGGGACTAACAGAGCCGTTGGAGAGCAATTTGAATTTCCGGCTATATTTGATAGACTTGCAGGATTGATGTGACGTGCTTCAGGAACGGCATGGCCTAAAGCGTGAATAGTGTCTTTTATAGCCGTTTGAGAAAGCAACACCAAATCCCGTAATTGCCGGCTCCGTTCATACGTGTCTTGTTCTTATTGATTAACAGAAGCACTTTTCAGTGTTTTGTTCTACCAACTAAGGTTGACATCTTTTTGTTCAGATCATCAACGTATGATTTGGTGAAACATCAGTTTCCACCTGGTGTGAGCTAACCTGATCAGTCACAACTGATCAGTCTACCTGATAGAGTCTTCTGGTGTCAGTTGTCTTAGCTCAACTAGCAGACTCGGCTGATGTAGGTCTTCTGGTCTGATCTTCTGGTAGTCATCTGATCTTCAGGTCTTATGAATTTGAATTTCATGACTTCAGCTGATCATCTGACTTGATCAGATCGTCTGATCTTCTATTCTTCCCTTGCCCTCTGGCCTGTCGTATATCAGCTGATCTTTTGATCTGACCTATACATATTGAGATTCCCCCTCAATATGTGACCTATCTTATACATCAGTTGTTCTATACAATAATTATCAACTGGTAATTTTATAACTGGTAATAAAAACATCAGTCAGCTAACAGGTCTGACTGGTCCTATTACATGTGTTTTAGAACTTTCATCAAAACTCTAAATTTCCCAACATCATATCTTTGATTGACGAATGGGAAAGCAGTAGCTCCTGATGGAGAAGGCTGACGTGATCCTTAACATCAGCCGTTGGATCATCCTCCCGTTTCAACAAATCCTCTAAATCATCAACTAGAGAATAGACGAGGATGGAGACAACAACAGAAGTTAATGGAGTAGTATAAGCCGGTATGCTGATAGACGACCGAAGATTAGCATTCAAGAGGCCGGTGTGCTTCAAAACAGCAGCAAGGCCCTCGTCCATTTTTTTCAAGCGCTGGATCAGCGGAGAAAAACAAATGATGGACAAAACTTCCAGCCCGATTCGCCAAGGCTTCAAATTCTGGCAAGAGATTCTGGAATTCAGCAACGTCATGCTTGTGGATATATGCAGCTCATTCCACTGGTCATCCTCCTCCTCCTTGCCGTAACTTGTCGTCCTCCTCCATTCCGATATCATTTTGAAAAGGTGTCACATAATGGATGATTCAGATCAGAAGCTGGTTCTGGAATTCTGATATATAGATCTGAAGAACATATTAAAAAAAAGTGTTATCTGCAGAGTACATAACTTTTTTTGGAGAATAATTAAGTTGTGCACCCACCACTCATTTCTTACAAGCTACACTAGATAGACTTTTTCTTTTTTTTTTTTTTGCAGTTGGTTATTTGCAGGAAGATTTGTGCTTTTTTTTATCACCTACATAATTGAGTTTCAAATTTAATCTTTAGAAAAACTTCAATTTATGTATGACACCAGAGTTTATCTCTACATTTTGGGTTTTGGCTTACACAAGTATTTTAGATGAGATATTATATTTTTATTCATATTTTATGTTGTACTATATTTATCTTTATGAATATTAACCACCAAATGCTAATAATTTGTAGAAAAGTGAATATCAGATCAAATGTGCAAGTGCGGGAGTAAAGACGAAGGAAAAACCAAGGTGAAAAGCTGCCGCACAATAAAAGGACAACCCGACTCAAAACCAGAAATACAAGAATCAGAAAAAGAAGCCAAAAACAAAGTAAAAAACAAGCCAAAACGGCTAAAAAGTTGACCAAAACTCAACAAAACACACGAAATGCAACAACTAAGATGCAGAATCTAGCAAACCGAAAGCCATGCAACTATGTATTTCCATCATCTACCACTTCTCATGACTGATCCAAAAAAACCTCTTGCAACCAGTCTTCCCAGTCATAACAAAATTATCAAGCTCGCTAAAATTGAGATAGTCTATCAGAATTTTATCAATTATTAAAAGATCGTGTTAATATACAAGTCAGTAAATTATATTTTATTTGGATTAATCTACAATCCATCTTACATTGCATATTCTCACATGAGGATTTGTCATAAATAAAGCATTAAAGGGGGATGAGCAACTAGGCAAGTAGTGAGACAATATATTATGTGGCAAAATGAGAATGGAATATATAGTAAAGAGCTGAGGGAGAAACAAGTAGTACCTGAGAATGAGAAATAACGATCCATTACAAGCAGAAGCAGGTAGCAAACAAACTGCAAACTCTTCGATATATTGATACTTTGATAGGAATAATACAACGTCAAATTTAACTTGTAAATTCAGGATCTAACCGAATAAGTTATCTGATATATATTGATAGGAATAATACGACAAATTTAACTTGTTAATTCAGAATCTAACCGAATAAGGTCTCTGACTCTTACAGCAGGAACTCAGAATCATACAAAAAATAATCAATCTTCAATCATTCATCCACCCCTATGTGCATGCAGACCAACGTATTGAACCGAACTGCTAAGCTGGTTCCTTTATGTTGAAATCAATATCATCACTAATTAAAATAAATATTCTTATAGATGAAGTTTATAAACTTGAAAAATAACAAAACAGGCCCGACTACATTTGTTTACGCCTCTAATCCTCTATTCAAAGCCTATAAAGATTCCTAAACATCGAGTTTCATAATCTTCCCCAGAGCATAAAACTCAATTAATAAATAAATTAATATGCTCGAGTACAGATGCACGTGGCAGCATTATTACCACTACAATTGAGAAGAGCCAATGGTATCATCTCTATACTATAATCTTGAATATCAAGTAAAAAGCACAAGAAATAATTGATAAAAATGCACAATATTCAGGAGAAACATTCAACTATTTCGCCACATAAACATCTCACCAAGTAAAATGACCGATGATATCAAAGCTACAAATAAGCTGCAAAAGAGACTGAAGTACTTAGTTCATTTGACCCAAAACAAGAAGTAAGCCAATTCTCAAGCACAGAAATACACGATAACAAGAAACTGGAAATTGATTAATAAAGTACCTCTTTAACCCGCCCGAATTCATGGAGTACACTTTATGGCGGTTAAGATTGCCTACTTCATTTACAATATGCCAACACCCCTCTTACAAATGTCTAAGAATTAGCTTAAAGCTTATTTACGAGGTTGATATGAGCATTCATATGCATACACAAATCGAAGGTGAAGGCCTCGGACAGCTATAATTTTCTGTACAGAAACACTCAAGGAGGCTTTCTATGCGATCAATACTTTTCATTATCTGAATAAATGGATTACAAATGCAGATAAACATCACAACTGTAAACAATGTATATGGATCAATATACTTCATTTAGTAATTTTCATAACTTGAATCCACAACCAAAATAATGTCTGGATAAGGAACATAGCTAGATGGAGAGACTAAAAACCTTTTATCACATAATAATGCACCATCAAAACCAGTCATAAAACATGCTTTGAAGTTCATAAGATAAAACGTTCAAATTGTAGAACAGAGAAATACAGGAGCAATATAATTAATCAGTTGTATTCAATTAGCACAACACTAGCCACATGGCGGTGATTGTTACTCACTAACTCTTACCAATTGACTAGTACTTGATCCTACTGTTTTAAGAAGATGGTTTCATATCCCAATTCCCCCTATACTTTGGGACGTACACATCGCTAAGTTCATCTAGATAAGGACTAATAAATTGCTTAAAGAACATATCATCTGATATGATGCTAAATGTTCCAAGAGTAGGCCACTTTTTAATTAGGCCTCTACTCTCAAGAACACCTAGAATTCGCAACCGTGGCTCATACCTCTTCTCAATGCTGTAGTTAAATGATGTAGGGGTATTAACAATGCTGGATATGTCGAACTTCCCAGTAGCAAGAAGAAGCTCTTTTATCTTGTTTATTTTCTCCATCGAAATTAAAAACACCTGGGGCACCTTCCTAAACATAGTCAATATGTCACTATTTGAAAACCCCATATTTCGAAAAGCTTGCAACTTGAGTTCCCAAGCTTCATTGCTTATTGAAGCAATAACTGCGATAGCATACATAAATGCGTTGGACCTTGCACTGACCCCCATTTCCATGGCCTTTACTGCAGATTTCCTCACAATTTCGGGCTTTAACACGAACGAACCCGGATAAGCTTTGAGGATGGTAAGGATACGGGCCATTGGTATCCCATAGCTCTTGAAGAATTCAACATTGGGTACCACCGTGTTCTCCAAATTCGATGAAAAGAGCCACTGTGACTGTGGTATCATTAAAACTCTGGCTACGACATCCTTGGATCCGAACAAATCCTTGAGCACAGATAACGAAGGGATAATGTTTTTATCCACGCTTAAACACAGAATCGAAGGACAAACTGAAATTATCCTGGGAATGTCATCGGAGGAAAAGCCCTCATCTCTGAAGATTTTGATTTTGGGTTTAATTGACTTTTCAAGATTAGCCCCCAGAATCTGTGGCCTACTTTTCACGGTTTTCACCAACTGGGCATTAGAAAAGCCAGTCTCCTTCAAGAATGATAAAACTGAATCGGCATTTTCTTGGTTTTTAAGATGGCTCAATTGTGAGCCAATTCGTGAAGCGATTTCAGGAGGAAAACCGCGTTTATGGAGCAAGATATCACAAACAGTCGAAAAGTTGTGAGAAACAGGGGACCTACGATTGTGCTTCAAAATCAAACACCTTATTAGATTATTGCGTGCCAATGCTGCTGCTATCATCATTTCTACAAATAATGAGCCCTAAATATGGAAATGGTTAGGGTTTGAAAGAAAATGACTTGCCTCTAAATTCAAACAAAACGATACATGTTCATCCTTTCGACATTGAAGAAACCAACGCCGCAGTAGCCTGATGCCTGAATTAGGGGTAGGGCATCTCGGATTTTTAAGCTTTTGTTAAATGTCTACTTTGTACTCCATCCATCCTAAATATATAAGCACTCTATTTAGAAACAAGTCTATATATTTCGAACATCCATAAAAAGAAAACAAGTCTATATAATTGGGAAGGAGGAGTAATATTTTTTAAATTAAACTTCTATCATGTTAAGTAGTACCCCTCACGTAGTTGTTTGTATTAGTGTAAACACGAGATTTAATATATGAATTGCTTATTAACATTTAAAAAGATAAAATAATAAAGTGTTGAATAATAAATGATAATTCTATTTTATCATAAATAGTAGAGATGTCGAAATTCTATTTTATCATAAATGATAATAAATGGTATAATAAATGATAATTCTATTTTATTAAAAGAAGAGCTGTCGAAATGGTTGGGCTCGTCGAGTCAACCGCCGATCGTGCTTAATAGGTGGGTTGGGCCAAAATAAATTCAACAGATAGAAGTAAGTCTAGCAGTCATGGGTTTTGGCGGGCGGGGCGGAAGCTTTCGTCCTACTAAATTTATTTATTTTATATTTTTTTATTTTATATTTTTATTATACATTTATCGATTATAATATTATTTATTTAAATATTATGTAAACTTTATGTTTATGGATGATACATTTAACTTGTAGAAGACTATATATTTGAATTATTATGGTTGATTAATAATGGTGAACTTCAAAGTGTAGAAAGTTATAGTTGCAATTAATGAGAAAAAAATTCATTTTAATTTTTTATAATGATAAAAATCAACATAAATTGTCTGATTATATTTGATTTTGATGAGTTTAATGTGTTAAAACTTTTAAAATATATAATTCTGATTAATATATATATATATATATATATATTAGTGATATAAAACCAACTATCTGGTTTTTTATGGAACTAGATTAATGATGTGTCATGTCAACTCATCATCCACATAATTAATACTACTTAAATAAATTATAGAATATTTTATAATTAATATACTATACCCTAAACCATGAACCCTAAACTCTAATTCATGAATCATTCGGGTCGGGTGAACCATGACCCACTGGAAATTTGGAGTCATTTCTGGTAGGGTTGGTCCAGGTAATTTTTTTTTATTTTTTTTTTTCATTTTGATTTTTTTTTTTTTTGATTCGGTTTTATTTTTTTTTACCCATTACTTTGATCCGGCCAGATCTTAAACTTAACCCCAAGTGGTTCATGGTTCACCCGACCCGAATGGTTCATGATTTAGGGTTTAGAGTTCATGGTTTAGGTTATAGTATATTTTGATGACGTTGGATGAACAGTACCCGATCCAATAACCCGGGATTGTGAACCATCGGGAAATGCAGTATTATGTGGGTCAAAGGTAGAGAATAAACCAGAATTACCTATCATATGATCTGTGGCACCAGAATCAATGACCCATTTGGACGATGAGGAAATAAGACATGCATTAGAATTACCTGACTCGGCAATAATGGTAACAGAACTTGCTTGTGGCTGATTCACTTCCCGAATTTTCAACAACCTTGCATACTCACTAGTAGAAATAGTGACAGAACCATTAACGTGGCCAAATTCATTGCCACAATAATACTGAGGACACGGAGGAGTCTTATTGCGCAATTTTGGACAATCTCCTTTGATATGTCCAATCTCATGACAATAAAGACACTCCACAGACGACTTTGTATCGTCAAAAAACACAAACCAATCAAAAGAAATAATTCCAGAAACGCAACAAATCAAAACCCAAAAATTTCACAAAATCCGTATCCAAACACGAAATCACACACCACTTGGAAGTTGACCCAAACAGGTACACTAATGGACAGAACTCAGCGAGGCGAGTCGAACGGAACTCGCCGGATAATTTTCCGGGAAATTTCTGGACTGAATGCTCCGCCGGCGCGTGTGGCCCACACGCGCGGATTCTGGTGGCGGCTCTTCCGGCGAACGGTCGCCGGAGGGTGGCGGTTCTCCCTGTGTGGGAGGTGTCGACCGGAGACGAGCGGAAACTTGAAATCCCCAAATTTGTATACAAACCCTAGTTTTCTTCAAACCCTAATTTTAGAAATTAATAAATCCTAATATTTCGAAATTTAGGACCTGCTCTGATACCATGTTAGACTATAATCAAAAGACATAATGTGGGGAATTTTCTATGTATTGAACCAAAGCAAGAGTACACATATATATACAAGTAAGTATTCAATTCTAATAAAGGCCCACTAAAAGGCCCATATATACATAACTATTCTAACAAAATGTATTCGATGAATTGCTTAGATATTTTCCAAATGACGAAAATGGAAGCAGGATACTATTTACCAGTAGGAATAAAGATGTGGCTCCACCTAATAGCATAATACACGAGCTGCCATTTCTTACTGACGAGCAATGTTGGGAGCTATTAGAAAAGAAGGTATTGGAAAGAGAATTGCTTCAAGATGTTGCGGACTACCACTCACTGTAGTTGTCATTGCTGGTGTTCTTTCTACTATGGATGAGGAAGAAAGTAAATGGGAAGAAGTTGGAGGAAGTTTAGCCTCACATATTGATGGGGAAGACGATTCACTGATGCAAATCTTGGAACTGAGTTACAAGCATGTACCAGACTATTTGAAGACATGCTTTCTTTAATTTGGAGAATTTAAGGAAGACGAGGCAATCTCTGTCGGAAACTTGAAGAGATTGTGGGTTGCAGAAGGATTCATACGTAAAGAAAAAGGCAAGAGTGCAGAAAATATAGCCGGAGAATATTTGGTGGAGCTTATTGGTAAAAGTTTGGTAATGATTGCCAAAAGAAGAACAAATGGCAGAGAAGTCAAAGACTGTTTTGTTCATGATTTATTGCGTAACTTGTGCTTGAAATTCAATACAAGAAATGTTCATTATAGTATCGAAAAATTAGTATCGGATGCATTTAATGATACTAAATCTTACTCTTTTGTATCCCCCACTGCTTTTGATACTATTTCTATGGACAATGAGTATTTAGTATCGAAAATCAAAATTTTTTATTCTAAAAATTTTATTTTATCAGTTATCTTTTGATACTAATGTATTTTTTGTATTAGTAATATATTTATTGATACTACTTACTTTTAACATCATGTATTTTTCATGATACTAATTGTTTTTTGTATCAAAAATTTATTTTGCTATACCATTAATTTATAACTTTTGTATCAATAATTTATTTATTAACACTACTTAAATTTGGCATCAGTTTTCTTGTTGATACTAATAATCAATGGTATCTGAAATTAAATTTTCGATACCATTAATCTATAACATCCATTATTTTTTTGATCCCATTGTTATTTTGGTATTAGTATTTTATTTATTGATCCTATTTATTTTTGTATTAAATATTTATTCTTTGATATTAATTGTGACTGGTATCAAAAATTTAAGTTTCTAATACTACAAAATATGTACTTAAATTGGTATCGGATAACTTTTTGATATTAAAAAATTTACACAACAAAAGATTTACATATTTATTCAAAACATATAAAAAATCCAAAACACGCATAATTCTTCCCTGAATATTCTCCCAAACTCAATCGCCCCCAAATCTTTTTCGATTCAGCTCCAATTCAATCCGCTGAATCTCGCGTCAATTTTCCATCCAAATCAACCGCCGTAAATCGTCTTCCCTATAATACTGCGTATTCAGCAATTCCTCGTCCGCCGCCAGTGTGGTTCTTCGCGCGCTAACTGAAACTCGAAGATCTACACAGTGTTGCTCGAGATTTCGGTTTTCTCAACTCTTTCCCGTCATATAGTTTTTTTGTTATTGCGTGGAATGTTATTTGTATCTCTAATTGAGGTTTGTACGGGCAGCTGGAAACAATTGGGCGAAAGGATACTACACTGAGGGCGTTGAGTTGATTCGGTGCTCGATGTTGCTCGGAAGGAAGCTGGGAACTGTGATTGCTTACAAGGTTTGTGAAATTTGGTTTAGATCTCCATTTTGCTATAATTTAATTTTCAGTTTATGGTACATTACTTGTGTAGCTGCGTCATTTGTGTTCTCTGCATGGTTGCTACTTGCTTATACTCATGCATTTAGGAATTTAGGTTTATGAGGTTTAGTATCCTATGGTACAAGTGTTTCATTTAGTTGTTTTTTTTCCTCTGTTTTTTATTATCTGTTGAATTTTTTGTTTTTTGTTTTTTAATTTCTTCTCTGTTTCAGCGTTCTTAGAGGTTATGTGAAAATTTTGCTCAATAAACATTCATTTCCCTGCTTTTATTTTCCTCATATGGTCAATGTTATGTTCATAGTTTTCAGTAGCATTATATGATTTAGTTTTTGCGAGATCTGGAATGGTATTTCACTAATCACTAGATACACCAAGCATGTAATGCAATTTCAGATGGTCATTTGGATTAGATCCAAAACTAGGACATATAAATGTGGTCCCAATGGGATTATTACCTTAATGAATCACAATTTCTTTGCTCTAGAAGATACCAGGGGAAATTTTACCTGTGGGGATTTTTTAGGCGTTGCAAGGATTAGGCTAACTGAGGTTTGACTCCTTTCTTGTTATTTTTGTTATCTCCAATCTAACTTGTGACGATAATTTGCTTGAATGGTTAATTTGGTAACTCTATTGTTCTTTCTGATTTCCTAGAAACGTTATATAACTGATTAAATTGAAATTAATGTTCTACATGTGCATATAGTTAAGTTTCTTAGGACGGGTTTGATTATATATTGTTGGAGGAATTGATTGTGCACCAGAATTTTGTGTTAAATTGCTTGCTTGAGGGACTAAAGCATTTTTTAATAAGAGAGGGATTAAAGCTAGAAATTGGGGAATTGCTGGATTTTGCTCTGAGTATAATGGGAAAAATGGGGAATTGTTGGATTTTGTGTTTCAAGAGAATTGAAAATTGAAATCTAATTGATAACAGCTACCAGATGGGTTATAGATTTTTCTTGTCTCAGTTTATTAATTAACGATTTAGTTATGAAGATATACAAGAAAATAAATGGAATCTTATGGTGGATATGCATGAATATTAGCTTTTACAAGTCACATGATGTCTTCTGGAGATGTTTGAAAGTTAAAATGCTAACTCTGTCATCCGATCAGTTCCTACCTCTGTCTTTCTTAATTCAATAGATCTTCTTGTGAAACCATCTCTCACAAGTTTATTGTTGTCGGTGGAAGGGTTAGAAGTGGGCAGAGTTTATTGTGGTGTATGCATCTTCGATTATTTAGGTATTAAATTATGCCTTTTAGCAATTTCATGAAATTGCAGAATTAACTATAGCCTATACATATGTAATTGCTCAAAAGTATGTCCTGGACTAAATTAACTACAGCATATGCATACATTCAGTTTGTGAGATTACCAACTCTTACCTTAAGTTGATTTATATTGTATCTGAAATGCCTTTTCTGACTTAAATAACACCAACTCTTTTGAGGAACTTGTTTGCTAGCTCAAAAGGCAATACCACGTAAGTTTCTGGTTTTATACATTTTCGCATTCACAGCTCCATTTTCAGTATAATTTACTGTTAAAGCAATTGAGTTTTGATATTTGATTTCTCTAACATGGTTTGTGATCCTAAAATCTATATATTGCACTATATTTTAACTTATTTCAGGTCTATAAATACTGAACTTGTGATCATTTCTTTCACTGGGGCAGGAAAATATTGCTTAAGCAGCTGCAAATTGCAGTTAAATCTTCTTATCTTGTGAGTATTGATTTCAATATATGTTTCTTTCACTGGTGATTGGATTCGTCTACTTGAAGGGACTGTTAGGACTAGAGTTCCAACTATCCTCATTAGATTGAATTTTATGTGGATATTCAATGATACTTTCTTCTTTTCATCCGACTTGTGGTAAAATACCTTCGATTATGTTCTCTTATATAAAGTATTAGTATTTCATATTTCCAATCCAAAATTTTTGGATTGCCTTATAGGCTCATATGCACTACTATTTATCTTGCTTTGCAGATTTTATTCCTAAGAAAATGAAGGTAGAGGACACTCTAGCACTAATTTTGAAGTTTGGGGCATAACCTCAATTCAGGTGCGAGTAATATTAGAAATCAACTACTGTAGTTTTGTATTCTGTCTATACAACTCATACTTCAATGAATCCCCCATTTTACCCTGCAACTTTGCTTGAATGTCCGATGCCTGTATTCTGATTTACTTAATTGGGGATAGGACAACTAAAAAATACGATGATGAATAATGATTTGTTCTTAGGACTAGTGTTAACCATTTGAAGCCATTAGTCGCTTTAGTGTGAAATTCTTTTGTAAAAGATGCAGTAGCTCTCATATATCCCATGAAACTTCAGTTGCTATTTGCTGTCTTTTGTTGTCTTGTTAGCCGAAGATCATTTAGATGTATTCTTGACTGTTAACCAATAATTCTACTATTTCTGATGAATGATTTACCCTGTATAAATCGGTTTGTTTCATATGAGAAGTTAAGGTACTTGCAAGATGTTAAATGCACTAACTATTTAGTTATAGAATTTGTTCATTATTTCTTCGTACAAAATGTTTACAAATCAATATGGTCTGCTTAGAAAAGTGAGATGTGTAATGAATTTGGGAGTTTATTTAATGGTTTCCCGTTTGGTGATAGGTATTTATTTGGTTTCCTTCAGACTAGAATAATATGTTCTTTCAGTGTTTGGCCTTATTTTCTTGTAATTCATTATTCAAGCAACTGTTAGTCTTTATCACTCATTCCAACCACAAAAAGAGAAGGGGCAGGGAAATTTACTCATTGTTAGTCTTCGTCATCTACTTTCAGAGTCTAGTTCCCTCAGTCTTCTTCACTCGTCGTCTAGTCAGTAAATAATCAGGTTTGCTCTGTTTGAAATTTGTCATAATTTTCCATTCCCCTTTACTTTAAATTGTGTGTTAATTGTTAATATTTCAGACTGTATATCAATTTTCATTCATATTTACTTATTTTAGGTTCAATGGTTTTGAACTTTCAGGATATGTTGTTTTTCTTTCAATGATATTATTAATTTTAAATGTAGGATACAATTATCAAAAGTATGAACGTTGTCCAGTCTAAGAGCATTGACAAGTCGAATTCATCTAAGAGGAATAATGAATCAAATTTATTAAAGAGGTTAAAAAAAGGAGACCAAATGCCACCAACTAAAAGCATGAAAAGTGTTTCCACAGGAACTACTACTGAATTTGCCAATGCTGCAACAACAAGTACTGCAACTAGTTGTACAAGTGCTGCAACTACTGGTATAGTAGCTAATAATCTATCTTTTCATTAATTAACATAAGCTTTTTTGTTTTAACAATTGTACAACTATGTATTACTGTTCATGGTGCAGAGAATGAGGTTATTAAAAAGAAATACGCTGCTAGAGGACCGAATAAGTGTGCTAACTTGCAAGGTAACACTGACGATAGTGGAGGTTAATGATTATGGACAACCAAAATGTAGAAACGTGAGGATGTTGTCTTCTTATCTTGGCTTGCTTGCAAGAGATCCAAAATTGATACCTTTCGATTTATAAGATTGGAGAAAATTCTTGGATGAGCGAACAGAAGAAGCCCTTTGGAAGATCATTTTGGTATTATTTTTTAGTTTATAATATATTTTCAAAAATAAATTTTATTAAAGGTACTCAAATTTACATTTTTCGCATGTTAATTATTTGAAGACTAGGTTCACATTTGAAGGTCCAACTTCTCCAAAGGAATGGATAATGGATAAGTTAGATCATTGCTTAAGATCGTGGAGAGTTAAACTCAAGGCAAAGCACTATAAAAAACTAAAGGCAGCAAATGCAACACTAGAAGTGCTATTAAAGCAGCCTAATCGTAGGGTGGACCCTGATCAATGGAAGAAGATGGTTCATTATTGGGAATCACCAGAAGGGCAGGTATATAATGAGTTCTATTAATGCTTAATATTGTTTATATATACAATATTAATATATTAGTTGATGGATATATGACAATGTAGGCCTGTAGTGAGAGAAATACAATGAATCGAAACAGTACTCTTATGACACACCACTTGGGCACCAAGAGTTTTGCTCGCCTTAGGGAAGAGAAGGTAAGAGCATATCATTCTTCAAACTAAAAATCATATTTCTCAGAAAAAATTGCTTATGCTTGAATATTTTGTTTATGATAGACAAAAAAAGGAGTGGAATTAGATGAGCTGGAGTTGTTTATGATTGCTTATGGACAGCCAACAAAGAAACCTGTTGATAAACAATCTGCCGAGCTAATTGTATGAATGAGTAAATAGTTTTTTTTTACTATGATTTTGAATAATTATATTGGGAATACTTGCTTTGTAATTATGTGAAATATGTATTTCGTAGGCTGGAATTGAGGCTGAGTTATTGAACATTCCACCCGATTGTGATGTTTCTAGCGAGCGAGAAAGGATTTTCAAACAATCCATTGGAGATGACAAGCGTGGATACAAAAGAACCTATGGAATTGGTGTAAAGAATCACATGGCTGGAACTTCAAAACGGAGAGCAGCTGAAGCATTACTGATGGTTGAAGTTGAAAGACAGAAAAGAGAAGCCTTGGAAGGAGAGATTGCATCAGAGAAAAAAAAACCCGAATGGAATTGGAAAATGAGGTAGCTATCCAAGAGGAAAAGAGAAAGGAATTAGAAGAAGCCTTGGAAGGTGAAAAAAAGAGGAGAGAAACTCTAGAGGATCAAGTTCAAAAGTTGACAAATATTGTTCTCCAAATCCAATCTAATGGCAGGCTGGTATGTATGGTAACTTTTCTGTGGTGCTTAGATATTTATTTGTATTATGCTCTTTTTTTATTTTATTTTCATTTTAGTCATGATTGGCTGTATGTACCATTATATGATTATTTATATTCACTTGAGCTTTTGGTAGTTATAATATATTCTGTATAACTATAGTCTAATTTAAATATTCAAACATGTTTGTGACTTGGTATCTGGAAAAACAATCACTTATGTTTTGAGAATTGATGATATTATTTACAATTAGGAATACTCAGGTTTGAGTGATGATATAAAGTTTTATAGGAAAAAAATGACATTATGGGACAATTGCATGAATTGTGCCTCTCCATTTATGCAAAACTTTTACATTCTGACTAGGTTCATGTTTTTACCTTTTTCTTTGTGTGATCGAATTCTTACTCACATTAGTAACTATTTTGTCTCCAGGTTTCTTGATTTATGATCCAAAATAGGTGGATCCAAAATACGGGTGGAGATATCCTCAAATGCTATCTTTCTTAGTTACTTTGCTTGAGAAATAAAGGGGAAGATTAAGTAGAGGATGAGATGTTAGGATTTTTCAGTTTTTAATTTGACTCATCCTTTAGTTGTACAGTTACAATCACTTTATTTGACTTATTTTGATGTTCAGAATGTGAAGATTACCATTTGTAAAATGGTTATTCTTGAAAATAAAATTAGATTTTGATTTGTTTTTATATATAAACACAAATATTAGTATCAAAATTTTATTGAAATTTAATCCAATATTAAATATTTTTCTAATACAAAAGTTTGATCTTGTAGTATCAGAAAATATATATTGATATTATATATTTAGTATCAGGAAAAGTTTTAGATATTATAAATACAATGTTGTATTAAAAAATGTTGATACCATCATCCGATGCTAAATGTCTTTCAGATAGTAAAGAGTTCAAACCTTTAGTATTAGAAAAAGAGTTTCAGACACTATAAGTACAATATTGTATCGAAAAGATTTGATATCATTATCCGATACTAAATATCTTTCTGATACTAAAGACCAATCCTTTAGTATCAGAACTCATTTTCTGATACCAGGATTTTAGGATTGGGACTATAAGTATCGGATGTGTATCAAAAATATATTTGATACCAAAACTCAATGGTATCAAATATTTGATTTTTTGTATCAAAACAATTATGATACTAAAAGCGTTTTTTCTAGTAGTGATTATCTAAAGAAGAAAGCTTCCTGAAATACTTGGACAACGAGTAAGTTGTACATCCTATATATAATTAGTATAAGTTGTACATCCTATATATAATTAGTAGCACTTTGAATTTGAGTTGAAACATTTAATATATAGTTATGGTTGTCTCATGCATGTTTTTTTTTTCCGGTTTGCAGTTACCATACTATTTATGAGAAAGGCCATCGGATCCGAGCTAATGGAGATTTTATGACTTTGAGTTATTGCCAACAGGTTGGCTCTTTTGTTGGCGATAGTCAGTCCTCATCATTCTATGTTGGAGACATGAGATTATTGAGAGTGTTGTATTTCAAGAGCATTTAAGGATGTAGTTGTACATTTGGAATTGAATATCTAGTTAATTTGAGATTCCTGGTTATCAATGAGTTGCCGACATGGATAGACAACCTTCTACATCTAGAATACCTATCCCAACAATTGTGAAAATGAAGAAATTGAGATACCTTCATGCGTACTCAGCATATTATAATAGATCCCAAACCGTATCTTTCAAAGGTTACTATTTATGATCACAAGGATGAAGAGTTGTTAAAATATTCACCCCATCTTCGCAAACTCAAATGCACATCCACTTTTTGACCTCTGCTTCCTCACTCAACTTGATTCACTCGGATTTTGGATTCCCCTAAAAAATTAGAAAGCTGACACTAATGGGGTCAGGTTTGCCTTGGGAGAAGATATCAATAGTTGGGAGATTGTAATTCCTTGAGGTTCTTAAATTAAGTTTTAAGTCGCTTGAGGGAAAAACATGGGAAACAAAAGATGGTGAATTCCAAAAGCTCAAGTTCTTGCAGTCGCCTCGAACGAGCACTTCCCTAAACTTCAACAACTGATCTTGAGGTGCTGCGAGGATGCACGAGATTCCTTGTGAAATCGGTGAAAACACAACACTTGAATTGATTGAAGTTAAAGGGCGTTGTCTAAAATCAGTGGTGGAGTCTGCTGAAAGAATTAAACAAGAACAACGGGACATGGGAAATGAAGACCTCAGGCTCAGGGTCATCATCATCACGCTACCGGTGAGATCTCACACCTAATTACTCATTACTGGTTAGGAAATCTCCACATAATTTTTTTTTTTTTTTTTTTTTTCTAAGTAACATATTGTGAGTCATTAATATATAGTATCTGTTGCCATGAGAAGTTGAGAACCATATATGTTAGAGAGATACTAACATATTAAAAAAGCTCATGAATGTGTCAAGAGTATTGTTCAGATTATGTAGTATTATTTTAGGTTGATCTTTGTATTTACTGTTGGTTGGAGGTAATTTATACTATTATGTTCATTATACAAACGTGTCAGTTAAATTATCCAAATTAGCATCTTCTTATCTTCTACCACATTTTTGTGAGTGGGTCTCACATGCATCAAGTGTACCGTGCACCTCATTCTGTATTTTAGAATTATACAAATTTTTTTACAGTTAATTCGTGCAACTTGTTTCTATATTAATATTTGCACGGTACAGTGCAAACAAATTGTATGGTTCTAAAATACCAGATTTTAATGTCATAAAACAGATCCATTTTATACTATTTGAAATAGAATAAAATGGGGATAGATATAAGTAGGCGGGCAATAGAACAAACTAAAAATGCGTGGGACAAAGAATTCTCGGAGACATTATTTGTCTTCCTAGTCTTCGACACAAGAAAGGGAGTTTTTTTATCTACACCCCTTATCTTGTGTCGAAAGAGTAATGATTTTTCATCATGTTCGTCAAAATAGTCAAAAATTCCTAGTCTTGGTTTCGAGTTTCCAGGTGTATCAGAACATTTTTTCGATTTATTACGTACAATAACAATAAAATCGAAATTAAAATAAATATATAATTTTAAAATGAAAATAAAGTAAAAGTAGTGGACAAAAAAAAAAAGAAAACTTATTGAATGAATTTTCCATCTGAGATACTAATGGAGTGCACGGTGTATGCATACAAAACTTAGCTCATTCTTGTAACATGATGATGTACATATATTGTCCAAAATGTTGTATTTGTGACCACTTTACAATCTCTTTCTTCTAACAACTAATTTCGTTTGTTCAAATGGTACTCTTATAAATGTCATGGATTGCAGGTTTAAGATCAAGAAGATTCTAGATCATGCGAGGAGTTGAGAGTTTTATGAAGCATGATGGCATTTCAAGATCATGTGGAAGTTAGAGTTGGGCTCCCGAAACGAGTGTGGGGAAAGTCTCAAGGAGGGTTGTTATGATATGACTTAAGGAACGCCTTTAAAGAGAAACGTCGATCGGAGAAATTCAGAGTCTTAATTACGGATCGAACGTTGATCCTGAAAGATTTGAAATTTCTTTCTATCTTTAATTTTCCCTTAGAATTTAAATCAATTACACGGTTAAAGTGATGTAGATGAGACTTTGCCAAATATATAAAGTATCCAATTGTGACTCATTTCATAAGTAAGTCAAATTATGCCTAGTTGTTATGTAATGTATTTAAGTTCAATACATTTCTACTTCGCAGTTTTTGAGAACATTTTTAATTTTTTGAATAGTTTGATGGCATATAGAATCATGAATTGCCTCAGATTTGTGAATGATTGTTTTATAAATCTTATATATTATATAAAAGTAAAGTTGCACTCACCAAATGCTGTCAAGTGTCATATCTAAAGTGCTGTCATGTGTAATTTTATATTTTAATGCTATTCTCTCTTTTTCTTTTTTAAATTGAAAAAATACATTTTGATATTACCAACTATTAAGAAATGAATTGTCTTAGACCTTAGGCATAGATCAACCTGTTCGTATGGAAGAAACGCAAAAAAACGTCTTTCTTTTCCTCTTTTGAGTTCCAAAAATGTCTTCCTGAATCTCCCCATCAATGTGTCAAAATTTCCCAACGGTCATCAATGGGGATGATGGACACTCAAGGAGAATCAACATCAAAATTCAGGGAAAAACTAAGAACGGAGGCCATTGATTTTTTAAATTGACGTGAAATTGACGAACACATTCAGGCGATCCCCAATGATTCATGGCATGAGAGATGGCTGGGATTAAAGCTGGCGGATTTAGGGTTTAAGAATCCATCTTCAGAGCGCAGCCAGCATCAGATTTAGGCGGAATTTCAGGACGAGATTGGTCAAGCTTTCCACCAGTTTGCGCGTGAATTTGAGCGACAAAAAAGGAATTCCCATCAGAAGAGTGGAATCGGACGGTTCTAATTAGATGAAGCTCGACGATTGAGAGAAGTTTCTCGCTTCTTTCTTTATTCCTAAAATCATATTATAATCACTACTACATTTTCTCATGTAAAAAACCATCCTTTCATTTTTCAGAATACACACTTTAAATTTACATCGATGCTTATTCATTTCCCTGATTTCAGGTAAATCCTGATCTCTCTAATCTTATTAACGAATTTTCACTTTCATGTAGACTTGTATGTTTATGGATGAATTCTTTAGATATTTTAAGAACATAGACGAAATGAAGAGCCTTTATTTCAAGATATGGATTTTGTTGTTTTAATTTACTGGTTGTTATTTGATGGGTTCTTTACTTTTCCACTAGATTTTGTCAGAAAAAGATGTTGTATTTTTTCTGTAACTTTGCTTAGAATAATTGATTAATGAGGCATGATTGCTGTAAGTTGGAGTTGAGATGAATGAAATCCTCTAATGTTGTTGGTAAATAGGAGTAACAATAAAAAATGCTTAAAGCATAATCTGGAGAATTGAAATTACATAAGTTGTATTAAGTTGTTCTAAGTTTCAGTCGATTGTTTGACTTCTTGAGAATTGGAATGCTTAACAAACTTTATTCCTGTGATTTGCATAATGCAGATCTACATAGGCCTATAGATATTGCATGGACTTGGGTATTGTTTGTTGCACAGATTCATCTGGTTATATGTGAAATTTTGCATAGATAATTTTGGGACTTAGTCAATAGAGAATAGGCATTGGAGACAGGGAAGTGTGTTGTCTCCCTTCTCTTATTAAATATATTTTGATTGAGACGCCATTTTTCCCCTTCATTCTCTATTCTGGACAGTACAAGTTTTATGCAATGTACAATGATTTTTATAGTGAAAAGCCAATCCCTCTTGGATCTCTAATTTCAGAACATAGAGAAGTGTTGATTTATTAGGTTGTATGTATTTCCCCGTGGGCCTATCTTTGTTCTTGGTGTGAAAGTCCCTAATCGCACATTTTGATGAGGAAAGAAACTCTGAATCCCAGTAGCAATGGGTTAGAGAGTGAGCCAATGAGTCTTTGTGTTGAAACTGATGATTGACTCGTTCCTCTATCAAAAGGAGTTCAGATGGCTGCTCATAAGGATCGAAATCCTGGCAGCAGGTCATAAGGATCGAAGACACTTAGGCGATCCTTTGAGTTTGGGATTTTACAATATGCCAAAAAGTTTTACATAACACCGATGGTGGAAAGAAATCGGCGTGGGATGGCTTCTTCGCCCCTCTGAGGATCATAGTCCGTCTTCCCTTTGCCGCCATCAATTGCTTAAAGGTAAGTCAATCTTTTTGTTATGGTTCTTTTTTTTTTCTAATTCCCTACATTGTGTTGTCGCTTTTTAAAAAAAATAAATTTTGCATGGTTGTTTCATTTAATCTAAAATATTTGATGACTATTTCATTGTCATGTTTATTTCTGAATTTGATTTCAGAGATTTTCATCTATGGTTTATTTTGGAAATCAGGTCCCCTGGCATCTCTCAAACCCCGTTGCTACTATTTTTGGCAAAGAAAGTTCTAGGAAACTTCATCTCTACGCTCGATCTGTTTACAGGTACCATTCTCGAGTCAACAATGATAATTTTTGTGTCTTGCCATTTCCAAATTCGATCAGATATTTTGTTATTTTGTGCTTTTGCAAGGTTATAGCATCCCATTGTTGTTTGATATTTTTGCTCAAAGGATTTATGAAGTATGTTTAATCCTTTATCTTATTTTAAATGATTTTTTTTTTTTTGTTAATCTAACACACCTCAGGCGTTTTCATCAACTACTCTAATAAAAAAAATTCATCAATACCTTGATCATTACAACTGTAAAAAAATTCGAACTTGAGGAACCATGCATTAGAGTGGTTGATGAATACAATGATGAGTTGTTCAACACTACTTTTTCCTACTATTACAATATCATCTGTCTGATGTTTCCTATAAAAAATTATCTCGGATGTCTAACTTGATGCAGGAAATTTCAAATTAATATTCTCATAAGCCCTGTGATAGTTGGGGAACCTGGAGTTGGGAAAACTGCAATTGCTGAAGAGTATCATCTCAAAACTCTAAGTAGTAATGTCAAATTCTTAGAAAATTTTCTGCAGATCATTTGGAATATCATTTTTTTTTAATCAGAAAAAAAAGATATTTTATACTAAATCGGAATACAAGTGATTGAATCTTAAAATAGCATGCAAAACAGCTATGACAAATACAGGAGTTTTCATGGGTTTTGGTTATAATGAGTTTTAAAAATATGGTGTCATGCTTTGAATAATGACATATGCACAAAATAAGGCTGGCTAGGGGAGAACCAAGAGGTCTTTCTCAGTTTTTTCATTTATCCATAGTTTGTAGAGAAAAATTTAGAGTAATAGGTTTAGATCGGTCTAAGAGAATATTTATAATAGGCCCGTGAATGCACGGGCAAAATACTAGTTTATGATAAGATGTAAATAAAACATTACTGATGAAATATATAAAATCATATGGGCCAGAGTCCAAAGCCATATTGGGCTCCAAAATACCATGCGTATTATCGGGCCCAATGCCGGCTCGGAAATACTGATGCCACCGCAAGCCAATACATATATCGCCCAATCTACTTTGCAATTAAAAATATATATATATATATATATATATATATTATATAATTTAAAGAGTAATATTCATATGAACCAGGTTCATATATGAACTCTATTACTATTATGTGTAAAAATTATCACTATTATGCACAAAAATTTTCACTGTTTAAAAATATAAAGCATTTTCTAAACAGTGATTGTTTTTTACAAGATAAATAAATGAGCTTTTTATACATAACAAATGAAGTTTTTTGTATGTAATAGTGATATTTAAACAACATAGCATGAACCAGGTTTATACAAGTTTTTGTCAAATTTAAAAGAATGTAATCCTGGATTCAGGGGCGTGTTTAGTCATGGACATATGACTTTTTTATAAATTACAATATGTACTATTTTTTAAAATAAAATATAATTTATATTAATAAAAATTGATAAATTTCAATTTTGATTCATTTTTTTGAATTTCTTCAATTGGATGTGTATTAACATATTTTTACGCATTATAGTTTATGATAAAATTGTTTTTTCACTTTAAACATAAAATATTAATAAACAACTCTTTTTACCCTCAATTACTAATCACTTTATCACTTTATTACATAAAATACTAATAAATAACTCTTTCTATCCCACCACTTTATCACTACCCATCACTTTATCACATAAAGCCTTATGAATAGTAAGAAAGCCATAAACTATGGTGCAGAGGGAGTATAACATATCATTTATAAGTTATATTTAGTTAAAAATTTTCATAAAGAAGTTAAGTGGGATTGAAAACAATCACTTTTTATTAACACATATTCCCTCAGTTCCAAGATAATTTGAACATTGAAAATGACACGTAAATCAAATAAAGTTGGTTTTAATGGGTTTGAGTGGAATAAAATAAGGATGTTGTGAGTGTATTAATATTATATTTATTTTTATTTTGAGGGTGTTTAAGTAATGTTGGGACGTTCAAATAAAACAAGTGTTCAAGTAATGTTGAGACAGAGGGAGTATTGTATTTTATTTTAAAAAAACAGTACAAATTGTAGTAATTTGTACAAAGAGCGGTAGTAGAGGTAGTAATTTGTAATTTAACCCTTTCTTCAATGTAGAAAAGGTTTTCTCAAAAAAAGAAAGAACACTTGAAAGGGCGAAGAAGATGTTTTCTTTTAATTTACATGAAGTCATTTTCTTTTCAAACCCTAACCATTTCCATATTTAGGCCTCATTATTTGTAGCGATGATGATACCAGCATTGGCACGCAACAATCTGAGGTGTTTGATTTTGAAGCAAACTTGTAGATCCCCTGTTTCTCTCCACTTTTCTGTGTTTAAGTGTGGATAAAAACATTATCCCTTCATTATCTCTGCTCAAGGATTTGCGCTGATCCAAAGTTGCAGTAGCCAGAGTTTTAAGGAAATCACAGTCAAAGTTGCTCTTTTCATCGAATTTGGAGAACTCAGTGGTACCAAGTTTTGAATTACTCAAGAGCTACGGGATACCTGTGGGCCATATCCGTATCATCCTCAATTCTTATCCGGGTATGTTCATGTTAAAGCCCGAAATTGTGAGAAAATCTGTAGAAAAGGCCATGGAAATGGGGCTCAATGCAAGATCCAAAGTGTTTATGTATGCTATCCCAGCTATTGCTCTATTAAGCACTGAAGCTTGGGAACTCAAGTTGAAAGCTTTTCGTAATTTGGGGTTTTCAGATAGTGATATATTGACTATGTTTAGGAAGAACCCCCATGTGTTTTTTGGGTCGATGGAGAAAATAAACAAGATAAAAGAGCTTCTTCTTGCTACTGGGAAGTTCGACATGTCCAGCATTGTTAATACCCCTGCATCATTTAACTACAGCATTGACAAGAGGTATGATCCCCGATTGCGAATTCTACGAGTTCTTGATAGTAGAGGCCTTATTAAAAAGTGGCCTGCTCTTGGAACAATTAGCAGCATAACACATGATTTCTTTAAGCAATTTATTAGTCCTAATCTAGATGAAATTAGCGATGTTTATGCAAAGTATAGTTGGGAAAAGAATTTGAAACCATCTTCTTAAAACAATAAGATCAAATACTAGTCGATTGGTAAGAGTTAGTTAGTGACAATCACTGCCCCTGTGGCTATTGTTGTGCTATTTGAACACATCTGATTTATTATATTGGTCCTGTATTTCTCTGTTCTATAAATTTGAATATTATTATACCCATCGAAGCTTGTTTGTTGACCGGATTAGATTCGTGCATTTCA
Source organism: Stenogyne calaminthoides (assembly GCA_037126765.1). NCBI lineage: Eukaryota > Viridiplantae > Streptophyta > Magnoliopsida > Lamiales > Lamiaceae > Stenogyne > Stenogyne calaminthoides. The sequence goes on along the minus strand of JBBCBC010000027.1, from coordinate 14,374,049 downwards.
TGCGATGAAAGCCTCTCCATCTAGTTATGTTTCCTTATCCAGACGTTCTTTTGATCTTGGGTTGAAGTGATGAAAGTTTCTAAATGAAGTAAATTTACATTGTTTCCATTATTTGCTATTGTGATGTTTATTCAGATAATGAAGAGTATTAATCGCATAGAAAGCCTCCTTGAGTGTATCTCTACAGAGAATTATAGTTGCCTGAGGCTTTCAACTCCGGTCTGTGTATGCATATGAATGCTCATATCAACCTCGGAAATAAGCTTCTAGCTAATTCTTAGATATTGCAAATAGGGATGCTGGCCTGCTGTAAATGAAGTGGGCAATATATACCCGGCATAAAGTGTACTCCATGAATTCCTCTAGGTTCAATAGATACTTTATTATTCTCTTTTCAGTTTCTTGTTCTTCTGTATTTATGTGTTTAAGAATTGGCGCCATTCTTTTTTTGTGTTAGTTGAACTAAGTAATTTGATCTCTTTTGTTGCTTAGTTGAATCTTTGATATCACCCCTTATTTCATATTACTCGGTGAGATGTTTTTGTGAGCATATGTCCCCAAATGTTTGTTTCTCTTCTCCTATATATTAACTAGTACTAGGCGAACAAGGAATTTATCATCTTGATGGTAATTCTTTCATCTTTACAGAAGTGCTACTTTTCAAGCGCTATCTTATCTTTCTTTTTTACCCTCTTGTGCCTAGATTGCCTTCATTCTGATTTTCCACAAAAGTTAAGAGTGAGTTTGTTCTGTAAAATCTTGTTATCATATGACTAACATTGAATACAAATTGTTTTAACTCTCTTTCTTTTACGGCCCTGCTATTTCTTGTGCCTGGATTGTCTTCATTCTGATTTTACCACAAAAGTTAAGGAATGAGTCTGTTCAGTTGAGAGGTAAGTACAGAATAAATAGCATAATGTCATTTTCTTGCGAAAGGGTATGTTGTTCTCTGGACATTTGTGATTTTTTGTATTGGTCTCTGCTTGTTTAATGCTTCTGATACTCTTTATGTAAGCACAAATAGCAGTTTCAATCGTCGTACTGATGAGCAATTCATATGTTTTTTGTGAAGTTTCAGTCATAATTTACTTCAAGTGAGCTTGTTTCATTCTCTATTTCTATTTCTGCTGTGATTTCCTTTTTGAATTTGCTATTGGTAGCAATGAAACCTACTGCAGTTTGAATGGATATTGTTGTCAACTTGTTATTTTGTCATTTTTAACCCTCTTATTTTGTACCTTAATTGTTGGCAAAATCGCGGCTGAACATAGGCGAGTAATTTCGGCATAAACTGTCGTGAAAAAATAATAAAATGGTAGCTTCCGAAGTAACAAATTTGTGCATGACAGTTTGGACGAACATCAGTGAGGTTGTACATAACTCTTCAACCGAACACACATGAAATTATGCATGACTCTCTTGACTCTGTTATTCGATTTTGTTCCATGAAAATTAAAGTGGAAGACTTTTTTTTCTTTTGAGGGAGTCGAACGCATTTTAAAAGTGGAAGAAGATAATTGCGATTTTATTTTTTTTGGAGAAAGGTATAATGATAATGATTTGAGGTGGATTTAGTAACACAAATTAATTTAAAATTTTTAATGGTGTGAGTTTAGTAGATGGAGTGAATGGAGAATTATAGGGTGTATTTAGTGGCTCCCCCATAAAAGATAGTTACAATTTTTTTTATTTATCTTAAATTATATCATTTTTTTATTTAAAGCGTGAAAAATTTATTTATTATAATGCGTATTGAAATTAATTCTGATTACCATTTTGTATGATGCCATTATTTATTGTGTGAGAGAATAACATTTTTTTTCAATTCCGAGATGATAGAAAATAATCATGTTTATAGATTAAATTTGGATTCAATAAATAATGGCATACTTTGAAATTTATAGGTTAAATTCATTTTTTTTCGAACAAATTAAATTCAAATTTCTAAGCATTATTATTATGTTTTATTAGTTTATATAAAAACTTATAGCGTGTTACTTTCTTTTTGCGATGGAGTCCGTCCTGATTTAGATTATCAAAACACTATTTAACTCGTGTTTTAACGAGCGAATTGTTTTATTAGTATTTGAAATGATAATTTTTTTTAAGGTGAGATATGATAGTCCTACTCCTCATCTATTCTACGTCTCCTAAAAAGTTATTTTATCATTTTATATACTAATAAACAATTCGCTCGCTAAAATACAAGTCAAAAAATGAAATGGTCAAACAAAATCAAGACGGAGGCAGTATTTAATTAGATACTAAATTGTAGAAAATTTAAATATTTGTGCACAAACTCGTGGTTTTTTTTTTTCCTTTCTAATTGAACACCTTGGATTATTGCGTGTCAATGTTGCTAATATAATTGTGTGTATGCTTATGGGAAAAATAAGTGAATTTGTAAAATTTTCATGATATTTTATATAGGCTAAAAGATAAAATTATATGTGCTCTTAACATCCACAGTGGTCAATCAAATAAGAATTTAATCATTGAATGAATGAAAATTAGTGTTTAAAATCATTGTGGGTGTTCATTGAATTGGAGAGAGAGTGTTGTCCATCCAATAAAATAGATGGAGAGAAAAAAATATTTTTTGGAGAAAAATAGGTAGAAATGAGGTGAATGTGGAACCCACAAAAGGTGGATGAATGGATGAATGATTAATAAATCATTGTGAGATTGTGTTTAAATAATTTAATTTTTATAAATTAGTAATGTTGAGATGATGTGAAAAGAGAGAGTGGATGGATGTATGAATTTTCATGGATGCTAATTAGATGTCGTCCGTGCACCCATAAGTTTTCCATTTTTCTTTTCTATCTGTTCCACGATAAGTTTTCCCTTTCATAAATGGAAAAAGTAACTCCACTATTCATAATTTTTATCCTCAATTTTCACATAAGATTATAAAAAATGTCACTTATTATTCCACATATATTTTTTCTCTCTTTCAATACTCAAAACTACCCTTCATTTTTATTATTTTTTATTATTCCTTAATTAAAGCACACAAGGAAGAAGAAAGCTATAACTGGATGGAGGGAGTAACTTATTTCCATTTAGGATCACATTATGTTAACTGATTCAAGTGACATAATGTGGATTGTTTTGTGCAGGTTAATTGCTTAGACAATAGAATGATGATCTTCCAAGTCGAGGTGCATTTGAGGGGCTTAGTTTATTTGTTGGTGAAAAAGTGATGCACAGTTTATGGAATGAAGACGACTAGATGGACAGGCAAGCCAATTTATTGACAAAATTTTGTGTGAGATGGTCTTATATACTAGGCGGAAAATAAACTAGCACCAAATCAACACTCCCCCTCCAAAATATTAAAATCTTATGTCCAAATTATACTCCGTCTCACTGTACGATCGTCTAATACAAGTATGCCTCCAATTTATTTCACGTGACTAATGTTCGAATTAAAGATATGAATTAATCATGGGAAGTTTATAGTTTTTGTTTTTAGTTCTCTATATTCAGTCTTTATTACACCATGCTACATCGTCAAAATCACAATTTAACATCACAAAAACTCAACTCAATTATTGTAATTTTGACAAATGTAACTCAAATTGAGCCACGTAACACGCATAATTGGAGACCTATGAGCTGATTTGTGAAACATAAAGTTGTGAAATTAAATTTTAAGGATCATTAGATGCAAAGATACTTAAAATAACAATGATATATGTCCCAATAATCAATCTCAGTCTCAACTCATTGATATCTTACTTTCATAATGCTCGACAGGTTCAGTTAAAAAGAAAGAAAAAAAGGGGCTAAATCTTGTATGCATCCAGGGGCACCATGCACTCATATTAATAGTTAAACGATTCATTATAAATATATTGCATTTTTCAATATGACAAGTTGCACGATTCTAAAATGCACTACGAGTGTACGATACACCTGGGTGTACAATACATGAGACCCATTAAAAAAAAAGTGGTGTTAAATCAATTAAACCATTTATCAAGACTAAAGAAAAGGAAAAAAAGATTGGCAATAATTTTCACTTGCAAAAGTAAACTCCATCGATCGAAAAGATCATAGGTGACTTGTGCGTTTCTTGCTGAATTAAAGTACAAAAGCTTCAAAGTGTAAAATTGACAAAATAAAAAGTTGACAACAGTATCCATTCAAACTGCACAAGGTTTCATTGCTACCAAAAGCAAATTCAAAAAGGCAATCACAGCAGAAATATAATTACACAACGAAACAAGCTCACTTGAAGCACATAATAATTGAAACTTCACAAAAAACATATGATTGCTCATCAGTATTAAGATTGAAACTGCTATTGTGCTTACATAAAGAGTATCACAAGCATTATACAAGCAGAGAGAGCCAATACCAAAAAAACACAAATGTCGAAAGAACAACATACTCTTGCAAGAAAACGAGATTATGCGATTTATCCTATTGTTACCTCTCAACTTACTGAGAGAGAGACGGGGAGAGAGAGTTCAACAATTTGTTTTCAATGTTAGTCCATTCGATAACAAGATTTTACAGAACAAACTCATTCTTTAACTTATGTGAAAAAATCAGAATGAAAACAATCCAGGCACAAGAGGTAGCAGGGCCGTAAAAGAAGAAAATATGACGCTTGAAAAGTAGCACTTGTGTAAAGATGAAAGGATTACCATCATGCGTGATGATAAATTTCTCGTTCGCCTTGTACTGGCTTATATACAGGAGGAGAGAAACAAACATTTAACCATATGCGCACAAAAACATGTCACCAAGTAATATGAAATAAGGGATGATATCAAACATTCAACTAAGTAACAAAAGAGATCAAACTACTCAGTTCATAACCCAAAAAAAGAACAATAAAGTGAATATACATTGCCGGGTATACATTGCCTGCTTCATTTACAGAGCACCCCTATTTGCAATATCTAAGAATTAGCTTAAAATATATTTGCGAAGTTGATACCGAAGTTGAATGCCTCAGACAGCTATAATTCTATGTAGAGATACACCCGACGAGGCTTTATATGCGTCCAATACTCTTTATTATCTGAATACATGGATTACTAATATGCTCTTTATTATCTGAACACATGGATTACTAATGTGGATAAACATTACAATAGCAATGGATGGAACAATGTAGATATACTTCATTTAGTAATTCTCATCACTTGAACCCAAGACCAAAAGAACGTCTGGATAAGGAAACATAACTGGACGGAGAGACTTTTATCACATAAAATGCACAATCAGAAGTCAGAACCAGTCATAAATCATGCTTTGAAGTTCAGAAGATACAAAACGTTCAAATTGATAGAACAGAGAAATACAGGATCAATATAATTAATCAGTTGTGTTCAATTAGCACAACACTAGCCGCAAAGGCGGTGATTGTCACTCACTAACTCTTACCAATTGATCCTAATATTTTAAGAAGATGGTTTCGAATCCTTTTTCCAATTATACTTTGTGATGTACACATCGCTAAGTTCATCTAGATAAGGACTAATAAATTGCTTAAAGAACTTATCATTTGATATGATGCTAAATGTTCCAAGAGTAGGCCACTTTTTAATTAGGCCCCTACTTTCAAGAACACCTAGAATTCGCAATCGTGGCTCATACCTCTTGTCAATGCTGTAGTTAAATGATGCAGGGGTATTAACAATGCTGGACATGTCGAACTTCCCAGTAGCAAGAAGAAGCTCTTTTATCTTGTTTATTTTCTCCATCGAAATAGAAAACACCTGTGGCACCTTTATAAACATAGCCAATGTGTCACTATCTGAAAACCCCATATTTCGAAAAGCTTGCAACTTGAGTTCCCAAGCTTCATTGCTTAATAGAGCAATAGCTGGGACAGCATACATAAACACTTTGGATCTTGCATTGAGCCCCATTTCCATGGCCTTTTCTGCAGAGTTTTTCACAATTTCGGGCTTTAACACGAAACAACTCGAATAAGAATTGAGGATGATACGGTTATGGCCCATAGGCATCCCGTAGTTCTTGAGTAATTCAACATTTGGTACCACTGTGTTCTCAAAATTCGATTGTAAGAGCCTCATTGACTGTGATTTCCTTAAAACTCTGGCTACTGCATCTTTGGATCCCAACAAATCCTTGAGCACAGATAACGAATGGATAATGTTTTTATCCAGGCTTAAACCCAGAATCGTAGGACAAACTGAAATTATCCTGGGAATGTCATGGAAAGAGAAGCCCTCATTTTGGAAAATCTTGATTTTGGGTTTAATTGAATTATCAAGATTAGCCCCCAGAATCTGTGGCCTACTTTTCACGATTTTCCACAACTGAGCATTAGAAAAGCCGCTCTCCTTCAAGAATGATAAAACTGAATCGGCATTATCTTGGTTTTTAAGATGGCTCAATTGTGAGCCAATTCGTGAAGCGATTTCAGGAGGAAAACCGTGTTTATGTAGCAATATATCACACACAGTAGAAAAGTGGAGAGAAACAGGGGATCTACAAGTTTGCTTCAAAATCAAACACCTTATTACATTATTGCGTACTAATGCTGCTATCATGTTTACAAATAATGAGCCCTAAATATGGAAATGGTTAGGGTTTGAATGAAAATTACTTGCCTGTAAACTTTAAAGAAAACATCTTCTTCATCCTTAACCATCTCCAGCAATGCGCTGAGATGGCGTTTTTCTCTAAATTTTTTCTCCAGTAGTGCGCCACAATAAAGTATATTACTGTTTCCAAATAAAATGCGCTGAATCTAGCACATACCAAAGCTGCGCTACTTTTTTTTTTTTTTTTAATTGGTTTTAAATAATATGTGATAACTTAAAATAATTTGTGTATTTGTGTTGGATGATATTTTTTATATTGTAGATAACTTAGAATAATTTAGGTGATGACATATATTATTAAATTATTACTTTTACTTAATATTAAAAATTAATTATTATTGTATTCAATTAATGAAAAATAAATTAATATTATATTTAATTTAAAAAATATCTCAATTAATTTAAAATATGTTATGAATTAAAATATTACACATAAATTGAAAAGATAACATAAAATTACATGATAAATCGATGCAAATATTACAATAATGAGAACAATTACATGAAAATATAAAAAAATAATTTATATTAATTTAAATATAAAAATTAATTTATATTAAAAATAAGTATACAAATACATTACAAATATAGATAATTATATATAACATAAAAAAATAAAAAATAAATTTTTTTATAGAATATTCTATTTTAGTGCAAGAAGTAGTGCAAACTGCTGGAGATTTTGTGTTGACTCTAGAATAGAATAGTGCTGAGTTGGCTCCAGAGTAGAGCCAACTGCTGGAGATGGTCTTTCGAGATTGAAGAACCAACGCCATGGGCTGATGCCTGAATTAAGGGTAGGGCATTTGTTTGGGTAGTGTCGGGTTCGGGTTTAAAATTAATCGATCCGAGTTCTACGGGTCTCTAAATTGGGTAAACCTAAAATGTAGAAAACTTAACTTTCGTATCCAATTTTTTTTGTGTTTTTTTTCTAATTTAATCTTTTCTAATTTGAAACACAGAGCTCATGACCACATAGGCAATCAACTCTGCTAACCGAAACACTCAATTTATCGTGCGTTGATCCATTTGGGAATCTATTATTGGTTCAAGGTGGACGAAATTTTGGAGCATTATTGCACTTTCCGTTTCTCTTACATATGAGGATTGCTGTGAGTTCTCTTTGATAAATTAATATAATCATTTGGGCATATAATTTTTCATGAAATACTATTATGTTTTGCTTGTATTACTATCTCATGTATTAAAGTCCCTATATAGTTTACTTTTTATTTATATTTGGCTTGTAATATTATTATCTTTTGTCTATAATATTATTATGTTTTTCGTGTAATACTGCTTTCGATTTGATTAAATACCCTTCATAATTTCTTTTTCTTATGTTTTTAATGTGATATTATTATGTATTTTTCATGTAATATCATTATGTTTTGTCTGTAATGCTATTTCCGTTTTGATTTAATACCCTTCAAAATTTAACTTTTTCTTATGTTATAAATGTAATACTCGTGTTTGCGTACAATATTGTTATGTTTTGTTTGTAATGTTATTTCGTTTTGATTTAATACCTTCATAATTTGCCTTTTTCTTATGTTTGAATATGTAATATTGTTATGTGTTTGTATGTAATATTGTTATGTTTTGTCTGTATACTGCTCTCATTTGTATTTAACACCCTTTGGAATTTATTTTTTCCTTATGTTTTGAATGTAACATTATTATTTTTTGCAGTAGTACTGCTATGTTTTGCATGTGATATTGCTTCTATTTTGATTTAATAACCTTCACAATTTACATTTTTCTTATGTTTTTCATGTAGACAAAAACTTGTATAGACCTGGTTAATGCTATGAACCTTATTGTTGTACCGTGAAATATTCCAACCCGGTGAAGCAATCGTTTAGAGCGACTTTGATAGGAATCATGAGGTCGCGGAGTGACTTCTGTTGAACTGAGAAGGTCAAGGAGCGACTTGAAAAGAGAATGAAGGTCGCGGGCTACCTTGAAAGACACCGTAGGTCGAAAGCGACCTCAGACGGATATCTATGGTAAAGACGCAAATAATTGGGGGCGCGAATATCGCGGGGTAAGCAAGACAAGTGTATCCAGACGTGGAAATCGCGGGATTGACCGAGAAAACCCTAACCCTGGCGGCTGGAGCTTTCGAAAGCCCACCGAAGGAAGCCCACGAAGATCTGTGACCTAATTTCTTGTCTATAAATATAACTTGTATTATTCATTGTAGAAGGACGAAAGCTTAGAATTCTAGGCAGGAAATAATAATAAAATACTCCTGGCTTGGACGCCCCAGACGTAGTCTTATTCAAAAGACGAACTGGGTAACCAAATTAGAGCGTATTTCATCTGTTATTTGTTACCTGTTCGATCCCATTTAATACTATTAAGTTGCCCAAGACATAAAATCTAGGTCACAACATTGGCGTCGTCTGTGGGAAAACTCTGTCGATTTGCTTAAAAATCCGTAGAAAACCCATCCCTTGTCAATGGCGATCAACCAAGGTAACGCTACCAGAAATGAGACGGACCACCGCGACGGTCTCGAGGCCTCCATGAGTTCACAGCGCTCTCACCCCATCATTCTAGAGGCCACCCCGACTGCTGGAACCTCGTCATGACACCGGGGGACGCAAAGGTCGTGTTGGCCGTCCTCCACAAGAAACGCCTCGCTTTCAATGACGAGGACGAACAGCCGCCGGTCAAGAAAGTGACACCCAATCCAGGAACCTCTAAGGGCAAAAATGCCCTTGTTGAAAAGGGACGCTCCACAGGCCAACTGGCATACGATCCGGCGAAACCATCATTCGAAATCGCAGGTTCTTGGAAAGGCTCGGGCAACATGTTCGACCGACTTGGGAGGCAAGAGGCCCAGAAAGTCCCAATGGCCATCGAAGACGAGGCACAATCTTAGCCCCGTCACGGCGACCAGATGGAGCGAGACCTAGCCATGACTCTAAACTTGCACCATGACGAACTGCCGAGGGGGTCGGTAATTCACCAAGGCAATTCACGAGCGACCTACCCCCCCAAAGATCATCGCGATGACAAAATTGACGCGCTGGCCAGGATGGTCCAGCGACTTCTAGAGTGAGCTGAGAACCAAAGTAGTCCGACGGGGGCGGACCATAACCTTATCATCCCGGACTCCGCCCTCTGGACCACAATCACTTTGGCGCCCACCCAACGAAAAATCAACACGGCGGCTCTAGACCGCTATAGTGGAAGCACTGACCCAAAAGTCCATGTGGCCAAGTATAACTTCTACATGGCCTCCATGGGCGCAACAGATGCCACTAAGTGTCGGCTGTTTTCCCTAACTTTGAGCGACCAGGCCCATCAATGGTTCACCTCGTTGCCACCTTTCTCAGTGGAATCTTTCGAACAACTCACTAGGCTATTCCTGACCCACTTCACGGCTTTGTCGCCTCGACCTGCAACCAGACAATGACTGATGAACACCCAGCAGGCGGATAATGAGTCTGACCGATCCTACATTGAAAGGATCGACAAGCTCATACTTGAAGGAGACCCGATCGGGGATGAGGCCAAAGTGCTCGGGGCCATCTATGGACTCAAGAAGGGAACCAAGTTGCGGCGACGTATGACCACCGAATACCCGATCAACTATAATGACTTTCGAAGATGAGCTAGAGACCTCATCCATGCCTTAGATCTTCTGGAATCAAGACTTTCCGATGACAAAGAGGTCACCGACTCAAAGAAAAGCTCCAAGAAAACCGATAGTCATTACAAGGCGCCTGGCAACTTCAAACCTTTTGAAGAGAATATCCCAGTGAAATTGATGGAAGTGCTAGGTATGACACCTGGGCACGTGTACAACTAGACCAGAGACCGGGAATTGCTCCTCCCGCCTCGGCTTATCAAGAACAAGGAAAAGGTAAACCCCAACAAATACAACCACTTCCACGAGCAAACTGGGCACTACACCAGCGAGTGCAAAGATCTACTCCCCCAACTTTGGAGGCTATACGAGGATAGATTACTGGACGAGTTTGTCAAGCGACCCCAGAAGAACCAGGATTAAGCTCAGAGAGGTCGCCAGCAAGCAAACCCACAGGCCGAACCGGCTCCAAGAAACGCCGGCCAGGGGGAACGACTAGTACCGCCTATGCCAGAAGGTGTGGGAGGTCGCGTAATACACACTCTGTCCCCACTTGGGACAGTAGGGGGACTTTCAGCGATCGGCTCGTCCAAGAGACGGATGAAGGCAGAGATAAGGGAGATTGAAAATGCCAGAAAAATGGTGTTACCCGTCTTCACGGTAGGAGAAGAGACCAGCACAATCGAGTTCACTAGAAAGATAAGGCCGGGGTAGTCTACCCTAATGTTGACCCCCTGGTAATCAGAGCCAATATCGTGGGCACCACCTTATGCTGTTTGCTAGTGGATGGAGGGGCTTTCCGCAACATACTTTTCAAGAGAACCCCTGGATCAGCTCGGAGACTACGACGCATACATCACCCCTTGTGACCATGTCATGAAAGGTTTTGGAGACGCAACAGTGAAGCCGACAGGAATGATCCGACTAGCCTTAGAATTAGTCTCCACTCTGAATGAAGAAGTTAGGGCCACTAGGATTTTAGATTTTTTAGTTGTCGACCTCCCGAGCTCCTACAATGGATTCCTATGGAGGCCATTTGAACATGAATTTGAGGCTGCGTCCTCAACTTTTTATTTCTGTGTAAAGTTTCCCACCAAGAGTGGGCTGGTCGACATCTTCAAAGGTGACCAAGTTGATGCAAGGGGTTGTTTGATTTATTCCTCGTCTCGTTTAAATTACGCACCAGTATCTAGCAAACAAGTACTTGTAATAGATAGCGAAGAGCAATGTGAAATTTTAAACAACAATACGAGCAGGAAGAGAAATCACGACGACCTCGATCCAAGGATGGGGCCCGAACCAGAAGAATTTCTGCTCGAAGCAGAAATAGACGACCCATGGCAAAATACTCTAAGGGCCATCCCGGGGGAAGACCTCGAGAAAGTCAATGTGGACCCAGCCCGACCGGATCTTGAAGTAATCATAGGCTCAAGAATGCCGGATGACCTGAAGGAGGAAGTCATCAAATTTCTCAAAAAGAATCTAGATGTCTTCGCCTGGTCGCACAAGGATATGGTAGGAATCGACCCAGAAGTCGCATGCCATAAACTGTTCATAGATCCAACTCGAAAACCAATAGCTCAGAAGAGGCGAAAGTTCGGCCCCGAGAAATATGCAGCGTTAGCCGAGGAGGTGAAAAAATTACTGGACAATAACTTGATCACACAAGCCAACCAACCCCAGTGGGTGGCTAACGCCGTGTTGGTGAAGAAATCCAATGGGACCTGGTGGCTGTGCATCGACTTCACAGATCTCAACAGCGCCTGTCCAAAAGATTTTTTTCCAATGCCCTACATCGACCACCTGATAGACAACACGGCGGGACATGAAATAATGTCCTTCATGGACGCCTTTGCTGGCTATCACCAGATAGCCATGTATGAACCTGACCGGCAACATACCTCGTTCTTGACGGAAAAGAACATCTATTGTTGGAAGAGGATGCCCTTCGGTTTAAAAAACGCAAGGGCAACATACCAGAGGCTGGTCAACCACATGTTTACCGACCTCATTGGGAAGTCGGTGGAAGTTTACGTAGATGACATAGTCGTCAAGAGTTTGAAATCTGAGGACCACCTGACGCACTTGGCCCAAACTTTCGACATCCTGAGGAAATTTTGGGGTCGAGTCAGGGAAATTCCTGGGGCATCTGGTGAGTAAGCGGGGGATAGAGGCGAACCCCACCAAGGTTAAATCCATATTGGACATGGGAGCGCCTCAAAACATAAAGGAAGTACAAAAACTCACGGGATGCCTAGATGCCTTGAACCGCTTCATCTCCCGAATGGGAGACAAGTGCAAGCCGCTGTTCGACACCATCCAAAAAAAGTCAAAGTTCGAGTGGACACACGAAAGCCAGGAAGCTTTAGACAAAATCAAAGCTTACTTGGCAGATTTGTCGAAACCAGTTCCGGGGGAAAAACTTTTCCTATACCTCGCGGCTTCCGAAACGGCTCTGAGTGCAATCCTCGTTCGAGTAGAGGACAGGAACGAATTCCCAATCTACTTCGTCAGCCAGACACTGAACGAAACGGAGCAGCGATATCCAACCTTAGAAAAACTGGCATACGCGCTGGTTATGAGCGTAAGGAAACTAAGGCCATACTTTTTTGACCATCAAGTCGAGGTGCTTACTTCCACACCCCTGAGGAACGTATTGCATCGACTAGACACATTGGGGCGATGCCTCAAATGGGAAATCGAGGTCGAACAATACGGCGTAACTTACGCACCCCGCCCTGCCATCAAAGCCCAGGCTTTAGCCGATTTCATCGTGGAACTCACCTTCTCATCTGAAGCCGGGTGTTCAAACGGTCCGTCTTGGGAGCTATTCGTGGACGGATCAGTGACCTCCCATAAATCAGGGGCCGGTATAGTTCTGACAAGCCCGGAGAGGACCTCTTTCCAGAATGCCATCACTTTCGACTTCCCCGCAACTAACAACGAGGCCGAATATGAAGCACTCATCAGCGGCCTAGAAATGTCAACAACTATGGGTGTCAAAAGACTGCAAGTCCACACGGATTCCAACTTGTGGCCTACCAGGTCTCGGGAGAATATGAGGCAAGAGACGACAGGATGGCAGCTTACCAAGAGGTGGTGAAAATACTATGTTAGAAGTTCAACCAAATCCATGCCAAGCTAATCCCGAGAGAACAAAACTCGCGAGCCGATGCATTAGCACGACTAGCGACTTCCGAAGGATCACCAGAGATGAAAGATGTCACCATCACGACATTATCCCACCCATCCACCACACACGCGAAGGTCGCAAACCTAGAAGACCCAACATCGAACTGGATGACACCCATCATCGAATACTTGACAACAAGTCTCCTGCTAATAGACAGGGTCCAAGCTCGGCAGCTGCAATCGCGAGCAACAAGATACACGATGATCCAAAATGAGCTGTACAAGCGTGGTTTCAGCATTCCCGTGCTCCATTGCATCACACCCGAGCAAGGACAAGTGATCCTGCGCGAAATACACGGGGCATGCGGAAACCACACCGGGGGAGAATTGCTGGCCCACAAGACCACAAGACAGAGGTATTTTTGGCCCACACTAAGGGCCGACGCCATCGCTTTTCGCTCGCAAGTGTCACAAGTACCAAATCTATGCTCCTTCCATCAAAAGCGCCACAGAAGAGCTCACAAGCATCCTCAATCCTTGGCCATTTGCAAAGTGAGGGATATATATTATTGGCCCACTCCCAACATCGCCGAGTTCGATCAAATACGCCCTGGTGGCGGTAGATTACTTCACAAAATGGGCCGAAGCTGAGGCACTAGCGACCATAGATCAAAACCAGGTCATCAAGTCTATATGGCGGAATATCATATGCAGATTTGGTTTACCACAAGCAATCATATCAGAAAATGGTAAATAATTCGAAGGCCTCAAGATCGAAGCATTCTTCAAGAAATGGAAGATCACAAAGCTCTTCTCGACTCCATACCACCCATAGTCGAATGGTTAGGTCGAGGCCGTGAACAAGATCATTAAACACACTCTCAAAGCCAAGATTGAGGGGGACAAGGGGAAATGGGCTAGCGAGCTCCTGGATGTCTTGTGGGCATATAGAACGACCTGCAGAAATTCAACAGGAGAAACCCCCTACTCACTAGCCTTCGGGACCGAGGCGGTGGTACCCGTGGAGATCGACTTCTCCAGTCTTCGCACAAGTCAAGTCGCCTTCAACCAAAACGAGGAAGCCTTGACCAGAAACCTCGACCTGCTCGAAGAAAAGCGGCTAGAAGCCAACATGAAAAACGCAAGGTACAAGCAAAGGTCGGAGAAGTACTATAACTCCAAAGTACAACTTCGACGCTTCAAAGAAGGATATTTGGTGCTCAAGAAGGTACTCGGCGAATCGAAAGGAGCCCTCAGTCCGAACTGGGAGGGCCCATTAAAGATCTCAAAAATCTTACCTAATGGAGCCTACGAGCTCGAATGACCAGACGGCGCCAAGGCTCAATACCCGTGGAATGCAACACATTTGAGGAAATATTATCAATAGGCTTACACCCCTGTAATAAGTTATTTATCAATGATAATGACTTTTTTCATCTCAAATTGCTGTGTAAAACCCAAAGGGATTATGCAAAGAAAACATAAGTTACCCGAGGTATGAATTTCGACATACCGAGGGAAGGATCGACACCCCTTGAGGGGCGACCTCCCCCGACTTTATAAGACGACCAAAAAAAGTGAAGTCCAAACATAGAGTCGCACTAACGATAAGTCGACAAGGACAAATAAAAAACGAGTCGCATAAGAAAATCAAGTTAACACATCGTAGGAATGAGAAAAAGAAATTTCATTAATAACAATAAGGGGGGCTCGGAGGTAGATACAAAGAAACAAGCCCGAAGGCTGATGCATCAAAACAAAAAACAACAAAAAATAGAGTAAAAGAGGGCCTTCAAAGACACCGCCACTCAGGGCCCTGCAGAACCACCGCTCAACCTCTCCCCCGCACCCCCCTCTGCAACCTCCAGCAAGGGGACTTCAGGGGTCGACCCTGACTCTGGCTGTGCAACCTCCATATCGGGGACTGGGCGCACAATCCGACTTGGATTGGCAAAGAAGGAAAGGTCGACGTCCATGTCCTCCAGATCCTTAATCTCCAGAAGGACGGTGGGAGTAGGAGGATAGTCGCGAACGTAATCTGATAATTCAGCGATAAAAGGGGTGAGGTCGCCTGCCGAATTTGCCCTATGAAAGACCCGGATGGCCCCGACATAGGCCATCACATACGCAAAATTGGCGTTGAGCTCCTCGGTCCTCTGGAAGTCGTCCTCCTTGGCGGCCAGCACCTTCCCAGCCTCAGCCAGCTCATCCTCCAGCCGGGTCACCTTCGCCCTTTCGGCCCGTAGCTCACCCTCAACCTCTGCCATCCTCAAGGCCGGGATCCGCTTTGAGTACCGGAGTTGAGGACTCCAATCTCTTCTGAAGGCCGGTCAGCAGAGACCAAAGATCTTGGCTTGGTCGGCAACCCTGGCCTGCGACTTCTTCAGCTCCTCCAACTCGGCCTCCAGCTGAGCACTGGTCTTCTCCAAGTAGAAAACCGCCTTTTGAGAGTGAGCTAGGGTCGAGTACAGATTACCCATCACCTTCTACCGACGAGCGTTGCCACCACCCACGGGTCAAGTTCTGCAGCCCCCTCCGAAGATAGGCGGGCCAACTTTCAGGGACCCCGGCCGGGACGATATGACCCGATATCAGAAAGCTCAGGGCCTCAGGGCCAAATTTGTGCGGGGTGAGCTCCAGGCTGCAAGAGGAATTCGGAAGTCGATTAAACAGGGAAGGAATAAACAAAGGTTCACACAATCAATAACTTACTCGTTGACACGGTCGGCGTCCCAACCTAGCCAGGAGTCATCCTCTGGGAGTCGATCTCCTCGAGGAGCAGGGGCGGACTGCGAGGATGGGCGGGGTTGCGACCTTCCAGTCTCCTGGCTGGTCTTGTCCCTCGTCCTTTTTCGAGCTGGCTCAGAAGCCAACCCTTTGTGCTTCCTCTTGCCCTTGTCAGCGGCAAAGGGGCCAGAAAGAGCCGAGCTCGGATCAGGGGCATCACCGGCAACAGCAGGGGCATCGGCGGCAACCACGTGCTTCATCTGGCTTAGCACTGACTTTTTTCGGGAGGCCATGATCGCTGCGGTGAGCTGACGGCAGTAAACGGGAATGTCGGGATCTGCAAAAAAAATCAGTCGCCAAAAGTACATAAGGGGAGGTCGAAAGCATAAGAACGGATACTCACAAGGGATGTTCAAGTGGCGAGGATAGGTGTAAAGCTCGGCCTTTAACCGATCGAGCTCAGAGTTAAGGTCATTAACGTCGCGAAGACTCGGGGCAGTGTCACGAAAGACTTTGAAAGCCTCTTGGAAGTCCCAGTACAGGTCGGCGGTCGAGGGCGTGAACACTACAAAAGAAAAAGAGAATCAGATCAGTGCGACCTTGGAAAATTAAAAAGGAAAGTGTACCATGTTCGACTCGGCGCGCAAAATCCATGGGAACACGAATTGGCAGAGTGCTCGAAGGGTCCGCTGACTCCCAGGTGCCCCCGACAAACCACCACTTCCGATGCCAATCGACGACTTTATTCGGAATCCCACTTACGAGCTCCCGGCCCTTGCAAAGTCGCACGACACTAAAGCCGTCAGCTTGAATGATCGGCGACATCACATAAGAGATCTCGCCAGGAGTCGACATTCGATTCAACCCAGCCAACCCCAGAACGGTCATCGAGGAGATTATGTAGCTCCAACAGTTAGGAGTGATCTGGGTGAGGCTTTGATTCAAAGCCGCCAATAGGTGGGAAATCACCGGATGAAGTGGGAATCGAATACCCACCTCCATTATATGTTCATTAACCGCAATCATCCCGGGAGGCGGCTGATCGACACTCTCATCGGAGGTCGCCCCGTAGAAATGCACGTCTCGAGGCACTTTATACAGGCGGCGGAGGGAGCGCACATGCCTGTCGGATAAAACCGACCTCTATTTCGGAAGGTCGGAGGCCATGTACTCAGAATGAACCGACCTCCTATATGCATGCTCAGGTCGCTTATATGGGGCCTCAGCCGAGTAAGAATGATAGTCGAAAGCCCGCTCGTAGGCCCCATAATCCCAGGTCGGAGCTGATGTGCCGGCGATTCGTTCCCGTTCGGACGAGGCGGAGCAAAAAGTACCAATTTCCAGGGGAGGAAGATGAGTAATATCCTCCAACTCTCGCAAGAACCGCTTATCGATGCCTTCTATGTCCCGGACCATACGTCGAAAACCCATGGACGAAGACCCACCTTCGTTGCCGGCGGCGGAACCAGAACCGACCTATCACCGGAGATGGGCTATCACGATGTTGTCCTCCTCTGAGGACGAAGAAGCCAGACGATGAAGAATAGTGGGCATCGAAGGATCAGAGGCCATGGAAAGAGTGTGGAAAAAGGGGAATTACCTGAATGTAGTCTCGTCAGAATCTCGAATGTTTGGGAGAGGTTGAGGCTTGGGATCATAGGAGAGTTTGAGCTGCGCGAGAAGGAAGAAATGGCAATAAGTATGAAGCCCTAGCATTTTTTATATAGAAGCAGGACAAGGGGGGGAAAGTGCAATAAAGACATAAGTCGGACCACTCTCGAAGAAACAAAGTCTCACAAGTCATGCGTAATCTACACCGCGTCCACCGATTGGAGAGGCCTGCGGCTCATGACCTCATCCACCTGCAACATCATCATGGAGAATCCATCAAATCTCGCACGAATCGACGCAACGATCCACCTTCCCAAGGCTGACCAGGCGTCTCGGGAGTGTTTCTCGAGGTTGACCCGCCACAGGCAGATCAAATTATGAAGTCAAGCCTAGGTCTCGATGCAGGCACGCAACCTCGACTTGAGGGGCAATTGTTGTACCGTGAAATATTCCAACCCAGTAAAGCAATCGTTTAAAGTGACTTTGATAGGAATCATGAGGCCGCGGAGTGACTTCTGTTGAACTGAGAAGGTCAAGGAGCGACTTGAAAAGAGAATGAAGGTCGCGGGCGACCTTGAAAGACACCGTAGGTCGAAAGCGACCTCAGACGGATATCTATGGTAAAGACGCAGATAATTGGGGGCACGGATATCGCGGGGTAAGCAAGACAAGTGTATCCAGATGCGGAAATTGCGGGATTGACCAAGAAAACCCTAACCCTGACGGCTGGAGCTTTCGAAAGCCCGCCGAAGGAAGCCCAACGAAGATGTGTGACCTAATTTCTTGTCTATAAATATAACTTGTATTATTCATTGTAGAAGGAAGAAAGCTTAGAATTCTAGGCAGGAAATAGTAATAAAATACTCCTGGCTTGGACGCCCCCAGACGTAGTCTTATTCAAAAGACAAACTGGGTAACCAAATTCGAGCGTATTTCATCTGTTATTTGTTACCTGTTCGATCCCATTTAATACTATTAAGTTGCCCTAGACATAAAATCTAGGTCACAACACTTATTTTTAATTCATGACATTTGACCCTACCCAGGGTATAATACGGGTCAAGTTTAGTGATTTGGAAAAATGTATTGAAAATGAGTAAAATGGATCAAGTAATTCAAGTTCATAGCATAGAACTAGTTCATGGGAGACTAACTCTTTCATGTAATACTGCTTCCATTTGTATTTAACACCCTTCAAAAAAAAATTTCTTAAATTTTGAATGTAATACTATTATGTGTTTTTTTTTTATGTAATACTACTTCCATTTTGATTTTTTTTTCTTTGATCGGGCAAAGTTAGTTGTTAGTAGTTAGTACACCAAACACCAAAATACACCACGAAATCGCCAATACACCTTATAACTCCCATAACTCCAAATTCGTTCCCAGAGGGAATCGAACCTGGGTCTCCCACTCAAATGAGGAGCCCAATGACCAGGTGGCTAAGCCATCTGGTTACTTCCATTTTGATTTAATAACCAATAACCTTCATAATTTACCTTTTTCTTATGTATTAACTGTAATACGACTTCTATTTTGCATGTAATATCCTTTATAATTATAGATTTTACTGTAATTTATCATAAGAGATAAAATAAATTAGTGAAAATTTAACAAATATTTGTTATAAAGCAGAGTATTATGTTATTGTTTGTATGAAACAGGCGAAGCACTAGTATCCAATGATGAACGTGAGTCGGTTACTTATAATGCAAAAACCAATGGGATTAAGCATGTCGAGGTTTTCGGATATGTTAGGATTCAAACTGCAATTATGGAGAAATTAAGAGAACACGAAATTAAATAACACAAATTTGGTTACTCAGTTCGTCAGGAATGACTACTTCTGGGGGTACTACCAAGCCAGGAGATTTACTAATTTTCGGTGATAACAATTACAACAAATCTGATTGGAATTAATAGGCGCAACTGGGCCAAAACCCTAAAAGCCCATCCCGGTCGAGTCTGCTAAAACAGGCCCAAAAATTTTTATCACCGAGAAGCTGTGACGTGAAGCAGTCGATCAGGCTCCATAACCCAACAATCTCCCACTTGGAGACTGACTCCAACTGTAACTCGTCTCCTCCATCTTATCGATATCTCTTACTGGTAGTAGTGCCAAGCCTTCATCTCAGTTTCCAAGGCCAGTTGAAGTCATGCATAACTTCAACTACTCTAAGGTCACAACCTTAGTCAACATATCAGCAGGATTCTCACTTCCTCGGATCTTCATTAGCTGCAAGATCTTGTTCTCAATAAGGTAACAAATGTAATGATACCTCAACTCAATATGCTTCATCCTCGAGTGAAAAGCTGGATTCTTTACTAAGTGAATAACACTCTGACTGTCACTCTAAAGAATACTATCCTTCCACTCCTTCCCCAATTCACGCAAGAGATTCTGCAACCATACCATCTCCTTACTAGCCTCAGTAACTGCAACATACTCTGCCTCTGCAGTGGACTGTGCTACAATCTTCTGCAACTTAGAAGCCCAAGAAATCGATGTACCACCAAAAGTAAATACATACTCGGTTGTACTCCTCCTTTTGTCAAGATCACTGGATGCCAAGTCTGCATCAACATACCCTGCCAATTCAACACTTTTGCCTTCAAAACACAATGCTCTTTCTGTAGTACCTCTCAAGTACTTAAGGATCCACTTTACTGCCTCCCAATGTTGCTTACCCTGATTACCCATAAACCGGCTAACTACTCCCACCGCATATGCAATATCTGGTCTTGTACACACCATAGCATACATCAAACTGCCAATTGTTGAAGGGTATGGAGTGTTTTGCATGTAGGTTCGCTCCTCTTCGCTACTATGTGAGTCCTTGTTGGATAGCTTGAACTGACTTTCCAACGGGACACGAAGTGGCTTTGCATCTTCCATACTAAACCTCTTCAAGACCTTCTTTATGTATTCAGCCTGTGAAAGATACAACTTTCCTGCCACCTTATCACGATCGATTCACATACCCAAAATTTGCTTGGCCCCTCCAAGGTCCTTCATAGCAAACCTATCAGACAACTGCTTCTTCAACTTGCTCACTTCTCGAGCACTAGAGCCTGCTATCAACATATAATAGCAAAATGATATAGCTATTATCATACCTCTTGAAATAACAGCAATGGTCAGCTTCACACCTATTGAACTCAATCTCGTGCATGAACCCATAAAACTTCTTGTACCACTGTAATGGAGCTTGTTTCAAACCATACAAGCTCTTCCTCAATTTGCAAACAAGCTCATTGTTCCCCTTTGACAAGTACCCTTCTGGTTGCTTCATGTAAATGTCCTCATCTAAGTCACCATGAAGAAAGGTTATTTTTACATCCATCTGCTCTAACATCAGGTTCTCTGCAGCCACCAAACTCAAAACTAACCGAATGGTAGTTAGTTTCATAACAGGAGTAAAAACATCAGTATAATCAATACCATATTTCTGCTGAAACCCTTTCACAACCAGTCTTGCCTTGTAACGCTTGCTTCCATCTGCCTCCTCTTTAATTCTGTAAACCCACTTATTATGCAGTGCCTTCTTACCCTTAGGGAGCTCAACTAGTTCCCAAGTTCCGTTGGTCATCAACGAGTTCATCTCATCATCCATCGCAAGTTTCCACTTGCTCACCTGCTCACTACGTGTAGCCTCTGCATAACATTCAGGCTCACCACCATCAGTCAACAATAAGTAATGAAGAGAAGGAGAGTACCTATCAGGAGATCTATGTTCTCTTGTGGATCTCCACAGCGAAATTATTGCTGGTGGTGTACGTGGTTCTTCCTCAACAACCACCTGATCATCATGAACCTCCTTGCTTCCACCTGAGTTTGAAATGTCTAACTCAACAACCTGAGTCTCAGAACCAACTGCTTTTGATGTACCCGACCTGTCTTTGTACAATATCTGCTCATTAAATACAACATCTCGACTACAAATTATCTTTCGATTCTCCTCATCCCAAAATCGATAACCAAATTCATCACCGCCATATCCAATAAACGTACATTTAACAGACGTAGCATCCAATTTACTTCTACTAGCAGCACAATATGAACATATGAAACACACCCAAATACTCGAAGAAAAGACAGATTTACCTCCTTACCAGACCAGGCCTCCTCTGGTATGCCATTT
The DNA here is from genome assembly GCA_037126765.1 of Stenogyne calaminthoides. Taxonomy (NCBI): domain Eukaryota; kingdom Viridiplantae; phylum Streptophyta; class Magnoliopsida; order Lamiales; family Lamiaceae; genus Stenogyne; species Stenogyne calaminthoides. The sequence continues at coordinate 14,352,240 of JBBCBC010000027.1, read as the reverse complement.
TCCAAGGGAGTTGAGGGTCCTCTGTTTATCAAGTAAGCTGCAGTGTTAACTGCTTCTGCCCAAAACATCTTCGGCAACCCACACTTCAATCTCATGCTTCTAGCACGTTCACATAAGGTTCTGTTCATATGTTCTGCCACACCGTTCTGTTGGGAGGTTCCTCTCACAGTTTTCTCCATTCGAAATCCATTTGCTTCACAAAATTCTTTGAACTCACGGAGCTCGTACTCTCCACCATTATCAGATCTCAAACACTTCACTTTGAGACCTGACTCAGTTTCTACAAGGGCCTTCCACTTCCTGAAAGCATTAAAGGCATCAGACTTATTTTTTAGAAAATAAACTCATACCTTTCTCGTGGAGTGGTCAATGAAAGTCATGTAATATGATGCTCCACCAAGAGATGTCACTGGTGCTGGACCCCACAAGTCCCTGTGGACTAACTCCAGCTACTGCTTCTTCAAGGTTCTGCCTCCTTTCGAAAAAATAACCCTTTTCTATTTTCCGAATACACAATCCTCACATAACCCGATGTCAATTATCTTGAGGTCTGGAAGTTTACCCTTCGAACACATCACTTTCATCCCTTTCTCACTCATGCGGCCAAGACGACAATGCCACAAATCTACATTCCCTTTTGCACCTGCAAGAGCAATGCTATCTTGGGTGTTACCTGTCATGTACTGTTAGTGTTAGTGTCCTAGAGAAAATCCTTTGTAAGGACATAATACTCAGATAATATTCAGTACTGGTTTAATATTATTACTTGTTTAATATTAAATGTATGGCGTTGCACTAATTAGAATATTATGTTTGATTGTTTGCATCTATTCTTATCAGTGTTCCCTTGAGTCACTGCTGTCATTGAGTGTGTGAGAACTCAGATGACTTAAGCATGATTCTCAAATAGCCCCGATCGAGGATCATCAAGAATGGGATATTGATGATGCAATGGAGATTGGTGTGCGATCTGCATCATACTCTTAGAGAGTGTAGCAAGATCTCACTTGCTACGAGATACTAGGTATCTCATGATGGATGCACAAATACCTTGGAGGGTATTGGTATACCCATCCGAGAAACTATTTGATGTAGTTCCGCTATATGTGTCTACGGGTGTCTCGGTTAGTGGGAGCGATGCGATACTCCTTTGACTTGAGGTCAATACGCACGACATGTGTGGAGTGATGAACTTTGACCATGACAGATGCTTGCACCCTTCCATGGGTAGATATGGGTTGGATTGGGTTCATCACGAAGTACATGTGCGTGGTAGTTGAGCCAAGAAAAGGATTCATTCCTCAAAGTGGATTTAGAGAGAATATACACCTTCTCATCATAATTGGATCAAAGTCATTGGCCAATGCACGTCAACTTGGACTTTGTGGCCAAGTGTGACATAAGTGATCAATTAGTGATTGGAGATAAAGTGATTAAGTTATTTGAATAGACACTTCATCATGTTCAAGACTAATATAGTATTCGTGAATGAAAGGAGAAAATCATAATAGCCCGTATTTCAGTTACAGGTAGTTGCATGTTTCTCGCAACGTACCTCATATATTGAGAATGTCTGATTTATTGACTAAGGTTCAATTATGACCGTTAGTTTGACTAATCGCTCGATATATGAGGGCCTATGGGTCACACAACAAGTAATTCCCTTTGACAGATTATAGTTGGTTGATTAAGTATTAAATTGGATTTAATATTTAATTTATGGAGAAGTAATTAATAATAGATTAATTTGGAATTAAATATTATTAATGTTTAATTAAATTGGATTTAATTAAATAACAATTCCCAATAATAATATTTGGAATATTATTGTAGGATTTAATATATATGGAAACAAATCGAAGAGATTTGTCATAAATGAAATTTAAATCCGTAGAAATTTATATTTAGTGAATTAAATTAAAAGGGTTTAATTTAATTGATTAAAATGGATTTTAATTTCCCAACAGGCTGGCTTAGGTTTTAAGCTGGGCCTCCCTATATATATTAGCAGATTCCAAGAAAGGCTTTGTGCCCTACAGACATGGAATCCATCTATCCAAGGAAATGTGTCCCAAAATACAGAATGAGATAGATGACATGATAGGCAACCCTTATGCTTCGGCTGTGGGAAGCCTCATGTACGCAATGTTGTGCACGAGACCAGATATATGCTTTGCCGTAGGCATGGTAGCTAGATATCAAAGCAACCCGGGGAAAGCGCATTGGACTGCGGTAAAGAACATTCTGAAGTATTTGAAGAGGTCACGGGACATAATGCTAGTTACCAGTCAGACAGTCTAATCCCCATCGGTTACACGGAATTGGATTTCCAATCAGACATTGATTCCAGAAAGTCTACCTTGGGTAGTGTGTTTTGCATGGGGGAGGAGCCATGACATGGAGAAGCGTAAAGCAGAAATGCATCGCCGATTCTACCATGGAAGCCGAATACGTAGCTGCTTGTGAAGCAGCAAAGGAAGCAGTTTGGCTCAAGAACTTCCTAGTTGACTTGGACGTTGTCCCGGATTTGCCCAGGACAATCACGGTCTATTGTGATATTGCCGGAGCAGTTGCAAATTTGAGGGAACCAAGAGCACACAAGGCCGACAAACACATTGAAAGAAAATACCATCTTATACGAGAAATCGTTAAGAGAGGAGACATTGAGGTGGAAAAGATTGCATCGGAAGACAACCTAGTAGATCCATTCACAAAGGGTCTGCCTCAGAGTACATTCGAGAGACATGTGGAAGGAATGGGTGTCAAGAACGTTGCCAATCTGCTTTGAGTATAAGTGGGAGAAATTATTAGGTTAGTGTAGGGTGACATTAGATGTCACATAGAACACGAGACATGTTGTAGTATACTTAAAAACAGACTTTGAGTATAAGTGGGAGATTGTTGGAGTTATACTGAAAAGTATGCTTTTACTTTGTATAACCAAACTGAGTTTTCTTATTTATTTACTGAAATAAATTATTAATCACTGTTGCATTTAAATATGAATGAATGTTATATATATTTATTGCAAACCCGTTCAATAAAGTCAGTACGTATTACATTGTAGTTAATTTGGTGATACCAGATCACAGAAGATCAAATTAATAGCTCCTCGTAATTAAGTACAAATTCACAACCTAGGTGGAAATGAACAAATCATCATGAAAGGTTGATGTATAAGACTCGGATTGGCTTGTCTTGACCAAGAGATTATACTAGTGCATTTGGATGCGCTGAATAGGACCTACAAGATGATAAATTCTTCGGTACTGAATATACAAGAATTAGACCTCAGTGGTGTGTTGTTTCTTAATCTCCATCCCTTAAATAGGATCGTGTGAAATTAATAACTATTGCTTTGACTTATGATAAGAAGAGAGTCATTGCGACTCGATACCTTATATCTTGGCAATATTATTACTTACATGACGATTGCTGACATTTAATATGGAGAATCGTGTGCAAGTACGTCTTGTTTGATTTGTCCCCTTGGTGGGCTCAGAACCTTTATCATACCAAATCTTGCAAGTGGAAATTTATTTCCGGTATGGATAATAATGTTGAGCTGTCTTTACTCCAAGGATAAAGATATTAATTAATATAAAGCTTGTTCAGTGGCTTAATTAATTAATGGACTAAAGTAATCTTAGACACGGGAAATAATGACCGGGAGCCATATTATAGTATAATCGTAATATGGGTTAAGATGGATAGTTCAATATTAATTTTATAGTGGAATAAATTAATATTAATGGACTTTGAATAATATTTGGCCCAATATTATAGCTTCATAGTCAATTGGAGGTCCAATCTTAATTCTCCTAAAGACCCCTCAAATAGCCCAAAATAAAGTTCAATTAATGAAAGAGAGAAGAAAATAATTTGCCTAATATTTCTATGAAATTTTCGAAAATTGTAGGATTAAAGGAGAAGAAATATTTTCTTGAATTTCTTGAAAAGATTTTATGGAAAGAGATAAGTATTCTTGGAATACATAATTATCCCATAAATTCAAGAAGTCAAATCTTGACTCTTTACTCCTTGTATTTTTTGAAAAAAATAGGCACAAAGGGGAATAAGATTTTTATGGAAAAATTTAATGAAGGAGAAAATAATATAGAAGATATATTCAAAATTTCTTGGAGACCAAAAAAAGATTTTCTTCCTTATTTTTTCCTCCAAAAAATCGGCCACCTTAACCCTATTTATAGGGGTTGAATTCATTCCCAGCTGCAATTCCATGTGTTGGAAATATTAGAAATCCACAAAGGTGGTGGCAAAATATTTTTATTTTTCCTCTTGTTAAAATCGTTCGTGTGAATCCTCCCACCGGATTGCATTCGTGGACTTGGGACATATTTGGGAAGGCTCTTTGGGTTGATCCGTTGTCTCAGCAGTCGTCTCTACAAGAGGTTAGTAATCTCATAACTCCTAGATTCCGCATGCTTAGGATTTACGTGGATTACGTGTACGCATGTTGTTTATTCACTTATTAATTATTATGTTGAATTGATTTAGGATTAATTCATGCTAGTAATTAATTGTTTAATTTAAATATGTATTTAAAATCATCTCGAATAGATCTGGGCACCCCTAATTTCCCAACATGAATTTATCAAACGATTAGGACTTGTGTTTCATTAGATACACACCCGAATCTAGAGAAATCGTCAGTGAAAGTTATGAAGTAGCCGAATTGACCCATAGCTAGAGTGGGCAGTGGTCCACAAACGTCTTTGTGGATCAGCTCTAGAACTTTTTGGCATGAACCCCTTTCCCGGAAAAGGGTTTGTTGATCATCTTGCCCTTGAGACAAGATTCACAATTACCATAAGACTCAAAGTCGAATGGGGTTAAGTATTCTAACTTTCTTAACATTGCTATCTTATTCTCATTTGCATGACCAAGCCTAGAATACCACAAGTAAGTCAGGTTTTCATGATTACTAAGTTTGAGTCGTTTGTTTTGTATATTAAGAATGTTATGTCCACAATGCAACAAATATAAACCATTAGATAAAGGAGCATTTCCATACACATCACCATTAAGCGAAAAATAACAATTATTATTTGCAAAATGGAAGGAAAAACCTTCAATATCCAACATCGGAATAGAAATAATGTAGCGGGTAATACAAGGAACAAAATAACAATTATTTAGTTCAAGTCTAAAACCAGAGGGTAAATCTAATAAGTAAACGCCAACACGTTCTGCAGCAACTCTTGCTCCATTTCCAACGTGTAAAGCGACTTCACCCGACCTAATTGCCCTACTATGCTTGAGACCCTGCACATTTGTACATATGTGTGAGCCACAACCGGTATCCAATACCCAACAGTTAGTATCATTTGTGGACATGTTTATCTCAATAACAAACATACATGTTCCAGTGGCTGAGACACCTTGTGTCTTCTTTTCAGCTGCTAGAACCTTACAATCCTTCTTCCAATGCCCCTTCTGCTTACAGTGGAGGCATACATCCTTGTCCACCCTCTCCTTCTTTTGAATTCCACCTTTGGGCTTAAGGAAGCTAGGCTTGGAACCTTTCTTTGCCTTGCCTCTCCGCTTCTTCTTTCCTTTCGGACCAGAAGAAGTAGAGGCACTCACCATGAGTACGGGTTTCTCTTTAGCAGTGGAAGACTCAAAAGTCTTAAGCATGTTATGCAGCTCGGGCATAGTCGATTCCGTCTTATTCATGTTAAAGTTTACTACGAAACTCGAATATGAATCGAGAAGCGACTGAAGAATGGCGTAAACAACAACATTGGTCTTGAGCTCAATGCCCAGATGACCAAGTTTCTTGATTAGCCCTATCATCTTCAATACATGAGGAGAAACCTTCCCTCCCTTAGACAATCGGCATCTAAACAAATCTCTCATCACTTCATAAATCTCAGAACGAGATTCAGAATTAAAGAGATCCTTTAGATGCTTAATCATCTCGAAGGGAAGCATCTTCTCATGTTTCCTTTGCAGCTCGGGAGTCATTCCGAGTAGCATACACTGAGCCTGGGAAGCATCCTTTTGATGCTTCTTTTGGGCTGTAGCGTCAAACGCTTCAGCCTCTTCAGTACCAGCCTCAGGGGTAGCAGGGATTGGCGTGTCCAACACGTACTCAATCTTCTCTTGCCTGAGCACCAGACGAACATTTCGGTGCTAGTCAAGAAAGTTTGGCCCAACTAACTTGTTCGTTTCTAAAAAGGTTCTCAATGACAAGTTATTCATGTCAACAATCCTAGAGAAATAAAATAAAACGGGAATTAAAACACATAATTCCTATGATCAATATTCAACAATCAAAATAAATGTGGCCTTTTAATTTATTTTATCTCCATTATTTTCACATACTTAACGACCTCATCGGAAAAGTACGAATTTATATCTAATATAAATCATAATGGACTAGGATCCACATTACTACTATCACAATCCCAGCGAGGGTTGATCATTATGACAACATAACTGGTAGGTCTCCAAACCAATTGCAAAATTGCAACTCCTAGTTTGTCGAACCTAGTTCGACTGATGTCACTTACCCTTTGTTCCCCGCGAGGGCTAGCGAAACAAAGTTAAATTGGTTTACAACCATCAAGCGGCGACATTTCATGCCCCTATAAAAGTCCCATTAGATGTAGATCCGAGCAAAAGACGATGGTCTTTAAGTACTCATTGGAACAAAATCTCCGGTTTTACTTTTAATTTTGATGGAAGACATCTTATCAAATTAATGAGAAAACCATATTTTAGTGAGGAACATTTTAAAGGCGGGGTATTAATTGCTTAATCGAGATCCATGAAGTCTAAGTCATATTTGAGCAATTACGGGCGCCGCCTACCCAAACATGATATACACGGACTCACAAATATTTGGGCGCCGTCTACCCAAGCATTTAACACGGTCCGACAATTATTTGGCGCCGCCTACCCAAACAGTTATAATGCGGACTTAAAACATTAACTAATTTAAGCAATTAAACAAGTTAACAGTAGGTTTTAATAAATCCTTTAAAATGAATTTTAATTTAATTAAAGATTCAATTTAAAAATTATTAAAATTGATTAATCTAATTAATCGTTTTTGGTCCAACCAATTTTAATTTTAGAATTAAATCAAATAAAATTCTAAAATTTAAGTTTTAATTTCATTTGTTTTCGAGGGCTCAGGTGCAATTTCCAAAATTTGCACGGGAGGGCCTGTCTCAAATCAAATTTTCAAAACAGGCCTCCTACATCATCACCCTTCCAAATCGAATACAATCAGAAAATCCAAACACCCAATTTTTCAAAGATTCAGAATCAAAATCGCATCACAATTAATCAAATTAATTCATCCATTCACTCGAACTAAGAAACCAAGACAATCGAGACAGTCCAGGTTCATTCCGAAGACAAACAGAATCAATAAGGCGTCGCAACAAGATTCGACCAGCTATCCGATGCGGGTCGCCAACGCCACACCTAGCGTGAGGGCGACCTATCATCGATGCAGACGGAACGAAGGGGTAGCATGGTGCCGCACCCCTATGAATGATTTCTGGTTCGAAACCAGATCGACAAACACAGGCAACCCAATGAGTTGGCGGCACATCGCCACTGACTCTTCCTGAATCTGGTGATGTGCCACCTTGAAACGTGTCGAGACGGGCATGCCGGCCAAGCCCCGAGTGCGTTCAAGACACTAGCGTCGAAATTGGAGAGAATCGACAGCGAATTGCCATGAGTCGAGGCGGAGACAATCGACGCCTCCAAGACGGGATAGGGGCGCTTTGGGAATAACGTCATGGGCTCCCGCACGCGTCACGAGGTACGGTGCCTAGCAACCTTCGGCGATGCGGCGTAGTGCCATCGGCCGAGTGAATCACGAACAACAGTGCGGCGGCGAACCAAAGGGGGAAACCTTAGTTCTGGGTTTGGGCGAAGACGAAGGGGACGAGCGACCGGGACAAAGAAACAAGAAGGGGTGCGGTTAATAAAACCATGCCCCACTGATTTAATAAAAAAAATTAATTTTAAAAAATCAAATTTTTAATGCAATTAAAACAAGAGCCTTGAGCTCTGATACCACTGTTGGAATTTAGAGGCAGACAATCACGTATAACATGCGCAGTGGAAAGAACAATTCAGCACGAATTTGCCAGTGTTGAATCTCGAGTCAAATCAGCTAGGAAAATCCAACTCTTAATTTTATGGAGAATTGTGAAGTGTAAAATTGTTTGTGAAATCCCAAGATCTTTGCATGCTGAAGCGTTTCAAAACAGTGTCTATATATGAGGCTTGTGAAAGCGATCATCATTTTCTTGTGATCTTGATCCCTAGGATGTGACTGACTTCACCTAAATCCTTCATATAAAACTGTTTTGACAGCCATGCCCTTACTTCCGATAACACCTTTACATCATTTCCGATGAGCAGTATGTCGTCAACGTATAGTACCAAAAATACCAATGCAGTTCCGTCACGCTTTTTTGTAAACACAATTTTCAAAGTTGTTTTGATCAAAATCGTAGGATTTTATAACTTGATCAAAACACTGATTCCAAGCACGGGATGCTTGCTTCAGCCCATAAATTGACTTCTTAAGCTTGCAAACAAGATGCTCTTGACCTTTTTTAATGAAGCCTTCGGGTTGTTGCATATAGATTTCTTCGTCAAGACTTCCATTTAGGAAAGCTGTCTTGACATCCATTTGCCAGATCTCAAAGTCTAAATGTGCAGCAATCGACAAGAGAATGCGGATGGACTTGAGCATGGCTACTGGCGAAAAGGTTTCCTCATAGTCGATCCTTTCTTTCTGAGTATACCTTTTCGCCACTAGTATTTCCTTAAAACTTTCAACCTTTCCGTCTGGTCCCCTTTTTCCCTTGTATACCCACTTGCATCCAATGGGTTTTACCCCATTAAGTGGTTCGACTAGCTCCCACACTTTGTTGTGATCCATTGAACCCATTTCGGCTTCCATTGCTGTTTGCCAAGAGGTTGCATCTTTGTCTTGGATCGCCTCATTGTAGGACCAGGGATCCGATTCTTCTCCTGAGATCAAGTCCGAAGACTCTCCAATCCATAAGAATCGCTCGGGTTGTCGGACAACCCTCCCACTACGAAGAGGTTCCGTTGTGAAGGCGTGACGTTTGGTATATCATTTTGTACAGTTGGCAATGGAGTTGGCCCCTTAAGTTCTTCCAAGGCAATTTCACTTCTAGGCTCTTTGTCGTTCATATAGTCTTCTTCCAAAAATCTAAAGTGCGTACTGATTACGACCTTTTGATCTACGGGACCATAGAAAATGCATCCTTTCGTCCCTTCGGGGTACCCAATGAACAACCTTAATTCCGAACGTGCATCCAACTTACCAGCTTCCTTGTCCAACAAGTATACTGGACACCCCCAGATCCTGATGTGTCCATAACTGGGCTTGCGCCCTGTCCACTACTCTCTCGGGGTTTTAGGAACTGATTTGGATGGCACTAAGTTTAGAATATAGGCTGTTGTTTCCAAAGCGTAACCCCAGAACGATTTTGGTAAATCTGCATAACTCATCATTGATCTTACCATTTCTAGAAGCGTTCTATTTCTTCGTTCTGCAACCCCATTTTTTTTAGGGGTACCGGGTGCAGTCAATTGGGATGCAATCCCCCCTTCCGACAGGTAGTTCAAGAATTCATCACTGACGTATTCACCTCCATGATCAGATCGTAGAAACTTGATAGTCCTTTTCTTATGATTTTCTGCTTGAGCCTTAAATTCTTTGAATTTATCGAAGGTCTCAGATTTATGCTTCATTAGGAATATGTATCCGTAGCGTGAGTAATCATCGATAAACGTAACGAAATACTCGTAGCCACCTCTAGCTTTGATTTGCATTGGACCACACACGTCGGTGTGAACGATTTCTAACACTTCCTTAGCTCTAAGCCCCTTGGCTCCAAATGCCCTCTTGGTCATTTTACCCTCCAAGCACGATTCGCAAGTTGTAAATGGTTCAACCTGGAGAGGCCCCAATGAACCATCTTGAACCAACCTTTGAATCATTTTTGGGTTAATATGACCTAATCTTAGGTGGCAAAAAAGTGTTTCGTTTACGTTAGCCGAATGCTTTCTTTTACATGAAATAGTAGATGAGTTATACGATGCATTTTGTGAGTGGTGTGCACAGTTAATAATATAGAGATTGTTCCGTAAAATTCCATGACAGATAATCGCATCGTTACGAAAAATAGTAACATGTTTATTAAAACGAACAGAATATCCATCGACAAATAGATTAGAAACTGAAATAAGGTTTTTCCGAAAAACAGGAACATAAAGAACATCTCTTAAAATTAAAAACTGGTCTTCAAAAGATAGGTGCACTTCTCCCACTGCTTCAGCTTCCACTCTCGTAGCATCGCCTAGCGTGATGAGGATCTCACTTCCACTAAGTTGCCGGGCCCGCTTGAACCACTGTAACGTGAAACAAACATGATCAGTGGATCCCGTATCGACTACCCACGAATGGATAGCATACTCCGCCAAACAAGTTTCAACAACTAGTGAGTGAGAATTACCTTTTTTTCCATTCCTTTTGGGATTGGAACATGCCCACCTCCAGTGTCCCCTTTCTCCGCAATCCAAACAGATCCTCTTGCTCAAGCTCTCATCTTTGAAGTTTGAATAGAAATGGTTTATCCTGTTTGTCTCTTCATTGTTCTTACCATCAATTGGCCTAGAATGAGAAGCAGACCCTTTTGTAACCAGTTTCACTTTCTTGCGCTCATTGTCCTCTTCGACCAAAGTAACAGCCTTTATGAGATCGTCCATAGTAAAATCCATATCCTCCATTAGATATTTCACATAAGGATGATCATAGCTCTTTGGCAGAGAATTGAGAATGAAATCAATTTTGCTCTTGAAGTCACATTTTTCGCCAAGAAATGCCAATTCCTCATAGATGACCATAACTCTAAGAATGTGCTCTTTAGCAGTCATTCCTTCTTCCAACTTTAGCTTGACCATGTCACGCAATGTTTTGGATTGCCATATGGGTCGGATGTGCGAACATCGCTTCGAGATTTCCCATAATGTTTGCAGCCGTGGAAACTCCTTGATGAAGGTCCTTTAACGAATCTGACATGTGTGTCAAGATAATGTCCCTTATCAATTCATTTCCTAGCTCCCATTCACTATATTCCATCTCGTCCCATATACCAGCACCATTGGTTGGTTTTTTGGATTTTGGTACATTGAGTACCCATTTGAATTCATGCGAAGCAAGGATGTTAATAAGTTTTCGTTTCCAAACAATAAAGTTTTCTCCAGTAAGCAGATTGTCTTTCAGTATATTGAACAGTGGATTAAAAGGTTGCGACATGATGAAACTGAAAATAAACATATATCTTGTGTCAATATCCGGATCAACACAAGGAAAATCACATAATTCGATCACATGATTCATATTGAAATCTCAAAAAAATATGAACATGTATCAGCCAACATCTCAAAACAGATTTAAATGAGCCTCGTGGGAGGGTCATCATTTAAATCACATTCAAGCAGGTTACAAACAATAACAGTTACAAACCTTTAATTTCAAAAATTAATAGTCGACTCTCACTTGACCAATATAAAATTGACAGGGACTTCGGTGAAGTATATGCATATCAATTTTATACCTAAGTAATAACCATGATTAAATAAAGAATTACTACTTCATTTTGAACGAGCCTCGTGGGAGGATCATCGTCGCCATTAATAATAATTCACAATCATCCTTTTGAGAATTTATTCATGTGAAAGCTATCTTTTGACCATCCCGTAGGGGAATTTCTCCAAAAAAATTCACAAATAAATAAATGATGGAGGTCAAAATTAATTCGATTCAAAACCAAATTAATTATTAAAATATACTTAGTAATTTTTGAGTTTAAGATTTTTCGTTGAGCAATTCTCATGCAAACACATTTAAATAAATTAAATAAAGCATAAGAAAAAAATAACAATAAATCAAGCAAAGCAGAAAATAAACACATTGGGCACGTATTATCCAACTGTAATGGTTTGATTTTCCTTGGCTTGATCTTGAAGAAACAACGTCTTGAATTTCTCTCACTCGTTCGTCTCGAAAAAAAATTCCGTCTTTGAACGCCACGCCAAAAAAATTTCGCAGTAGGATGCACGTCCGCATCCGATCCGCCGCCACTTGACGAAAGCACCCGCGCTTAGGGCTGTGCACATTGCCCTTCACGGGTCTCGGCAGTCTCGGTAGGCCCGCGGGCCTGGGCCTCGCCTTTTTCACCCCGCTTATCTTATCGCTGCTTTGCGGCTTAGGGGGGCCGATCCTCGCCGACGCCGCCATGCGCCAATGCCCGTTAGCCTAGCGATGTTTGCGTCACGCGCGTGCGACTCACGTCCAGTTCCGGATCTGTTTTGTGCGACGCACGTCGCCCACGCAGTTCCGGATCCATTTTAACTCCTCTTCTCCGTCTTCATCTTCGATCAGGTTACAATTTATTTAACGAAAAATAAATACACCTTAAATCTAAACTAGTCTATTACACTTGAACAAATCAAATAGCTTAATCTACTCGTGGATTTTCTCACGAGAAAAACAAATCCGAACTAGTCGAATTAAAACCATTCATTCATACGCATGAAAACTAAACACATTAAATACCATGACAATTGGATACCTGCAAAACAGATCTAGCAATTCTACAATCCAATTTTCAATTTAATGTCCAACATAATTTAAATAACAATTTAAAAATCAGAGCTCTGATACCAGTTGTTGGGAAACTAGGGGTGCCCGGATCTATTCGAGATGATTTTAAATACATATTTAAATTAATCAATTAATTACTAGCATGAATTAATGCTAAGTCAATTCAACATAATAATTAATAAGCGAATAAACAACATGCGTACACGTAAATTCTAAGCATGCGGAATCTAGGAGTTACGAGATTACTAACCTCTTGTAGAGACGACTGTTGAGACAACGGATCAACCCAAAGAGCCTTCCCAAATATGTCCCAAGTCCATGAACGCAATCCGGTGGGAGGATTCACACGAACGATTTTAACAAGAGGAAAAACAAAAATATTTTGCCACCACCTTTGTGGATTTCTAATATTTCCAACACATGGAATTGCAGCTGGGAATGAATTCATCCCCTATAAATAGGGCTAGGGTGGCCGATTTTTTGGAGGAAAAAATAAGGAAGAAAATCTTTTTCTTGGTCTCCAATAAATCTTGAATATATTTCCTATATTCTTTTCTCCTTAATTAAATTTTTCCATAAAAATCTTATTCTCCTGTATGCCTATTTTTTTTCGAAAAATACAAGGAGTAAAGAGTCAAGATTTGACTTCTTGAATTTATGGGATAATGATGTATTCCAAGAATACTTATCTCTTTCCATAAAATCTTTTCAAGAAAAACAAGAAAATCTTTCTTCTCCTTTAATCCTACAATTTTCGAAAATTTCATAGAAATATTAGGCAAATTATTTTCTTCTCTCTTTCATTAATTGGACTTTATTTTGGGCTATTTGAGGGGCTTTTAGGAGAATTAAAATTGGACCTCCAATGGACTATGAAACTATAATATTGGGCCAAATATTATTCAAAGTCCATTAATATTAATTTATTCCACTATAAAATTAATATTGAACTATCCATCTTAACCCATATTACGATTATACTATAATATGGCTTCCAGTCATTATTTCCAGTGTCTAAGATTACTTTAGTCCATTAATTAATTAAGCCACTTTTTTTTTTTGACGGGAAGAAGAAATATTTCATTCAAGAGATTGAAACAGCAGGCTCGCGCCTTACATCATTGATAACAAAAATATTGCAGCTAACTGGTACCTCCCTAATCCAAATATTCTCAAATCCTAAGCAAGTACCAAGATGTGAGAGGTAGTGTTCTACACGGTTTGCACTCCTCCTAACAAAAAGAAACTCAGTGCAATTTATACCCTTTGCCATATGTAAAATGTCTTCAACAATTATCATTGTTATAGGGTCAACAAGCAGCTCTCCATTAAGTGCCTGAGCCAGATTCAATGAGTCCGTTTCCAGCTCCAAAAAATAGAGACCCCTCTCAATTGCAATTTCCAAGCTATATCTCATGGCGAGGGCCTCGAGAAGCGTGCTACTACCCATTGCAGTGCACTGCTTTGATCCAGCCAGCTCTACACTACCATTCACATCTCGAACAACAAAGCCAAAGCTCACAGATTTATCCGCAAAAACTGCCACATCCGAGTTGAGTTTCATGGGTTGGGAATGGGGGCGACGCCAACGCATCACTTGATCCCCCTGCTTTACCGTCTTCTTTGCTCTCGCCCTCGACGACTCCATCTCCGAAGCCAGATTTAAAGATCTGCATAGAGTCAAGGCCGGGTCCAGAGTCACTTGCTCAAAACAAAAGGAGTTACAGGCCTTCCATAGATTCCAGGCGATAATACCAAACATCGTTATACATGGGTCATTTCTAGTACTCATAAAATCCCAAAAGAAGAGTTTGAACTGTTTGATGAAGGGCGAGTGGAAGTTCAGTTTCAACGGGCTTTGCCCCCAAGTATGGATCGCCGAAGGGCATTTGAGGATAACATGGGAAATTGTCTCCCGGGTCTCCCCACAAAGAGGGCACAGAGGGTCGAGTTGAAGTCCGCGTCTTATAAGACTATCCCAGGTTGGTAGGGAGTCGTTACACGCTTGCCAAAAAAAGTGACACATCTTTGGGGGAACTCTACATTTCCAGACAAATTTCCACTCCATAGGGTTGGAGCTTGGTGACGGAACATTGTGACCCTGCTTGGAAAAGGAGTTAATTGACAAGTAATAAGCCGAACGAACCGTGAATTTACCGTTCCTCGAGGGGTTCCAAATTCTCTTATCAGATTGGGCTCTTGAACTAAGAGGGATCTCCAGAATCTTCCCAGCCTCGGTTTGGTCAAAGTGCTAAAAAATACGGTCCTGGAGCCATGAGTTTGTCGCCTCGTCGATGAAGTTCGAGACAAGAGATGGGGCTTCCACCGTGACTAGATTCGCAATCGGTACCGTCAATTTATCCACCCCCACCCATCTGTCTTTCCAACATTGAATGTTTTTTCCATCCCCAACCCTCCAAGTTGTTCCCTCCCTCACCAAAGGTCTAGCATTGAGAATACTCCGCCACAAATAGCTTGGATTGAAGCCCAACAGGACTGTTTCAATAGTGCCTCTCGAAAAATACCTCGCTTTCAAGATTTGTGCAACGAGCGTATGCTCATTATGAAGGAGCCTCCAATATTGCTTCGCCACCATCGCCAAGTTGAAGAAAAACATCTCCCTAAAGCCCAAACCACCCCTCTCTTTTGATCTTGCAATTTTTTCCCAGCTTAACCAATGAGTCTTTCTCTCTCCCGGTGTATTCCACTATAAAATTAATATTGAACTATCCATCTTAACCCATATTACGATTATACTATAATATGGCTCCCGGTCATTATTTCCCGTGTCTAAGATTACTTTAATCCATTAATTAATTAAGCCACTAAACAAGCTTTATATTAATTAATATCTTTATCCTTGGAGTAAAGACAACTCAACATTATTATCCATACCGGAAATAAATTTCCACTTGCAAGATTTGGTATGATAAAGGTTCTGAGCCCACCAAGGGGACAAATCAAACAAGACGTACTTGCACACGATTCTCCATATTAAATGTC
This sequence comes from Stenogyne calaminthoides, assembly GCA_037126765.1. Classification (NCBI taxonomy): domain Eukaryota; kingdom Viridiplantae; phylum Streptophyta; class Magnoliopsida; order Lamiales; family Lamiaceae; genus Stenogyne; species Stenogyne calaminthoides. The sequence continues at coordinate 14,336,540 of JBBCBC010000027.1, read as the reverse complement.
ATCAATCGTCATGTAATTAATAATATTAGCCAAGATATAAGGTATCGAGTCGCAATGACTATTTTCCTATCATAAGTCAAAGCAATAGTTATTAATTTCACACGATCTTGTTTAAGGGACGGAGATTAAGAAACAACACACCACTGAGGTCTAATTCTTGTATATTCAATACCGAAGAATTTATCCTCATGTAGGTCCTATTTAGTGCATCCAAATGCACTAGTATAATCTCTTGGTCAAGACAAGCCAATCCGAGTCTTATACATCCACCTTTCATGATGGTTTGTTCATTTTCATCTAGGTTGTGAATTTGTACTTAATTACGAGGAGCTGTTAATTTGATCTTCTGTGATCTGGTATCACCAAATTAACTACAACGTAATACGTACTGACTTTATTGAACAGGTTTGCAATAAATATATATAACATTCATTCATATTTAAATGCAACAGTGATTAATAATTTATTTTAGTAAATAAATAAGAAAACTCAGTTTGGTTATACAAAGTAAAAGCATACTTTTCAGTATAACCCCAACAATTCAAGGAGTACAAAGCCGAAGTAGAGAAACATCTTGGTAAGAGTATTAAGACTCTTCGATCAGATCGAGGAGGAGAATATCTTAGCCATGAATTCATTGATTATCTGAAGTTGCATGGAATCCAATCATAATGGACTCCTCCCGGTACACCCCAAATGAATGGAGTGTCCGAGTGGAGAAACCAAACCCTGTTAGACATGGTAAGGTCCATGATGAGTTTCTCCTCCGTTCTGACATTCTTATGGGGATACACACTCCAAACCTCAATCTACATTCTGAATATGATTCCATCCAAATCAGTTGAGTATATGCCTTACGAGTTATGGCATGGCAAGAAGCCTGTTGGGAAATAAATTTAATAAAGAGGATTTTGATTAGATCCCAAAACCCCTGAGTATGACATGTTCAGGATAATCTTGATAGATGAGTCAGGATTCAGTTTTAGAGTGTTCAGGATATTATCTGCACCGTGTATAGTCGGCAGATATAGAACAGGTTAGTTGGTCCCGGTGGGAAAACCTATTTTGCGCGTGCGGAAGCAAAACGTTTCTTTTTCGGTGCATATAAAACAGGGGTGAGGGCAGAGTGTTTCCAATTTTTCATTTTAAACTCATGTGTTGTGTTTTGCTTATAACTAGATGCATATGACAAGTATAAACATAAAGCAGTAAACAACACAGCAATATATAGTGGTTCGGACAACCAGTCCTACATCCACTCTCCCTCTCTAGGGAGATTCCTTATCAACTTCGAGCTTTCGACTACCTCGTGTAGTTTACTTACTCAACTCGCCCCGAGCTTTTACGACTACTCCACGTAGTTTACTTACTCAACCCGACCACGAGCTTTTCGACTACCCTCAGAGTTTACTAACTCAAACTCTTAGATGTTTAACGAGTTCACACTCCTTCGGGACTTATCACCCTCACTCGGGATCGCCTACAGATGTTTAACGAGTTCACACTCCAACGGGACTTATCACCCTCACTCGGGTTTGCCTAACAACTACCTCACTTCACCACTGGGTTTGGGTTTGGTGTTGTCTCCAACTATGGTGAGATTTTCCCTTACAATGATTTAGCCTCAATGCTAAGGTTGGGAAAATCTCTAAGCTTATGATACATCGTGGGTTGCTTAGGTTGGGTTCTAGAACACTTTCTTTGAATATATTTGTATCTCTATGGACTTGTGTTCTAGGGTGGGAATGCTTTGACTATAACGCTCTTTGGCTTTGTAGCATTTTGTGCATGATCTCCACGATCCACGCTTGATAATGAAGGAAGAACTTGTATTTATAGTGTGGATTTGAATGTTACCGATTGGAGAGAATTACATTCAAATCCATACTATTCTTTGCAAGTTCTGCAGCTTTCTCAGTGGTTGTCTTCCTTTCGTTGGTCCACGTTAATGGATTCCAACGGCTATATTCCTCAACGATTGTTCGGGAACATTAGATATATCGAGCATTCAGTATATACCGAGTCTTCGCAATTATCGTGCCTTGAGATTTCTCTCGAGTCTTCGGAGTTCTCTCGAGTCTTCGTGTTCTCTCGAGTCTTCGTGTTCTCGAGTCTTGTGTTCTCTCGAGTCTTGAGAAGATCTCTCGAAGTCTTCAAGATCTCGCTTTCATCGAGTCTTGTAAACTAACCTCATTCTATATCTCGCCGACTATACACGTGTCTTGAGATAATATCCTAACACTCTAAAACTGAATCTCGACTCATCTATCAAGATTATCTGAACATGTCATACTCGGGGTTTTGGGATCTAATCAAAATCCTCTTTATTAAATTTATTTCCCAACAATTCCCCCTTTTGATGATGCCAAAACCTATCTTGTTACAAAACATATAACCTATACTGTGTTTCAGCTTTTTCTTATTACAAGAATGGTAAATCTCTAATCAATTTAAATCATTCAATGATTTCTTCAAGAATGAATCTTTCCTAAATAGATCATTACTAAATACTTAAGCAATTTCTCCCATAAGATCATATAGTTTTCTCTTTTATATGAGCATATAATCGGATCGAGACATTCAATCAGGCATATCAAAATAAAAGACATGTAAAAAAGATAATGAGGTATTATCTTTGAGCATAAAGATAAAAGTTTCATTGATTGTATGTTATCAGTTACAGATTACAATGAACTTATCAAAGAAATAAAGACAAAAAACATAAAGAATTACAAGTCTTCAGTCTTGGTCTTCAGTCTTCTGTCTTCAGCTCGGCTCCTCATTCTTCTTCAATGGACCCTGTCTGATCAGATATACTGACACTCATGCTGACTGAGTTCAGTTTCTTCTGACTTCAGACATCTTGATCCTCAGGTCTTTTGACCTATACTGAGTCTCAGTTTCACTTTACTTACTGAGCCTCAGATCACTTTACCCAAGCTATCTGATTTCTTCTTTGTCTGATCTGTTTAGCTCGACTAATCAGATCAACACATCTTTAGATCAATATATCAGAATAGCATCAGGTCATTATATCAGGTTAGCATATCAGGTTTATCATATCTGATCTTGATCACGTCTGATCTTGATCAGTCTCTTTTGCTCATCTTCCGACGGTAACCTTCTCTTCTAATTTGCTGGCTTTAGCTTTTCTTCACTTCTGATTTGCACAGCTCATCAGTTGAACTCAACTAACTTATTTGATCTCGATCAGTCTTGTCTGCAGCCGCGTCTGATCTTGATCATCTACTTTTGATTATATGAGTTCCCCCTCAAGTTGAAGTCCCCCTTTCAACTGATATAGACCGATATATCTGATTTGGTGAAGCTTTCAAGCTCAGCTGATTTTCTTCATTTGATCAGCTTTGTATGTAATCAGATTTTTGTTGACTTAATCTGATTCTCCTCAGATTAAGTTAATTCTTGGAAAGTGTTACTGCCAAAACTTAGTCTAGAATAGTAGCTTCTATTCCCTAAGTTGGTGCGATTTGACATGCGTAGATATCGTCTGACACTCTCGATATGTCAATCCGCCGTAACTTTTTCCAATTATCGGTCGCGTGATTTCTACACGCTGTCCTTGTGATGCAAATTTTTCTAAAAAGGCTTTGAGAACTCAAATTTGCATCTGCACCCTTGCTTGGCCTCTATAAATTGGACCAATATTTTACACAACATAACTCATTCACCATACTTATCTTCTTTGTAGAATCATGTATCCTGGTGAACCCTTGTTTCCGGTGAGATTTCCGGCAAACACTTTTACCCCCTTTTCCATGATTTCATCTTCTCAAAACAACCCTGTGTGTCCCTTTTTGCGGTTCTCGTCATCAAAGATTTCTCATACAATCGTTGCTAAGTTTTTCTACCATCGGTGGCGGATCTGGCTGTCAAGAATCGAGAAGACACTTCTCCTAATCAGATGCGGTTTTGTGTGTCTTTTCGGATGACGAATCAAATAATTTCGGTCGAAAATGAACGTGAGTTTGATATCGAACTTGATGACATACTGATCTTCCTATATCAAACTCACCATTTAACTGTTGGAGAGCCCAATCGACTCTTTCTTAGGGCTCCCGGCTTAAAAAATCCTATCAAGGCCTTTCTCACTCCATTGGAGAGTCCATCATTTCTGAGATAGGATTACCTTTCAAGCCTCCCTCACCTCCTGTTAAGTGGGGGAAAATGAGATCATGAGATCTTAAAATCTCTCTCACTCCTCCTCTTAATCACCACCTCGTAGATCGGGTTTGGGTTTGGATGAAGGTTTAGGGTTATGGCTTGAGGGTTTAGGGTTTAGAGTTATGTATTGACCTCGTGTTCTCTTGCATTTTGTAACTTGTAATGTAACGACCTTCGGGTCTTTATCAATGAAAAGTTCTATTATTCCATTGTTGTGTAAAACTTTTCGTTTTGCTTCCGATACCAATTGTTGGTATCGGATCGAGATGTGTTTTTAAAAAAAAAAAAAATAGATCTGCTTTCAGCGATTACATTGAAGAAGTAATCTTTTGAGCACCCGCGCTCGATACCACTTGTAGGTCCCGGTGAAAAACGAAGTCTTACACGTGTATGGGGAATACACGTGTTCAATATTTTTAAACTTTTTTTCTTCGAGGTCACTTTTGGGTCGATAAAACGGAGGTTAGGTTCGAGAAGACAAGATCACTCGAGTCAAAGTTCATCGAGACAAAGTGATCCCGAGTTTGCTTTCGAAACCTCGATAATCCTAATCGAGTCCCGAAAGTGTCAGAGATCCCGAGTTGCTTGGATCGATAACTAACTTCATCAATCCTCGTAAGAGAGTTCGGGTTCGGTAACTATCTGTTTCTAGCTACTCGATCGTCTTGGAATGGTTGGCCCTTAGTTTATACTCGTTTTTAAGCTTTTTGTCAAAACCTTCCCTTATGAAATAGTGATTATTCGTGATTCACTTATGCAACTTCAAATTGGATTGATTCCAACCAATATCGATGAAAAGTATGCTTTGTAAATCAAGTTAATATTAAGCACAAATAAGGAGTAATAATAAAGAACACAAATTAGTTATAGTGGTTCAGAGACTCAAGCTCCTACATCCACTCTCCCTGACTCTTCAGAGAAATTCACTATCAACTTCTGAGCTTTCTGACTACCTCGTAGTTTACTTACTCAACTTCGGCCCTGAGTTTTTCGACTACTCCACGTAGTTTACTTACTCAACCCGACCTTGAGTTTTCTGACTACCTCCGTAGTTTACTTACTCAATCACACACAAGCTTTCAGACTACCCCTGTAGCTTACTAACTTCTCCTCTAGAGTTTTCTGACTACTCCGCGTAGTTTACTAACTCTTTACAACTCTACTCACCAACAAACACACTCCAACTACCTTCTCAAGGGTTTGGGGTTTCTTGGTTGGTTTCCAACTAGGATGAGATATCCTTTACAATGAAGCACAATGCAAAGGGTTAGGATATCTCGACTAAGCTTTGGATAAATCTTATCAAGCTAGGCTTAGTAAAGTGAGCTCTCTTCAATATAGAAGCACTTGGGAAAATTCAAGGTATTTCGAGTGCTTTAACTTTTGCAAGAATAAGTTTGAGCTCTTGAGTTGCTTATAAATTTCCGTGAACCTTACAATGTAGAGGGTCACCAAAGATTTATAGGCATACACCAAGGTTACTCTTGAAAACTATCCGTTGGAGAGATATACCGTGAGTTCCCTCTTATGGTGTGTGAGAAACGGCTATATTTAGAGTTTGACACTCCCTAACACGTTTTTAGGCAATAGCCTTTCATGTAGCCGGTCTTCACTTTTTGCGATTCGAACTTTCGTGACATCCGACATCTTTTTTCAAACGGCTTGTCACCATTGTCGAAGATGGTACAATGTCGTCTTCCTCTTTTTGACTTTTTGTCTCCGTTAAAGGTAGACACCTTCAACCATTTCTTTTTTGGTTACAAACTCGAGTTTGATATAACCTTAACAACACTTTCGACTTAGTTCCTTTTGTATGCGCATTTGAATGTCTTGGCAATATCTAACTTTCTAAGGCATCGCGTTATTCTCGAGATTGCATCCTTGAGATAGATATATTCAATTGCCTCGGAACATTCGTGTTCATCTTGAGCATTCAAGATATTATCGAAGTCTTGATGAATTCTTGTTTATTAATGATCTTGATACTCGCCTTTCTTGATCTTGTGTCTTGATTCTTCCGAGTCTTGTGGTCTTCCGAGTCTTGTGGATCTTCCGAGTTTTTGATTTATCTTGGGCGATATAATTGAGTTCTTCATCGAAGAGTCTTCGCAAATATTTCGAAAAAGTCTTGAGACTTCAGTTTCATAATCAAACTTCAAGATCTTCTTAAACATCTTGAGTTCTTCAGAGTCTTCAGAACCTATCCTGAACTATATCTCACGATTATACATTTTGCGAGATAACATCCTGAATACTCTAAACCGAATCGACTCAACTATCAAGATCATTCGAACATGTCATACTTAGGGGGTTTTGGGATCTTAATCAAAATCATATAATCTTTTATTAAATTCATCTCCCAACAATTTCCCCATTTTTGATGATGCCAAAACCTATCTTTATTCTGGACATATAACCTATACTCGTGTTTCATTTATCATTTTACAAGATTGGTTATGTCTCTCAACAATTGCTTCAAAGAATGAATCTCTCAACAATTTCATCACCAAACAACAGTAATCAGGCATATCAAATATAAAGTCATGAAAAAATAAGATAATGAGATATTATCTTTTGAGCAAAATGATAAATCTTCATTGATGATAAGTGTACCATTACAGATTACAATGAATTTATCAAACAAAATCAAAAAAGACAAAAAATATTTAAAGACTACAAAATCTTCTCGAGTCTTCATCTTTAGTCTTCTTGATTCGCTCTTGGTCTTTCGCTCTGTTTTGTTTCATTTTCGATTTCATCAATTGGGCACTTCCAGATCAAACATTCAAGAATCTCTTCTTCACTCATTTCTTTCTCTCGATAATATCTCGATTGCTTTTTAATTAGGCCTAATGATCAAACAGATCGAGCAATTTCTTGCGAATGGCCTTTTCATTTACCAAGCCATTACCAAGTCTCGGAGGAGGATAGGAATATGGACCGGGGCTACTATCAGACTCCACCTTCATCCGCAAGGTTAAACTTTGTAGATACTTTAGATAAAAGGTGAGAAGATGTTCAATGAAAGCTTCTGCCCGGGTCCGAGCCTTCCACTCTCCATTCCCCGAGAACATCATAATTGAACCGAGAAGGTTCTCTTCACTTCTTCCCACATGTCGTTGAGTTTAATGGGCATCCATTTATCAACACGGGCCACTTGGCGCTTTCGATGTTCCTTCCTCTTGCTTGCAAACTTTTTGGTCACTCCTTAAACCGCTCTTCGCCTATCTTCTTTTACGATCATGGTTCACGAGATCGGCAAAGAGCTTTAGCTTGTTCTTTTTGGAGTGTCATCGAGCCTCTCTCGAGTTGAAGACTTTCTTCCGAGGTTGAGACTTCAGATTCTTTCGCATCTTCCGAATCAATTTTTCTCGGATTGGCTTAGAAGCTCTTCGACGCTTAACTTACTGAGTTGAACAACGCCCAAGGCTTTCCTCTTCATAGGCGATTCAAAGACCGGCTGGCTTGTTCCAACCTTAGAATTTCGGTTTCTCTTACAACCTCAAGCTTGGTTGGAGAAACTTCGAATGTAAGCTTTCTACTTGAGCAAATTTTAACTTCTCAAGAGTCTCATTCTTTTTAAAGGCTTGGGCTAGATTGTACATTTCAGCATCTTTTCGAGCCTTCTTTTCCAAAGCACGTGCCATGAACTTCCCGAAGACCTTCCCTCCCCCCTTGGCACCGTAGTTTGGAAGAAGTTCGAGAGAGCGCGTGTCCATGTGATCTTGTTCTTTGCTTACATAATGGATCTCTCCGCTTGATCTTGCTCATCTTCCATTCTCCTAATGTGGTTCTTAGCCCGCGAGCAGTTCTTCGAGATATGGGCAACCGCGGAGAGAGTGCATCTTTAAGCATCTTGTCATCTTGGTCATGAGAACCGAATTTTTTTAATAAAGAGATTTGTAGTTTCACCTCTAAAAATTCAAATCGGTGCTTTTGTTTTATTTCAAAGACTTAACTGTGTTGACTCCTCCCTTTTACATTCAACTTTTCTTCCATGGAAGTCATCCGAGTGGTCGAGTGTTTTGTATCTCGCACAGGTTCTAAAGAATGGCTAAGTCCTTCCATTTGCGAGCTTGATTGGCCAACGTTGCTTCCATCTAGTAAGTTTGATCGACATTGGCTCAATCTTCTCAAGTTTTCTCCATGACGGAGTGAGATCAATCTAATTTACGTGACAAATCTTTGTTTGATCATCTGAGCTCGGCTTCATCCCGAGCTCCGGTCTCCAATTGAGCCTCGGTCGATTATCGGACATTTCAGAATTAAAGATAGTACTTTCAAGAACTCGCATAATTATTAATAGTGCCAAAAGGTACCGAAGAGTGCTAGGATCGAGGTTGATCGCCCACTGAAGTCTCTTTTTCGTTTGAGATCGATCCTCGGCTTCTCCCCTGTTGGTCCCCATCTCCATCTTTGGATTTGTCTCGCTGCTCGGGCACCAACCTCGATTCTTTCTTTTTCACGTGAGCTTCCTACGAACTAGCTCATCAAAATCGAATTTTTCATCCCGAGCTTTGTCCTTCCGAACCCCGAGAAGAAGATCGGAAATTTATTCTCCTCATTCCACCCGATCTTCCCCAATGCAAAGAATATCAAGCATCTCGGGAAGAGTCCGATTGAGGATATACATTGTTGTCCTTAATCAAGAATATATCTTGTAGATCGGGGTATGAGCCGAGCTCGGGGGTATCGTCATGGATGAACCGTTCCCTTGCTCCTCCACTCGCTTTTTTTTCAGCCTCGCCCTTCTTCCATCTCGGGCTCTCGGTTCACTAGAACTATAAGGGATCAGCGAGAAGTCTTTCGGGAGCTCATCGAGTACATTTTGCTCCCTGAGCTTCAGAGTATCGAAGCTTGTGCATTCAGTCCTCGATTTGCATCTGAGTGGGTTTGGGGGAACTGGTGGCATTTCCTCGATATATGAATCTGAGTTGGCTCGGTGATCCCCGAGCACAGACATCTTGGATCGACTCTGCCGGCTCTTGATTGAGCCTGCGCATCTTGGATCGACTGGGCTCTTGATCTGAACTGCGCATCCGAGGTAGGCATCTCGAGGTCTGAGCTCTTTAAAATTTCTGAGAAATTTTATGATGATGTCTCAAGCACCTTTCGAGAAGACCTCCTCTCGGATCGATTGTCCTTGAGATAACACTTGTAATGGTGAACGCGGTTTTGGCCCCGGGTTGTCTCTAGAATCACTTTGCTTTCGGTGAGAACCACCAAGCGCTTTGGGCGAGGTTCTTCTGTTTCATTATTTTTGCTCCTTGCTCCATTTTTTGCCTCCAAAAACCTTCACGGTTTGTTGGGTTTCTTTCTAGAGGTGATTCTACCTTCTTTTTTCTTTTCCCTCGAATGGCCTTCTTCTTCACATGGTGGGCTTGAAGAGAATTTTGGATTTAGGAATGGGGTTGAATTGGCGAAGATATCCTCCTCCTCTCTCGCATCGTCTCCAAAATATAGGCAATTTTGGTGGCATGGTGGATCTTGCCTTTCATCGTGATTTCCCCATTGACTCTTTTTATGATCTTGGCTTGTTCGACACCATCCGGACTAAGAATTTCAGTCGGTTGAAGTCGATTGGTGGGAGATGCCTCGATCGCCGCCATCAACGAGCTTGGGTACTAATCGCTCAAAACTCCCCAAGAAGACTCATGACGCTCTTGCTCACAATATCCATCAAAGACACGATATTGTGGCTTTAGGTGCTTCTTATTCAAAGTTGCCTCAAACTTCACAGGATTCTCAAAGAATCCTATCTAGGTACTCCCGCTCTTTACCCGACATATACATCGCAGATCCTCTCCTCTATCACATAGCTCAAACACATCATTGGATTTTTAGGAACAATGTACATCTCTCTCAAAATCGACGTATTTTGATGAGTGCCCTAGATGAGATCTGAATCGAAGAGTGCATACAATCTTCTTCATCTATTTTCAAATTGCGATGAATTCGATTACCTCTTTTGCGAACTCCGGTCCGGTCTTTTGCGACTAGATGGGTGAGTTTAGATCACGATCATATCGCAGAGCCTCCTCTTTCGGCTTTGAGTTGGTTTGCTTTCAAGAGACACAGTTGAACTCGTACCATGGCTTATTGGTTATGGCTAATCGAAACACGGTTGGGGCCATTTAGAATGTGATTGAAGAATGTGAAGCTTTAGGGTTTTTGCGATTTTTCGGGCAAAGGGATTTTAGTTCTGAGTATTTGAGAACGAAGGGTTTGATAAAATTTTGGCTTGAATGGCTTAAAGAGGTATAAATAGCTTCAAGATCGTGGAGAATCGTCTTTGGTTAGGTGAAAAGCAAACGGTTGAGATTAATCTCCGATTAATCGGGTATATGAACCGACGATCTCCTAAAAGTAAGCCGCCAAAATATCCTCTTTGGTCAATAATGTGGCAGAGCATTAAATGACCATTGTTGTCTTCTTCGAATTTAAAACGATCCCAAAAACATTCCTCGGTGTTTTGTATTTATTGCGAATGATTATCGAGTTTTACTTAAGCAATAAATGGATCACATGAGTCATTACCTCTTTAGACTAATTTCCTCTATCGGTCTTTTATCGAAATCGACCTTGATAAAATGTCAAGATATCTCGAAAGTATTGAAAGGGTTCAAAGATCTTCTTCGAAAAATCGACCTTCAAGAACTGAAGTTTCCCGAGACTCGGCCAAAGATTTCCATTTAATCCCCGAAGTTTCTCAAGAGAGTTCGAGAAAGCTTCATGCATCCGAAAAATCTTCAATTTTCGATTTACTTTATACACTGTTCTAACATCCCTAATTCAACCGAAAGTTCCCGAAATCTTGATTTGCCCAAAGGTTTAGTCAAGATATCAGCTCTTTTGCCTATCAAGATGAATTTTCTCCATCCTTATGTCCTTTTTCTCGACATGATCTCTCGATGAAGTGATGTCCGATATCCACATGCTTGCATCCGGATAATACCGGATTTTGTGAAATAGCAATGGCACTATTATTGTCACAAAATATTGGTACTTCATTGGCCACAACTTTATAATCCCTTAATTGTTGTCCGAGGCAAAGAATCGAGCACGCCAGCCTTCTCGCAGACCATGTATTCAAATTTCAAGAAGATCTTGGTTACTAATGAGGTCATTTCTTTGAAAACCAAGATATCGGTTTGTTTCCTAGAAATTGACAAGTTCTGTTGTGGACTTTCATCAATTCTATTAACCTCCATAGTCAAAGATCCGAGTAACCAAGTTAATTCAAGGTTATCATCACCGATACCATAATCCTCTATTCATTTGTGCCCTTAAGATATCAAGATCTTTTGGCGACCTCCATGTGACTAGTCTTAGGATTAGCTTGGTATCTTGCACATATCCCAACAGCAAATGTTATATCTGGCCTACTTGCTGTGAGATAGAGCAATGATCCAATGATTCCTCTATAATCAGTATGATTCACTGATTTGCCTTCTGAATCAGGATCCATCTTGTAGTTAGTATTCATAGGAATCCTAATCGAGTTGCGATTTTGTACACCATATTTCGCAATCGAGATCTACGGTGTACTTTGCCTCGTTGATGAATATTCCTTCCTTTGATTGTTTCACTTGAAGACCTAGAAAGAAATTCATCTCTCCCATCATTGACATCTCAAACTTGCCTTTCATCAGTGTTGAAAACTTTTCACACAGCTGATGGTTTGGAGATCCAAAAATGATGTCATCAACATATATCTGAACCAGTAAGATATCTTCCCCATCCTCTATCCTGAACAGAGTTCTATCAACAGTTCCTTTGACAAAACCATGGTCAAGAAGAACCGAGAAAAGAGTATCATACCATGCTCGGGTGCTTGCTTGAGACCATACAAGGCTTTTTTCCGAACTGTCAGAACTTGGTCATTCTTTTTGAAACCGTGGAGGTTGTTCCACATAAACCTCTTCTTTAAGCACACCGCTCGAAATGCACTTTTCACATCCATTTGATAGATCTGTGAACTTCATTGAAGATATGCAAGAAACAACTGGTGGCTTCTAGTCTTGCAACAAAAAAAGGTTTCATCATAATCCAAGCCTTCTTCTTGGGAATAACCTTGTGCAACTAGCCTTGCCTTGTTTCTTACAATGTTGTTGTTTTCATCTCTTTTATTCTTGAAAACGACTTGGTTCCAATGACATTGTGCCTTTCAGTGTCTATCTACCAACTCCCATACTTCATTCCTTGAGAATTGATTCAAATTTCATCTTGCAAAGAAGAATCCAATAAGAATCTTGTAGAGCTTCATTAATCTCAAAGAGTGTTCTTTTTCTCCGATAGGGAAGCAGCAGAATAGTGCACTCTCACCATGGAACCTTCTTGTCTTAACTCCTTCAGGTTAGATCACCCACAATGACTTGTAGGATGACTATCTAACCATTTCCTTCTTGATGTTCCCCTTCAATAGTATCCTCAACATTTAAAATGTTAGGTTGATTAAATCAAACAAACTCAGTGGAACAACAGAAAGGAGAAAGTGAATCATCTTCCTCGTGGGAAATTTATTGAGAACATTGTCGAGACATTTGTTCCCCTTTGGTTGATAGATTTAATTTGCCTCATTTGTGACTACATCTTCATTGGCATCACATACCGAAGTTTTTCAGATTGGTTACCTTTGGAGTGTTGGTTTTCCCGAGTCTCACCATCCTCGATTTCCATCCCGAACTTCTTTATTCGATAAGTCACTCCAATCATAGATAGTGAATAATGGATGATTTATCTTTTTTGTTTCAGCTTAACTGGTGATCCTCTTAGTCGGTTCATCAAGATCATGTTCCTGTTTCTTCCGAACACAAATAGTTTCATCAAAAACAACATGAGGTGTTTCCTCCACAATAAGAGTCCCTGATTTGTAAACTCGAAGGTTTTTATCGACTTGTAATATCCTAAGAATATTCCTTCATCGCCTTTTACTATCAAAAGTTTTCAACCGATCTTTACCATTATTGTGTATGAAACACTTGCAACAAAAGATTTATTTAAAACAAGAGGCTTCCTTTCATTCCAAAGCTCATAAGGTGTTTTGCCTTGACTCTTGGTCAAGATGGATCTATTTCCGTGAGTAGCATGCGGTGTTTTGATGACAACCCAAAATCTTTTAGGAATATCACCAAACTATCATTGTCCTTGCAGCCTTTCTTTCGAGTCCCTGTTCTTCTTTCAAAGAACACCATTTTGTTGAGGGGTCTTGCAGGTGATGTCTCATGAGAAATTCCATTTGTCGCATAATAATCGATATAATATGATTTATAAATTCAGTTCCTTTGTCGATCGATTTTGACCACACTCAGATTTTTCTCAATACCGAGCCTTTTCAAGACTCGTAGCTTTTATTCGAGTCTCTTTCTTCATCGAAAAGAATATGACCCAAGTATATCTCGAGTAGTCATCAACTACTACCAATGTATATATTTCGCCATTAGTGCTCACAGTGTTATAGGACCAAAAAAAAGATCCATATGTAGTAATCAAGTATTCTTTCAAGAGAAACCTCAACTTTACTTTTAAATGATGCTCTTATCTGCTTTTCATTTTTTCGCATGCATCACAAATATGTTCTCATTGAACACTTCGTTTAGGTAACCCTCTCACAAGAGCTAATCTTGCAAGCTTGTTCGTGGTTTTGAAATTTAGGTGATTCATTCTTTTATGCCATAACCAATCGGTATCTGTGGAACTTTTAGCAACTAAACATGTATCTTTAGGAGTTGAACTCCAATCGCCAAGATATACACATTCCTTTTCTTGTACGGTCAAGAGTACTTTCTCGTGATGTATCATCTTTCACAAAACATAAGTTCTTGGAGAACTCAACATTAAAACCTTTATCACGAATTGGCTAATTGAAAGCAAGTTATGCTTCAATCCGGATACATATGAAACACCATGGATATTCGATTTCCAAAGTTCCATATCCTTCATCGTCCCCTTTGAGTTATCTCCAAAAGTGATCTCATGGGCCTCTTTGTTCAAAGATAGTCATTGAGTATCTTCTTGTAATCATATGTCTTGAACATCCACCGTCAAGATACCATATATCGAGCTTTTTTTCATCTGGCCATCGATTGCCATGTGATCTTTAGTCGGGATTAAATTGCCCTTGTTTTTCCCTCTGAAAAACAGATCAATTCTTAGGTACCCATTTTGTGTAGGGTCCTACGAGGTTAGCTGTACCTTTCGGAATCCAAATCTGCTTGACAACTCTAATCACTTTAGAGTGGCTAATTTGTCTTCCATAGACATCAACATACACATCTTCTACTCTAGGTGCCTTAGCGAACTTTTACGTGTATGTGTGCTAGCTTTAGCATGAACATGGGCTTTTGAATTCTTCTTTGGTTCAGGCCTTTTGTTCCATTGCTTTGGCTTCTGTGCAGCTGGTCTGAATCTTTGTTGACTTGGGTTCAGTAACCTTTACCCCTTAGGCAAGTGGGGTTTAGGTTGCTGTCTTGAAATATGGGTCTTTCAAGATATCGAGGACTTGGTCTCTTTGGGGTTGAGAATATCTCACGAAAGTGTTTCTCTCCGAAGATTCCTCCGATGGTTCAAATGTAGATCCTTTCAAGTTTGCATTCTTAGCCCGAGGCTTTGAAGTACTTGCTTGAAATTTTCGAATATTCGATTTCGGAGTTTTCTAACCTTCACCGAGGTTTGGGCTTTCTAACCTGATCATTCAGTTTTATTGAAACCATAGGTCCTTTTCCCTTGTCTACAACTTTGGGCATTACTACTTGTTTGAAGTGTAGGTGCCACGATTTAACAAAGATTGTCTTCTTGCTACTTGATGCAAAGATTCGGGATGACCTTGTGAGGTTCCCCCGGAATGTATCCCAATCCAGATTTTATAGTGGCAGATCTCTGGTAACTCAATTTCATCTATTACTTTAGATGCATTATTCAATAGAGTTAACTTCTTCGCATGCACTATCCTCACGATTCTGAGAGTTTCATGCTTCTCGAGAGGTCATTGAACTTAGTTTCGATTATTTGAATTTCTTGATGGATTTTCTCTAGCTTTTCGTTAGGGTCTCTATCAACTTCTCTTTCTCTCGAGAGTTGTACGTAACATCCAGTTCATCAAGAGCTCCTATAAATTGAGAAGTGATTTCGTTTTGCTAGAGTCTTTCCATTTTAGATTTTCAAAGATTGATTCCTTATTTCGCTCCAGTCCTTGCAAAACAGCATAGTCCTTCATCAGATTCTCAAAAGAATCCATCAGGTCAAAATGACTGTTTTCAGTGGAACTTGAAAACTCTTGTGCTAGTGTAGGAGCAACAACAGAGATAGAAGAGTTTACCTCCTCAATGGCCATCAGATTGATGTCATCACTTTCCTTTGCTCGAGAATATCTCATCTGAAGAGCTAGATTCCTCCTCGAGTGTTCTTCTTCAAAGAACCATGGCCTTTGAGAACTTCCGGTCTCTTTTAGCTTGTCTTTCTCTTCTCTCCTTAGCACTCAACTCTAGACAATCATACTGGAAGTGACCTTTCTTCTGGCAATTATAGCATCTGTTGGCATCATCATCCTGATCATTTTTTTCTTTGGACTTGGAGTCCTTCTTTCTGGATGAAGATCCTTCACTTTTTCGTGTCCTTCTTCTTCTCGGTTGATCGTCCTCGGGGGGTTTTGTAGTTCTGTAAAAGCTTTTGTATTTTCCAAATCTATTATTAAGTCCGTCTAAACCTCCTTGCCATCGGTATAGCTTTTCCTCAAGCTCATCCGGATGTTTGGCATGGGGGTTCTCGACTTCTTTAGTTTTCTGTGTTTTATCTTTTGGCTTTTAAAGCCACATTCTTACTTGATGAAGAATCATCTTTGTTGTCGACCTTTTGGATTCTTTATCAATTACAAATTCATAGGCTTTTCATTTCGAGAGAAGAC
This sequence comes from Stenogyne calaminthoides, assembly GCA_037126765.1. Taxonomy (NCBI): domain Eukaryota; kingdom Viridiplantae; phylum Streptophyta; class Magnoliopsida; order Lamiales; family Lamiaceae; genus Stenogyne; species Stenogyne calaminthoides. The sequence goes on along the minus strand of JBBCBC010000027.1, from coordinate 14,320,456 downwards.
TTGTTGGTATGGCATTGAACTAATGTTCTTGGTGTTTTCAATCACCTTCGCATGAATATCTCATTTCTTAGAAAGACCTCTAAGAATTTTCAATGCCACTTTCTTTGTGGATATTTCTTTCCAAGTGCATTTAGATCATTCATGATGCTAGTGAATCGACTTCCAATTTGTCTATTGATTCACCATCATTGTCAAACTTTCCAAACTCTTTGAAAGTTTGTTTTTTTTTTATATGATCGTGCCTTGGCACATAAAAAAACTAGTGTATCCATATATCTCTTTAGCAAAGACATACGTTGAGAGATCATTCCCATCACACCATTATCAATCAGATCTTTGTATAGTGTGTCTTTTTGCAATGTAGTCTAGATTGACTAACTTTCTCTCCTCACAAGTTAGTTGGTCATCGACTTAGGAAATTCTTCTCTAGGATCAATTCTCTCATCTTCTCAGAATTAAGGATTCACCACAAGAAATTTGAATGGTCCTTGAGAAACCACTCTCCACATACGCTCATGTTTGGAATACGAGATGAGCCTCGCATTCTCGATCTCCATAGATCATAGTTTCTCATCGAGAACATGGGAAGTTTTTAGAAGACATTTTTCCGATCTTTTGAAAAGAAAAAAAAAAAAAAAGACAAATAAGATCGGATTCAGATAGACCACAAGTATTTTGAAAATAAAACTTTGGTCAACACAAATAGTGGTCAAGTTGAACCACCGCTTCGATACCACTTGTTGGTCCGGTGGGGAAAACCTATTTTAAAGGAAGCAAAACGTTTTTTTTTTGCATATATAAAGCAGGGTGAGGGCAAGAGTGTTTCCAATTTTTCATTTTAAACTCATGTGTTGTGTTTTGCTTATAACTAGATGCATATGACAAGTATAAACATAAAGCAAAGAAACAACACAAAGAATATATGGTCCTACATCCTCTCTCCTCTCTAGGGAAATTCCTTATGGTGGTTTACTCAACTCGCCCCGAGATTACTCCACCTAGTTTACTTAAACCCGACCACTGAGCTTCGATTACCTCTGTAGTTTACTAACTCAAACTCTTAGATGTTTAACGAGTTCACACTCTTCGGGACTTATCACCCTCACTCGGGATTGCTTTACAGATGTTTAACGAGTTCACACTCTAACAGGACTTATCACCCTCACTTCGGGTTTGGTTTAACAAAAACTTCACCACTGGGTTTTGGGTTTGGTGTTGTCTCCAACTATGGTGAGATTTTCCCTTACAATGATTTAGCCTCAATGCTAAGGTTGGAAAAATCTCTCTAAGCTTATGATACATCGTGGGTTGCTTAGGTTGGGTTCTAGAACACTCTTTGAATATATTTGCATCTCTGCTGGACTTGTGTTCTAGGGTGGGAATGCTTTGACTATAACGCTCTTTGGCTTTGTAGCATTTTGTGCATGATCTCCACGCATCCACGCCTGATAATGAAGGAAGAACTTGTATTTATAGTGTGGATTTGAATGTTACCGTTGGAGAGAATTACATTCAAATCCATACTATTCTTTGTAAGCAGACTTTCTCAAATTTTGGTTGTCTTCCTTTCGTTGGTCCATTTGGATTCCGGCTATATTCCTCGACTTGATGCCTCGGAACATTCGGGATATCTTGAGCATTTATTATCGAATATCATGTGCCTTCAGTATTTCTCCGAAGTCTTGAGTTCTCTCGAGTCTTAGTTCTCTCGAGTCTTTCGAGGTTCTCGAGTCTTGGGAGTTCTCTCGTCTTGAGGATTCTCAAGTATCCCATCGAGTCTTGAAGATCTCGGTTTCTTCGAAGTCTTCAGAGACTTCGGTTTCATCTTTGAAACTTCATGTATCTTTAAACATATTGAGTTCTTCGAGTCTTGTAACTATCCTGAACTATATCTCACCGATTATACATTTTTGAGATAACATCCCGAATACTCTAAAACCGAATCTGACTCAACTATCAAGATCATTCTGAACATGTCATACTTAGGGGTTTTGGGATCTTAATCAAAATCATATAATCTTTTATTAAATTCATCTCCCAACAAAGCCAAATTTCTCTCACATTAGAACATGGGGTTGCCCCGCGTTTGTGAAGAAAATGCTCACCGATACGTTGGAACCAAAAGGTGAAAAGGGTTATTTTGTGGGATATCTTAAGGAAACTAGAGGTTATTATTTCTATCTACCTCATAAACAAACAGTGATTGTTTCTAGGCAGGCTAAATTCCTTGAAGAAGACTACGTCTTCAAGGAACAAAGCCGTAAGACGATAGAACTTGAAGAAATTCAAGAACCACAACTTAACAAGGAGACTGATGTCATGTCAAAGCAACATGACAAAGAATCAGTGGGATTCAAAGACTCACATGGTGGAAGTTTATCACTAATGATCCTCTTTCACCAAGTGGGGCGTAATTGGAGTTGCATTGCCCGAACAATCTAACTCCAAGTTAAATTTGAATGAGAACAACATAGTTCAAACTCTCACCCAAGAGGCATTCAGAAGTGCTCAAGGAGCATCCGGAAGTGTCGCTCTTGAGGTCTCCCCGGTCGACGATGAAATCGCTGCACCACAAAATTTTCACGATCAGAATGTGCAGCCTGAACAACCAGAACTCCGTAAGTCCACTAGAGTTCGTAATCCACCCACGAGATATTATGGTTTCCTTTACAGGAGCATGATGACGTGGAGATCCCTGATAAGGACGAACCTAGAACTTACACTAAGAGAGGTTCTCTATCGACATGTCATGGGATAAAGCTGTCTAAGAAGGATTGTCCTTCTGCAGAAGTTGATATCCAACGCATGAAGGATATACCATACGCATCTACAATTGGATCCATCATGTACGCCATGACTTGCACTAGGCCAGGTGTGGCCTTCGCTGTTAGCACTACTGGTAGATACCAACAGAATTCGGGTGAACCCCACTGGATTGCTGTTAAGAACATTATTAAGTACCTCAGACGTACTAAAGATTGCTTTCTGGTCTACGGAGGTCAGTCAGAGCTAATCGCGACCGGCTATGCTGACGTAAGTTTCCAATCCGATTGTGATGATTAAAAGTCACAGTCGGGCTATGTCTTCGTTCTCAATGGTGGGGCTGTTAGTTGGAATAGTTCCAAGCAAGATACTACCGTTGATTCAACAACCGAAGCTGAGTACACTGCTACGATAGAAGCTGCCAAAGAAGTTGTCTGGATAAAGCAGTTCTTAAATGAACTAGGGGTAGTTCCGAGTGCCAGAAGTCCAATAAAGTTGTATTGTGACAACACTGGTGCGGTTGCGCAAGCTAAGGAACCGAGATCCAATAACATAAACAAGCATGTACCGAGGCGTTATCACTTGATTAGAGAGATAATCGCTAGAGGAGAGATAAAATTAGAACGTGTCCCCACGGAGGATAATCTGGTTGATCCTTTCACCAAGACTTTAAGCGTTCATGTACACACTAGATATTTTGATGGTCTAGGGGTTAGGCATGTAGATGATTGGCTCTAAGTCAAGTGGGAGATTGTTAGTGTTAGTCTCCTAGAGACAATCCTTTGTAAGGACATAATACTCAGATAATATTCAGTGTTGATTTAATATTATTATTTGTTTAATATTAAATGTATGGTGTTGCACTAATTAGAATATTATATTTGATTGTTTGCATCTATTCTTATCTGTGTTCCCTTGAGTCACTGTTGTCGTTGAGTGTGTGTGAACTCGGATGACTTAAGAATAGTCCCGATCGAGGATCATCAAGAATGAGATATTGATGATGTAATGGAGATTGGTGTGCGATCTGCATCATACTCTTAGAGAGTGTAGCAAGATCTCACTTACTACGAGATACTAGGTATCTCATGATGGATGCACAAATACCTTGGAGGGTATTGGTATACCCATTCAAGAAACCGTTTGATGTAGTTCCGCTATATGTGTCTACGGGTGTCTCGGTTAGTAGGAGCGATGCGATACTCCTTTGACTTGAGGTCAATACGCACGACATGTGTGGAGTGATGAACTTTGACCATGACCGATGCTTGCACCCTTCCATGGGTAGATATGGCTTGGATTGGGTTCATCACGAAGTACATGTGCGTGGTAGTTGAGCCAAGAAAAGGATTCATTCCTCAAATTGGATTTAGAGAGAATACTCACATTCTCAACATAATTGGATCAAAGTCATTGGCCAATGCACGTCAACTTGGACTTTGTGGCCAAGTGTGACATAAGTGATCAATTAGTGATTGGAGATAAAGTGATTAAGTTATTTGAATAGACACTTCATCATGTTCAAGACTAATCGAGTATTCGTGTATGAAAGGAGAAAATCGTAATAGCCCAAGTTTCAGTTACAGGTAGTTGCATGTTTCTCGCAACGTACCTCATATATTGAGAATGTCTGATTTATTGACTAGGGTTCAATTAAGACCGTTATTTTGACTAATCGCTCGATATATGAGGGCATATGGGTCACACAACAAGTAATTCCCTTTGACGGATTATAGTTGGTTGATTAAGTATTAAATTGAATTTAATATTTAATTTATGGAGAAGTAATTAATAATAGATTAATTTAGAATTAATTATTATTAATGTTTAATTAAATAAGAATTCCCAATAATAATATTTGGAATATTATTGTAGGATTTAATATATATGGAAACAAATTTTAGAGATTTGTCATATATGAAATTTAAATCCGTAGAGATTTATATTTAGGGAATTAAATTAAAAGGGTTTAATTTAACTGATTAAAAGGGATTTTAATTTCCCAACAGGCTGACTTAGGTTTTAAGCTGGGCCTCCCTATATATATTAGCTCTTGGGATTTCACAAAAAGTTTTACAGTTCACAATTCTCCATAAAATTAAGAGTTGGATTTTCCTAGCTGATTTGACTCGAGATTCAACACTGACAAATCCGTGCAGATCTGTTGAAGGGGATTACGTGGATACCATAGTAGAGAAATTTGCTCTACAGCTACTATAAGTTTACTCGTTACGATTATTGTAATCGTTGTATGCAATTATGTGTTCGTTGTTGGTGAACTGTTCTTTCCGCTGCGCATGTTATACGTGATTACGTGCCTCTAAATTCCAACACGTACAACGTTCCCTCCTTATTTCCTCGAGTCACTGCCATTGCACCTTTAGATATTTTCCACGTATTGCATCCAAATATCACAGTGTAACCCTCATCATCAAGCTGCCCTACTGAAAGTAAATTCCTCTTCAGTGTAGGAATATGTCTCACATCTCGTAACTGCAAAACAGTTCCATTCGGTACCTTGATCCGAACATCCCCCTTCCCTATGATTTCTAGAAGCTCATCTGTTAGTGTTAGTGTCCTAGAGACAATCTATTGTAAGGACATAATACTCGATGATATTAAATTTGATTTAATATTATAGTTTACTTAATATTAATGTATGGCAATACACTTGTTTGAATATTATGTTTGATTGTTTGCATTTATTCATACAAGTGTTCCCATGAGTCATTGACGTCATTGAGGTTGTGAAAACTCATATGACTTAAGCATGATTCTCAAATAGCCCCGATCAAGGATCATCAAGAATGGGATAATGATGATGCAATGGAGATTGGTGTGCGATCTGCATCATACTCTTAGAGAGTGTAGTAAGATCTCACTTACTACGAGATACTAGGTATCTCATGATGGATGCACAAATACCTTGGAGGGTATTGGTATACCCATTCAAGAAACCGTTTGATGTAGTTCCGCTATATGTGTCTACGGGTGTCTCGGTTAGTAGGAGCGATGCGATACTCCTTTGACTTGAGGTCAATACGCACGACATGTGTGGAGTGATGAACTTTGACCATGACCGATGCTTGCACCCTTCCATGGGTAGATATGGCTTGGATTGGGTTCATCACAAAGTGCATGGGTATTTGAGCCAAGAAAAGGATTTATTCCTCAAAGTGGATTTAGAGAGAATATTCATCTTCTCATCATAATTGGATCTAAGTCATTGGTCAATGCACGTCAACTTAGACTTTGTGACTAAGTGTGACACTAATGATCAATTAGTGATTTGAGATAAATTGATTAAGTTATTTGAATAGAAACTTCATCATGTTCAAGACTAACCGAGTATTCGTGAATGAAAGGAGGAAATCGCAATAGCCCATGTTTCAGTTACAGGTAGTTGCACATTTTCTCGCAACGTACCTCATATATTGAGAATGTCTGATTTATTGTCTAGGGTTCAATTAAGACCGTTAGTTTGACTAATCACTCGATATATGAGGGCCTATGGGTCACACAACAAGTAACAGTTGTTTACTAATTATAATTGGTTAATTAAATGTTAAATTAGATTTAATATTTAATTTATGGAGAAGAAATTAATAATAGATTAATTTGGAATTAATTATTAATAATATTTAATTAAATTGGATTTAATTAAATAAGAATTCCCAATAATAATATTTGGAATATTATTGTAGGATTTAATATATATGGAAACAAATCGTAGAGATTTGTCATATATGGAATTTAAATCCGTAGAGATTTATATGTGGGAAATAAATCGAAGAGATTTATTTAAATAAAGATTATGGATTTTATTTCCTAATTAGATTAGCTTGAGACTTAAGCTAATCCTCTCCTATATATATGAGCTCTTGGGAAATTCATATAACGTGAATTCATATTTCTCCATAAAATCTCTAAGTTATAATTTTCCTAGCAAATTCATCTCGGGGATTCAACGCTGGCAGATCTGTGCGAGTTAGTAAACGACTATTACGTGGATACCATAGTTGAGGAATCCATGTACGAATTGCTGTAAGAATTTTGTTTACGTTAACTCGTATTTAATTATGCAATTAACTGTTCGTTGTTGGTTAACTTTAATTTTCGCTGCGCATTTATTACGTGTTTACGTGCCTCTATATTCCAACAGTGGTATCAGAGCTCCAAGCTCTTGTTTTAATTTCATATTGAATTGGTTTTAAATTAAATTTTTTAAAACCGGGTGTGGTCGATCATGTTGATCAAACCGCACCACATATGTGTTTGTTTCGATTGGGGCATGTCTATTAGATAAACACACCCCCTTTTTATTTGCCTTATTATGCTCGTCGTCTTCAATCAGCCTAGGGTTTTTTAGGAAAACTTCGGCGCTGCTCCTCCCGTCTGTTGCACGCAACCCAGCCCTCCGGGCGACCCGTGATGGCACTCGAGTAGGCGGCCTTGTGCAGCAACTCGCGTCTCTCGAGCGAGCCCGTACCGCCACATCAGCGGATTGGATCCACGGCTGCGCAACCCCATCGTCGCGACTCGCTATGGCTCTCCCCGATTTGTCTCGCCTCGGCTGCAGTCACCCACGTTTTGTGGTGGTGCGCTCCGATTTGATTAGATTCGTGGTGGAGCGCCACCGTTTCGCTTCGTCTCAGGGCGCCAGTCCTCGACCTCTTTCGATTCGCTACAACCCCACCCTGTTTTGATTCGATTCAAGGTGGTGCTCCATCAAATCGATTGATCTCTCGCTTTGTCCATTCTCGTCTTGAACATGATCGATGAACCCGCGGCTCCGCGCGTGTTGTTCTTTTTACTCGCGGCGACGAGTAGCCCGCACGCACTTAGCGGCGGCGGGGACTCCCCTACTGCTGTACAGGGACGATTCAGTGCTTGTTTCGTTCATTTTGGTCCTTTTATTTCTGATTGAATTCCTGTTTATTTTTTATTGGGTGTTTAGAACTGAAATTAGTTGAACCCTAATGGTTGAGCAGTTTTGTGAATTGTTTGGAATAATTCTGATAAATTGTGATGAATTATTGGATGGTTTGATTGACGTTGGTTGACCCGATTGAAAACGGTTTTGGAAACCCAACGATGATGAGGGGAGGGACTGTGCCGAAATTGGATTTTGAACATGTCCTTCCGTGCAATTTATGGTATTTTGCACATGAGCCCTTGACAAATAAATAAATTAAAATCTAATTTTGGGAAAATTAATAGAGATTAATTTTTTAAATTGGATATTGGTTGGACCAAATTAATTAATTGGATTAATTATTAAAGTTTAATAATTTTAAAATTGAATTTAAAATTAAATTTTAAAATTTGTTTTAAAAGAATTATTAAATCTCACTAAAACGTATTAGTTGGACTAATGACGAACTTAATTAATTGTATTAATTAAGAGTCAAAATATTAATAATGAATTTAATTATTAAAACTTGATTTTAAAATGGGATTTTAAAATTATGGTTTAAAGGATTAAACGAGTTATTAATTCCCACTTGGTTAACGTGTTTTATATTCTGTTAATGCCTTTTACGTCCGCATTATAATTATTTGGGTAGGCGGCGCCCAATACTTGTCGGACCGTATTAATTGTTTGGGTAGACGGCGCCCATGTAAGTGTTAGTCAGTATGAAATCATGTTTGGGTAGGCGGCGCCCAATAATTGCTCAAATGTGATGTAGATTAACATGTTGGATCTCGATTAAGCAATTAATACCCAGCCTTTAAAATGTTCCTCACTAAAATATGATTTTCATTAAATTGAACGATGTCTTCCATCAAAGTTATAAGTAAACCGGAGATTTCGTTCCAATGAGTATTTAAGGCCCAAGTCTTTTGCTCGGATCTACATCTAACGAAACTTTTATAGGGACACGTAGTGTCGCCGCTTGATGGTTGTAAATCAACTTGACTTTGTTTCACTAGCCCAAGCAGGGAAACGAAAGTTAGGGGGCATCCGATTGAACTAGGTTCAATCAAATAGGAGTTGCAAGTTTTTCAATTGGTTTGGAGACCCAAGCAGATATTATGATAGTAGGAATGTGGATCCTAGTCCATTATGATATATATTAGATATAAATTTGTATCCTTCCAATGAGGTCGTTGAATATGTGAAAATAATGGAGACAAAATAAATACAAAAGAAAGGCCATGTTTATTTTGATTGCTGAATATTGAGCATAGGAATTATGTGTTTAATTCGTTTTATTTTATTTCTCTTGGTTAGTTGAAATGTATAATTGTTATTGAGATGTGTTTTGGAAACAAACAAAATTGGCTAGGCCAAATTTTCTGGACTGGCACCGAAACATGTGTTTGGTGCTAAGGCAAGAAAAGATTGAGTACGTGTTGGACACGTATATCCCTAATTACCCTTAAAGTTTGGTACTCGAGGCAGCCCACGTTTGACGATGCTTTCGTAAGAAGAATCAAGAGGATGCTTCCCAAGCTCAGTATGTGATGTTGCTCGGCATGACTTCCGATATACATAGGCAACGTGAGAAAAATGGGTCCCTTCTAGATGCTCAAGCATCTGAAGGATCTTTTTTATTCTGAATCTCATTCTGAGATTTATGAAGTGATAATATATCTGTTCAGATACTGGTTAGCTAAAGAAAGGAAGATTTCACCTCATGCGCTAATGATGATAGGCTTAATTGAGAAATTTGGTAATTTAGCATTGAGCTAAACGACCAACGTTTCCATTTATGCTATCCTCAAGTCGCTTCGATTCATATTTCAGCTTCATTGTGAACAACAATATGAATAAGATGGATGCGACCATGCCTGAACTTCACAACGTGCTCAAGACTTTTGAGTTCACTATCACTAAGATGGTGTCTGAAAGAAGGAGCGGGTAAACAAGGATGTGTGCCTCTACTATAAGTAGAAGAGGGCATTGGAAGAAGGACTATAAGGTTCTGGTTACTAAAAAGAAGGCACTAGCTTCTAAAGACTAGAACATGTATGTTTGTTATTAAGATAAACATGTCCACTAATAGCGCTAACTGCTTGGTATTGGATACCGAATTTGGCTCTCACATTTGCACTAATGTGAAAGGGCTCATGTGTCATAGGACACTTAGAGCGAGCGAAGTCGTCTTACACGTGGAAACGGAGCAAGAGTTGCTAAACTGAACGTGTGGGGACTTATGTGTTAGACTTACCCTTTGGTTTTAGACTAGAACTTAATGATTGTCATTTAGTTCTTTCTATTACTCGCAACATGTATCTGTTGCATTATGGATATGATGTTCTTAATATACAAAATAAAAGACTCAAACTTAGTAATCATGAAAACCCGACTTACTTATGGCATTGTAGAAATTGATCATGTAAATGAGAAAAGAATTGCAAGGTTAAGAAAGTTAGACTACTTAACCCCATTCGACTGTGAGTCTTATGGAGATTGTGAATCTTATCTCATGGGCAAGATGATCAATAGACCCTTTCCTGGCAAAGGGGTGCATGCCAAAGAAGTTCTAGAGTTGATCTACAACAATATTTGTGGACCATTGCCCACTCTAGCTAGGGGTCACTTCGGCTACTTCATCACTTTTACTGATGATTTCTCTAGATACGGATATGTATATCTTATGAAACACAAATCCGAATCTTTTGAGAAATACAAAGAGTATAAAGCTGAAGTAGAGAAGCAACTTGGTAAGTGTATCAAGACTCTTCGATCAGATCGAGGAGGTGAATACCTTAGCCATGAATTCACTGATTACTTGAAGTTACATGGAATCCAGTCACAATGGACTCCTCCCGGAAAACCTCAGATGAATGGTGTGTCCGAGAGGAGAAACCGAACCCTGTTAGACATGGTGAGGTCCATGATGAGCTTCTCCTCTCTTCCGACATTCTTATGGGGATACGCATTACAAACCTCAATTTACATTCTGAATAGGATTCCATCTAAATCTGTTGAGCATACACCATATGAACTATGGTGTGGCAAGAAGCCAACTTTTACACGTATTAAACATGGGGTTGCCCCGTGATTGTGAAAATGATGCTTACCGACAAGTTGGAATCCAAAGGTGAAAAGGGTTATTTTGTGGGATATCCTAAGGAAACTAAAGGATATTACTTCTATCTACCTGAGAAATAATCAGTGATTGTTTCTAGGCAGACCAAGTTCCTCGAAAAAGACTATGTCTTTAAGGAATAATGTCATAAGTTGATAGAACTTGAAGAAATTCAAGAACCACAAATTAACAAAGAGACTGATATCTTGTCAAAGCAACATGACAAGGAATCAGTGGGAGCATTCAGTGACTTTCACGGTTGGAGTCTTTCACTAGGTGATCGTCTTTCAGCCAGTGGGTGCGTAATTGGAGTATGCTTGCCTGTGCAAGAATCTCCAAGTGGGCTGAATGAGAACAACATAGTTCAAACTCCCGCCCAGGAGGCATTTGAAAGTGTAGCTCTTGAGGACTCTCCAGACATTGATGAAATTGATGCACCACAAAATTTTTCACAATCAGAATGTACAGCCTACACAACCACAGCTCCGTAAGTCAATTAGAAATCGTAATCCGCCCATTAGATATGGTTACCTCTTGGACGAACTCGATAATATGGACATACCGAATAAGGACGATCCTAATACTTATTCTGAAGCAATATCATATATTGATTCAGGGAAGTGGCTTGAAGCCATGAAATTCAAGATGGACTCAATGTACACCAATCAAGTCTAGGACTTGGTTGAGTTGCCTAAAGGGGTTAGACCCATATGTTGCGATTGGGTCTTCAAGCGCAAGACTGATGCAAATGGCAAAGTACAAACCTATAAAGCTAGGTTGGTGGCGAAGGATTATAGTCAACGCGAAGGCATTGACTGTGATGAGACCTTCTCACCAGTTGCAAAGATCAAGTCCATTCGAATTTTACTTGCGATAGCAACACACTATGATTATGAGATTTGGTAGATGGATGTCAAAATAGCTTTCCTCAATGGAAACATTGATAAGGAAGTGTTTATGACTCAACTGGAAGGTTTTATATCTAAGCCAAACTCTAATCTAGTATGCAAGCTAAAGAGATCCATTTATGGATTGAAGCAAGCTTCTAGGAGTTGGAATATCCGATTTGATTAAGCTATCAAGTTTTTGACTTCATCAGAAATTCGGAAGATCCTTGCGTTTATCGTAAACGCGACGGGAAGAATATTGTGTTCATAATCGTGTATGTCGATGACATATTGATTTTGGAAAACAATGTCCCGTTAATGCAGTCCTTTGAAGATTGGTTGTCAAAGACCTTCATGATGAAGGAGCTTTGTGAAGCCTGCTAGTAGCAAACTTCTAGTAGCAGGCTTCACAAAGCTCCTTCATGAAGGAGCTTTGTGAAGCCTGCTACATCTTAGGGATCAAGATCCATAGGGATAGATCCAAGAGGATGTTGAGGCTGTCATAGTCCACCTATGTAGACAAGGTGTTGAAGCGTTTTGCGATAGAGGACACTAAGAGAGGGTCTCTACTGGCAAATCATGGGATAAAGCTGTCAAAGAAGGATTGTCCTTCTGATGAAGCTGATATCAAGAACATGAAATATGTCCCATATGCATATGCAATTGGGTCAATCATGTACGCCATGACTTGCACTAGGCCAAACGTGGCCTACACTATCAACATCACTAATAGATACCAACTGAATCCGGGTGAGTCTCACTGGATTGCTGTCAAGACCATTCTGAAGTATCTTAGACGAACTAAAGAGTGTTTCCTTGTCTATAGTGGACAGTCAGAACCAGTAGTGACTGGTTATGCTGACGCAAGTTCCCAATCCGTCTATGATGATTACAAATCACAGTCAGGTTACGTTTTACTCTCAATAATGAGGCGGTCAGTTGGAATAGTTCCAAGCAAAAGGACCGCAGATTCAACAACCGAAGTTGAGTACATTGTTGTATCAGAAGCCTCAAGGAGGCTGTCTGGATTTTACAATTCTTAAGAGAACTAGGGGTAGTTCCGAGTGTTAGTTGTCTAATAAAGTTTTATTGAGACAACGCTGGTGCGATTGTGCAAGTAAAGGAACCGAGATCAACAAGCATAAACGAGCATGTACCCACACTTATCATTTGATCCGGGAGATCATAACGATAGGAGAAATATAATTAAAATGTATTCCCACATATTTAATTTGGCAGATTTTTTCACCAAAACACTGAGTGTTCATGTACACACTAGACATTTGATGGTCTAGGGGTTAGACATGTAGGTGATTGACTCTAGTCCAAGTGGGAGATTGTTAGTGTTAGTGTCCTAGAGACAATCTATTGTAAGGACATAATACTCGATGATATTCAGTTTGATTTAATATTATAATTCATTTAATATTAATGTATGGCAATACAATTGTTTAAATATTATGTTTGATTGTTTGCATTTATTCATACAAGTGTTCCCATGAGTCATTGATGTCATTGAGGTTGTGAGAACTCAGATGACTTAAGCATGATTCTCAAATAGCCCCGATCAAGGATCATCAAGAATGGGATATTGATGATGCAATGGATATTGGTGTGCGATCTATATCATACTCTTAGAGAGTGTAGTAAGATCTCACTTACTACGAGATACTAGGTATCTCATGATGGATGCACAAATACCTTCGAGGGTATTGGTATACCCATCCGAGAAACCGTTTGATGTAGTTCTACTATATGTGTCTACGGGTGTCTCGGTTAGTGGGAGCGATACGATACTCCTTTGACTTGAGGTCAATATGCACAATATGTGTGGGATGATGAACTTTGACCATGACCGACGCTTGCACCCTTCCATGGGTAGATATGGCTTGGATTGGATTCATCACGAAGTGCATGTGCGTGGTAGTTGAGCCAAGAAAAGGATTCATTCCTCAAAGTTGATTTAGAGAGAATACTCATCTTCTCATCATAATTGGATCTAAGTCATTGGCCAATGCACGTCAACTTAGACTTTGTGACTAAGTGTGACACTAATGATCAATTAGTGATTTAAGATAAATTGATTAAGTTATTTGAATAGACACTTCATCATGTTCAAGACTAATTGAGTATTCGTGAATGAAAGGAGGAAATAGCAATAGCCCATGTTTCAGTTACAGGTAGTTGCACATTTCCTCACAACGTACCTCATATATTGAGAATGTCTGATTTATTGTCTAGGGTTCAATTAAGACCGTTAGTTTGGCTAATCGCTCGATATATGAGGGCCTATGGGTCACACAACAAGTAACGGTTGTTTACTAATTATAGTTGGTTGATTAAATATTAAATTAGATTTAATATTTAATTTATGGCGAAGAAATTAATAATAGATTAATTTGGAATTAATTATTATTAATATTTAATTAAATTGGATTTAATTAAATAAGAATTCTCAATAATAATATTTGGAATATTATTGTAGGATTTAATATATATGAAAACAAATCGTAGATATTTGTCATATATAAATCCGTAGAGATTTATATGTGGGAAATAAATCTAAGAGATTTATTTAAATAAAGATTAGGGATTTTATTTCCTAATTAGATTAGCTTGAGACTTAAGCTAATCCTCTCCTATATATATGAGCTCTTGGGAAATTCATATAACGTGAATTCATATTTCTCCATAAAATCTCTAAGTTAGAATTTTCCTAGCAAATTCATTTCGGGGATTCAACGCTGACAGATTTGTGCGAGTTAGTAAACGACTGTTACGTGGATACCATAGTTGAGGAATCCGTGTACGAATTGCTGTAAGAATTCTATTTACGTTTACTCGTATTTAATTATGCAATTAACTGTTCGTTGTTGGTGAACTTTAATTTCCGCTGCGCATGTATTACGTGTTTACGTGCCTCTATATTCCAACATCATCATCAGCAAGATAAACCTTCCCAAACTTTTCAGAAGTGTAGCGTTCCATTACGTTAGCCCTGCTGCACGAATGAAACGATGCTCGAGAATGTAACACCCAAGATTCCAGTGGGCTGCTGACGCTCAAAATCAATGCATCTGAGACCTCATCAGTGGCAGCGTTTGCTGAATTGTCATCTTTCTTTGGTGCATTCGCTGGTGCCTTCGATGGTGCCTTACACTGATTTTTGTAATGACCAAGTTCATGACAGTTGTAGTACTCAATCTGACTCTTGTCCTTCTTGGGCTGATCTTTTCCCCTCGACTTCGATCTACCTCGATTCGATTTCCCTTTAGATTCTGATCTGCCTCTGTTTCCTGCACTCAAAGTTGATCCTGTGGCCACATCCAATTCTTTCCTGCGAATTTCTTCGCTCATGATCAGATCTCTAACCTCATCAAACTTAAGTTTCACCTTTCCTGCTAAAGCACCAATGGCCGTCACCGTCCCACTCCAACTTTCTGGTGAAGAAGACAACAAAATTAGGGCTTGAACCTCATCATCAAAATTAATCTCAACCGAGCTCAATTGGGCTATGGTCATATTGAACTCGTTGAAATGATTGGATACCACAGTATCCTCTGCCATCCTTAGGTTGAATAGCCTCCGCATCAGATGAACCTTGTTCGCTGCAGATGGCTTTTCGTACATCTCAGTCAGAATATCCAACATCTCCTTCGTGGTTTTTGCTTTTACCGTGTGGAGGGTGACGTTCCTGGACAACGACAGACGAACCACACTCATCGCATTCCTGTCAAGCAACTTCCACTCGTCGTCCTTCATATCTTCGGGTTTCGCACCCAAAGGTTGATACAGATCTTTACCGTACAGGTAATCCTCGATCTGCAATTTTCAGAATCTGAAATCCGTTCCATCAAATTTCTCAACAGGCGATTTTCCTTCAGCCATCATAATTGCTCCCACCAGATCCACTGAACCTGATGCTCTAGATACCAGTTGTTAGGATTCAAACTGCAATTATAGAGAAATTAAGAGAACACGAAATTAAATAACACAGATTTGGTTACCCAGTTCGTCAGGAATGACTACGTTTGGGGGAACTACCAAGCCAGGAGATTTACTAATTTTCGGTGATAACAATTACAACGAATCTGATTGGAATTAATAGGCGCAACTGGGCCAAAACCCTAAAAGCTCATCCCGGTCGAGTCTGCTAAAAAGACCCAAAAAAATTTATCACTGTGAAGCTGGGACGTGAAGCAGTCGATCAGGCTCCATAACCCAACATGATATACATACTCGTTTCATGTGGATGATTATAAAGAAAGTCTCGCCTTGCTTGGAGGAGGAGTTGGCATTTGAGGAATGTGTTGTAAATTAATTAATTTAAAGTATTTTTAAAATATTTTTTAATTATTAAAACTTATCTACCAAGTTTGTTTTTTATTTCTTCTCAATGAATGAACAAAATAACAGAACTTATCTTATAAACAAAATTTACATCGGTTTTCTCTCCACCAATTTTCTGTTAAATTATTTTTCTTCTTTTTCTCCTATTTCCTTGGTCAAAGACTTGTCAATTAAAACTTGCGGTTGCAACTTTTGTGCGTGAAATAAGTCTACTTCTTATCAACTTTGCCAACGTGCAGCTCTATATATAGTATATACAAGATATATTTCCGTGAATAAGTTGATTTCCACGTCTTGATAATATTGATGGGTTAAATATTTCGTTTGCTCCTAATCCTATGTATTGCTAAGAGTAAATCCTTAAGGACAGTGCAAAGTGTAAATCTTTAAGGACAGTTCAATTTTGCACACCTAAAGTGGTTTTTCATTGTTATTTATTAATTATATTTTCCTTTTCTTCATCTGTTCTTTGAATTGTTTTTAAATTTTCCAACAATCTTAAAAATTTACAATCACCAAAGGACATCAAAGATTTCGGATCCGGTGAAGTAAGAAGATTACGAAATCATATTATCAGTCTATATCCGAAAACTGGTGGTAAGTTCTAATACTACATGAGTTAATAGGGTTACATTAATAATTTATTTAATAAGTTTTGTTAAGAAATCAAGTTCTCTGAATTGAAGAAACTTGAAGAAAATCATTCGCAACACCCGCGCAAACTCAAACAAGAATGAAACAACGAAAAAAGAAATTGAAACGAGACAACGGTTACGTGGTTTGATCAATCGATCTACGTCCACGGGGAATCAGAACACAACGCTCACTGTGATGATTGGGATTACAAGATTACAAGCACTCTCCTCTCTGAAATTCAGAATCCACCCAAATCAGGTATGAACCCTAATCAGATGAATTGAACGCTCTAAACTCTTTCAATCAATGTGTAAAACTGAATAACTAACTCGCTTATTGTTACTCCACATTGCCCAGGAAGTATCGCGCTATTTATACTCCATATTGCCGCTCAATTCATCCCGCTCCAAGTAAGCATGCAGTCCAGTATTAGTTGTGACCCGCAAAGGTATAACCAGTAAAGGTATCACTTGGCTGCACTTGAAACTGTTAGGATTAGTTGATGAGGTTGGTATAGTAACTGATCTCAATTCCAGTTGGCATGTATTCAAAACAATTGCATTTACTTATTACAAATAATTTATTTAATAAGTTTGCTCAAGCATGCAGTTTGGTGTATTAATGAGAGTATTACTTTTCATGCTCGTATTTGACATTTTCTGTTCCTTATAGCTTCGCTTTATAATAATCGTATATTAGTTCCTCACATGCTTGAATCTTGATGAGTTCTTGTGTTTAATTTAGATCTAAATGAAATTTCTTAGAGCTTTTGATTGAATTTGAGTAATTCCGATGGAGTTTTGCTGCTATTTTGTTTATCATGGAAATAAGAAAGCGATTTCTTCTGATCAATGAATCCAATAAATTGTGGTGTGGAGTAAATGGTTTACAAATCCAAATCCAAGTCGATAAGCAATAAATGCATACAAGTATTCTATAATTTTTAATTGCCTTGTGTTATATATGATGCATGCTCTATTTGCCTATATTATATTTGTCTATTAAAACTTAGTTGTGATGATGTGAAAAACAGTGAAAGGAAACAAATGATTATAAGGAGATTTGTAATTTCCTTTTTCATATACATAACTTTGTTTAAGTTAATTGTTTATATATATAAAAATAAATAAAAAAAATAGATGAGAATCGTTAGATGAGTTTTATGTTTATTTTTTTAATTATGAATATATTTGATTAGGAATTTGATATGGATAAAAATTGAATTGTTCCTTAATTTTTTGTGATATTGGGTGGAATTTTTTATATGAATAATTTCCTTGATTTAAATTAACAGTTGCATTGAAAAAATGACAATTATAAATAAAATTTATATATACAACATATCTTTTATGACAAAGTCTATGATACAAATTTATACACATACAAATCTCAATTGAGACTCAATTTCACTTTACCCAACTCATCCTTGACCGGCTTGACCGGGTCATCTTAGATCCACAAATTAATTAATTTTCTAAATTAATTGATTGGTATCTATATAAATTTGTACAGTAGACCTACTCATCTTTTATAAATCATGCTTGGAGATTGATCAAAATTTAAAGAAGCATATGTTAATGACATTACTATGAATTATCCGTTCTTTGAGATTTATATGTGCAATATGCATTCCTTTTTTTTATTGTGGCTTTGTGTTTAAATTGGATCCGTGTTGATGTTGTCTTTGGAACTTTTATTCTTGGGTGATATTACTAGGAACTACAAGATTCCTAGTATTAATTCTAAAAATTACAATGAAAAAGACACTATTACTAGGAACTACAAAATGTCACTCAAAATGTCATTTTTACCCTTTAGGGCAACTAATTTAAAACAAAAGCACCCTCTCCATAAAAAATCACCACTCATAATTTCTCTCTCAATTTTCAAATTCACCGCTCATAGTTTCTCTCTCCACCTCAATATTAATTTCACCAGCGTCGCCGGCATGCACAACGCCACCCCCGCTGTCGGCAAGCACATCAAGAGGCGATTACGATTTATGGGCTTCCCGCTGAAGGCGACGATTCTTTTTAAGTAGCGACGACGACGATGAAGAAGATAATGTCTAAGTTCGATTATTTTATCTGGTTTTTCTAGCCCCGGTAGTTTATGACCGATTTGAGACCGGTTCCTGGGTCGAAGGCGAATAAGACGATACAGAGAGCGATGGAGATGGAGATGGAGATGGAGATGGAGATGGATTCCTTTGTGTGTGTCTTATTTTTTTGTGAAAATTTGGGATTTAAAATGATATATAGCGTGTTAATTTTCTGTGTTTTGGTGAAATCGTGTCACGTCTTGGATGGGTGGTGGCTTTTGGAAAATAGGGTGTTTATGAAGAATAATACACATTTTTTTGAGTCATTTGATGAAGAAGATGAAGTTGTTATATGTAGACTTTCAAATTTAATTTTTCCATATTTTTGTGCCATTGATGAACAAATTGTAAGTAATTACCCCAACCTTGATTGTTTCCCTATTTTTGGTTTTGGTTTTGGTTTTGATTTTGATTTTTTTCCCCATATTTTTGCGTCATTGATGAACAAATTGTAAGTAAGTAATTATCCTCTCTTTTTTCTATTTTGGATTTTTTTTTGGTTTAATTTGTTGAGATTTATAAATTTGTGAACTGGTGGAGTTTGAGATCTGCAAATTTGTTGAAGATGTTCAGTTGTTCAGTTTTTTCAGTGTTCAGTTGGTCAGTTGCTTAGAGATATGTATAACATGTTCAGTTGTTCAGTTTTTTTCTAAACAAGTTCAGCATTTTAATAGAGTTGGTCATTTTTTTTCTGAACATTTTTTTCTAAACAAATTTGTAAATTAATAAGCTCTGATATGTTTTTCGCACTTTGTGTAGAAAATACTGCACAATTTAATAAATTTCTGAACATGTTCAGTATTTTAGAAGCATTGTTCAATTTTTTTTCTGCACATGTTCAGTATTTATCTGCACACATTCAATATTTTTTTGGCTCGAAAATAGAAAATAACAAAAAAAAGTGTCTTCATTGGACCTAAAAATAAAAAGAAATAATTAATTGAGCCTAAAAATAATAAGAATGAATTAACAGAGAGAAATAGGAAGAAAGGTGTGATGGGATGTCTTCTCTTTCATGCAGCTTTTTCAATTGGTAATGGGGGGAAAAAGAAAGAGTTTGTAGTTATTGCTAAAGTAAATAAAGTGTTTTGTAGTTATTAGATATAGTAGTAAAAAAATTGTAGTGTGTAGTAATTGACCCTTATTCTTGAATTCGAATTGATGCAGTACTGTTCTATTAATTTGAAAATTAGATCTTGCAATGAATTTGATAATCATTTATTTTAAAGTATAGGGATCTTGCTTAAATTACGTTACACACATTTTTTTGAGTTTAAAAGTGTGTTGGATGATAATAATTATATTGTTGAGACAAAGAATGTTGAATTTTTTATATTTATATTTCTTTGAAGAGCTAATTCTATCTTGCACCTGTTGATAATGGAGTTTATAATTTTTTTTGTGAGTGAAAAGAACTTTTACAAATGAGTTTTATACTTACCTTGTTTGAGAAGGATTCCCAAAAATTTTCAGATTATATTATTTCAAATGATTGATTTTTTTTAAAAGATTGTTTTAATTGAAATTGAGTCTTTAAATAAAATTGAAATATATTTTTTAAATGATTTACTGCTCAGGTTGTAGCCTATTAGTTATCAAAATAGTTTTGACACATCTTTACAGGTGTTTACAATTTCGTCCATTCGAGATTTAATGCATTGTCTATTGACTTCAAACTTTTTATTCATCAAATGGACATCTAAAGAATTTTTAAAAATATATTTAGATTTTGAGATTTATATAAGTGGCATGAGAGATGTGATCAAATTTGTTATCTAGTGACTTTACTTCTCTGAAAGTAGATAGTTGTGTATATCAAAATGATCTTATGACTCAATTTGAGTTTGCACAAATTATTGAGAATTTGATGCACAAACTATAATTGTTTAACATACTATGATGTTAGAGTTTTATACTTTGAAATTGTCTGGCAATGAGGCCATGAAGCTAAGAAATTGCTTAGCTCGTATTCCAATTTGATGAGAAACCGACACTCTGTTGTCGATGCTTTGTGATTGCTAAAGAAGCAATAATCATTGAGAAGAATAGATCTTCCATTGGTAAAATGGACATATTTGTCTAAGATGGATCGATTTGACTAGTCAGAAGAAAACCCTTGGGTAGAATATTAATATGTGAGACGTCTAAAGGAATGAGACTTAAGCCTATTGAAAATTAATAGTGGTGAAAATCGAACCTTTGTGATTGGAGATCCCATGAATAAAGTTCATATGAGTAATAACAAATCACTTGTTAATTCTGCTAGCACCTTAAGGTAAGTCCATTCCTAAAGTGATAAAGTGTGTGTGGTGCTTTATTGCAAATTGAGAGGATAAGCTAAAAACTTTTAATGAGTTTCATATCCCTTATGGGTGATATATTATTTGCAAAATATACTTGATGAATTCAACTATATGAGTGTGGAGTGGGGCCGCTCCTATGAGACCTTGGCGACGTCTCTAGAGCACTCATGAATAACCAGGCACGCGCATGGCCTATTCGCACACAACCGCGTTGAGCAACGAAATAATTACATGTAATGTGATGGGTAAGCAATTTAAGTTACAACAATGAGTTGTTGGTTCATAGAAGCTATATGATTCACTAATGCTCAGTAATTTATACCTTATCTTTTTAGGTCTGGTTCATCGTCCAAAAGACACCAGATTCGATGCATTACATAGTCCTGTTGTACCCAACATTTTCTTTTCATTTTTTCTTTCTTTGATGCTTTATAAATATTTTTGAAATAGGTGGATTTTGTTGTAAATTAATTAATTTAAAGTATTTTGAAAATATTTTTTAATTATTAAAACTTATCTACCTACCAAGTTTGTTTCCTATTACTTCTCAACAAAATAACAAAACTTATCTTATAAATAAAATTTACGTCTGTTTTCTCTCCACCAATTTTTCGGTCAAATCATTTTTCTTCTTTTTCTCCTATTTCCTTGGTCAAAGACTTGTCAATTCAAACTTGCGGTTGCAACTTTTGTGCGTGGAAAAGTCTACTTCTTATCAACTTTGCCAACATGCATCTCTATATATACAAGATATATTTTCGTAAATAAATTGAAGTAAGACATAATATTTTCCACGTCTTGATAATACTACTGGGTAAGATATTTCGTTTGCTCCTGATCGTAGGTTTATCCTAGAAGACTTGTTGAATCCTAAAGGATTGTTAAGTGTAAATTCTTAAGGACAGTGCAATTTTGCACGCCTCAAAATTGTTTTTTCTTGTTACTTATTAATTATATTTTTCTTTTCTTCATTTGATCTTTGGGGTGTTTCTAAATTTTCCAACAGAATGAAGACTATTTTGGATGGACAGACAAGAATTCTAATTTTTGTTGCATGTAACTCATGTTCATTTATCTTTTAAAATGCTCTGTTACTTTCTACGGGCCCGTTTGCTTGGGTCAGTCTTATTGGGCAAGATTAAAAGGCCCAGAATGGAATGGGCTAGATTTCCTATTAATCTATCTATTAGTCCGTTTGGTTGATTTAAATTGACTCCATTATAACATCCATTGTATCTGAAAGGCATGTTTGTTTTGCTAGGATTATGTTAGATAATAACATCAAATTTCCCAATGTGCCCTCATAAAAAACCCCCAATTTTCGTTCATCCTCCATTCTCCCCCTCCCTAGGATTATCATCCACATCGAACTGGTGTTTTCTTCCCCAAATTCAGCATCAACTGACCAAAACTTCCATAAACTTCCATGTGTCCAGAACAATAGACCCAAAAATGCATAAAAGTTCAAAGTATCAATAAAATACAATAAAATAAATCAAATTAAATTTAAATTTAAAAACTAGCATAATTGAAGAGTAATAAGAATTTAAATCTAAAATTAAGAACATAAATATATTAGATCAAATAGGACCAGCACCAACATGATTGCTTCTTTGAACAATGTTAAAAAACAAAATATTGCGACCCAACTTGAACAATTATTCCATCAGTTCATACCGAATGGCATTCAGAGTAGTCATCGACGCATCTAGAGTCCACAAGAAGCTCGCCAAGGGCATTGAAGGCGCCTTCGTCGTCGTCATTGAAATCGAAATCTTCGTCGGACTACCAACATGATATCAGAACACAGGAATTAAGTTGAAAAGATTTTTTCGTATTGTACATTTCTCGCCGTCGAAAATCGCCTTGGATCGCTGAAATGCAGAGCGATTTGGAAGAAGAATGAAACCCAGGCGGCGAAATCGAAATTTTGGGGAATATATATATGTAAGGGGCATTTTTGACATTTATCTCTTATCTGGCCACCCCTTAATCGCACAGATTTCTAATCGGACCCTCTAGCCCGGATACCGCATCTAATCCGAACGCGGGCCTATTAAATTTCGCGGGCCGCGGAATTTGCAACCAAACAAGTTAATCAGCTGTATTGGGCCATTAGTAAGGGCTTATAAGCCCAAGCAAACGGTGCCTACGTAAATTAAGATGAATATGCTTACGAGTTCAAATATAACAAAGTAAAATATGAGTGAAATGGTTAAAGATTAGGAAATCCCAACTCATGTTATTTAAATGACAAAAACTTGTATAGACCTGGTTCATGCTATGAACTCGGTTATTGAAGTATCATTGTTATATACAAAAACTCTCACTGCTATGTATAAAAACTATCACTGTTATGTAAAAAACAATCATTATTTAAAAAATATTTTATATTTTTAAACAGTAAGGGTATGTTTGTTTTGAGATTATAGTGGACGTGGAAAATCCCGGACTTTGAAGTCCTAGAATTTTAAAATCTTGATGAATAGTTAAGATGTATGTTTGTTGTGGGATTTTATAGGGTAGGATGATGAAAAAGTTGATTGATGTGATATTATTATATTATTTTGAGTGTATTGGGAGAATAAAAAAGTAGATAATATGAGTGTATTGAAAGAATAAAAAGTAGAGTAGTAATAGGTGATGAAATAGAGTATAATTAATAGGATTTCAAAATCCTTACTTTAAATTTCAAAACAAATGGGGGTTTGAGATTATAAAGTCCAAAGTCCGCCCGGGATAGTCGGGAAACAAACATACCCTAAAAGTTTTTGTGTATAACAGTGATAGTTTTTATACATAACAGTGATATAGTTCATGTATGAACTTGGTTCACATGAGTGCTACTCTATTTAATAATGCTATGTTTCTTTCTATGTAAAGATGAATTCAGTTTTGGGTATGCTTATGAGTTCAAACATGAGTGAAATGGTAAAATATTACGAAATGTGTGTAATTACTAGCAGGTACAAAATTTTGTTGTAAGTTGCTAATAGGTACAAATGAAATTGCATATACAGTCAAAATTGCACGTAAAAGTGCAATTGTACCTACACATATGCAACTCATTTTGTACTTGCTAGTAAGTTTAAAAAAAATGTACCTATTAATAATTTCCTCTTAGGAAATCCTATCGCAGCATAAATAGAGCCCGCGTAAACCCTATGGCCCGTATCAGCAGGAATCCCTTTTCTGATGGGTTGAATTTAACGAATTATAGAACAAACAAAATTGATTTATATCATCCTAAATAGAATGACAATCTTCCCGGGGGATCGAGTTTACTTTGTGAGATGCAGCCATTCGTTGTCTGGGTGGCAATCCACGTGTACGAAGTGTGGTAGGGAAATTAAAATTCTCCAATTTTAAAGGGGCCATGTGAGGCTGATTCCGGCAGAAGTTGGAATTTTTCGAGTAAAAAGGACTAATATTGAGACCTCAGACAAAAGTTGAAAAAGTGTAATATTATAGCAGTACTAGTTTTAAAAAAATTCTGAATTTTACAAATTTAAAAATTATAAGTTTACGTAATTTGTATTGTGCTAAAACATATACATAATGAGCTACTTGGGAGGTTGCACTGTCATTTCATAGCTCCATATATTTAACATGCATAATTAGGATCTATGCCACGATTCGTGAAATATAAAATGTTGTGAGATTAAATTCGTCAAGAATCATTAGTAGAAGCAAAGATACTAGGAACAAATATATATATATATATATATATATATATATATATATATATATATATATATATATATATATATGATTTCAAAAATCAACTTCAAGCCTTAACTCATTGATCTTTTTTACCCCTGTAGTAGATTATGATTTGTTAGCCAAACGCATATATTTATTTTCATAAACGGTTCCCTCATTTTTATTATTTGTTATTCTACTTATTAATTATTATGTATTGTTGCTTTGTTGGTTATTTATAGTTCAAGACTTCACTTGAATCTTGCCATAATGGAGGATTCACTTGCAGCTATCAATTGCGATGAAGGGTAATCTAATTTTGCGATGTTTGGATGATGAAGGATTATGGTGTGAAAGAATCATGGACCAAATTTATAAGATTGATTGTGAAGAATTCTAGAGAGTAATTGGATTCTGTGGGAGTGGTGAAGCTCTATTGACCATTTATGGATATGAGTTGGTTACTTATACTTGGAAACAAAAAAGGGTGTTTGGTTCACGGGACTAGATTGATTATGTGTGATAGGATTGGGTGAGATTGAGTAAGATTAGATTGATTGACTGAATTTATTTGAATCAAGAAATGTGTTTGGATTGTAGGATTGGATTGAGGGATTAGATGAGATACCTATTGAAATGTCATAAATAACCATTGCATTGAAACAATCACACTTCATTCTTGTGAATCTATTCAAACAATAGCAGATCAATCACACTTCACATGGAATTGAGAGGGATTTAATACATTTTCTACCCGGGCTTGAAGTATATCATGAACTCTCATCCCACAAACTAAACGGTGAATTAGTTGGGATTAAAATTTTAATCCTGGCTGATGGTCCCGATTTGAAAACCCATTTTGCGCGTGCGGAAACAAACATTTCATTCAATGCATATAAAAACAGGGGTGAAGGAATGATGATTACAGATTTTTTCATTTTAAGCTCATGTGTTGTGTTTTGCTTATAATAGAATGCATATGACAAGTATAAACATAAAGCAGTAAACAACACAACAATGTATAGTGGTTCGGAGACTCAAGCTCCTACATCCACTCTCCCTGTTCCTAGGGAAATTCCTTCCAACTGGACTTATCACCCTCTCGGGTTCGCCTCTAGATATTTAACGAGCTCTCACTCCAACGGGACTTATCACCCTCCACGGGATTGCCTACAGATGTTTACCGAGTTCACACTCCAACGGGACTTATCACCCTCACTCGGGATTACCTACCCTCCCTTTCGGGATTGCTAGATGTTTACCGAGTTCACACTCACCTACAAACTTATCCTATCAAACTGATTTGGGTAAGGTTTGTTTGGTTTCCAACTAGGTTGAGATTTTCCCTTACATTTGTTTAGCCTCAATGCTAAGGATGGGAAAATCTCTCTAAGCTTAGGATACATCGTGGGTTGCTTAGATTGGGTTCTAGAACACTCTTGAATATATACGTGTATTTCTTTCTCTGTGTTCTATGGTGGGAATGCTAGATGATTTGGCTTGATGGATGTTTCACGATTTTTCCACAATCAATTATGAAGGAAGAACTTGTATTTATAGTGTGGATTTGAATGTTACCGTTGGATGGAGTCACATTCAAATCCCATACTATTTTGTTTTTTTTTTTGACTTTTTCAGGTGGTTGTCTTTCCTCGTTGGTCCACGTCGGTTGAATTGCAACGGCTTATTTATATTCTTGATTCTTCGAGTCTCGGGATCTTGATTCTATCTCGAGCCTTCAGGTCTATCTGAGCCTTGAGAACGAGCCTTTAGGTCTCTCTCGAGCCTCGGTGTCGTGACATCTTGAGTCTCGAGTTTCTTGATTCGGCCAGACTTCTCTTCGCCGGACCTTATCGTCGGGCATCTTGACACTAGCCGACTGAGTTGATTCTCTGAATTGACATCGACCTTCAGTCACTTTGACCGAGCTATCGATTTCTTCTTTGCCGGTCGATCATCAATTGATCGATCAACACTTCTTCGAATCAACATCTCGGGATAGCATCGTGTCGATTACATTAGGTTTAGCATATCGGTTTAACACATCCGATCTCAATCACGCCCGATCTTGATCATCGCTCATTTTCATATCGATTTCGATAACGTCCGATCTCGACCGGTCTCATCTGCTCCTCTTCCGACCTGCAACCTTCTCTTCGATCTTGGTCAATTTCTTTTTGATCGGCTTATGCGCTCTTCCGATCACCATATCGTTCGATTGTTCTTCGATCATCATCCGATCAGTCCGTTTCGGTCATCGATCATTTGACCTTCGATTCTTCCCGATCGATTGGCTTAGCTTTTCTTCTCTTCCGATTTTGCGGCTCATCGGTTTAACCGAACTCATCTAACTCATCCGATCTCGATCGGTCTCTGGTCTATGACCTCATCATCTACGCCCCGATTTATTGAGTTCCCTCAATTTGTTCTCACGTTCCCTCTCAACTTGTTATCTGTAAATTAGCTTGAATAACACAAGTTGATAATGTTTTGGCATAATTCATCAAAACTAAAATATCCCAACACTGGCTTATCCCGATCAATCCCACAAACCAAACGGGGCCTAAGAGGATTAAGAATGTCGGGGTTTCTAGACATTGACGGTCATTTTATGTGAATGATTATACTGAATGTCTCGGCTCAAAAGATAGAGTTGAGGCTCGGGGGAAGGGCTGAATCGAGGTGTTGCTTGTTCTTTTGAAAGTTGAAAAGCTTGCAGTGGAATGATGATTATCGGATGAACAAGCAAGATTTTTAATTTTAGGGAAAATTTCAATTAGATAGATTTTTTTAGACATATCAATTAGGTACAAACATAATACCCTATTTCATTTTGATACAAAATAAATGATAAAAAACCCATTATACCCTTACTTCCAATTTGGATCAAACAAATAAGAAACTCAACCAAACCGGATCATTTGAAAAGCAAAAACCACTAATATCTTCCTCATTCTAAAAACCACCTCCATCTCTCTAAAAATCATATGCCCCCTTCTCCCTTCTCCCAAAATCATGATCTGGGTTCTAAGATGATTTTTTCTTGAGTCGGCGGATGGAACATTGGTGGCGATATTTTTTTGGCGCATGGGTTTGGAGAGATGGTTTGATGGCGGTGGGGTGCGTGGGGCGGAGGACAGATTTTTTTGAAAAAGTGGTGGGTTTGTTCTTCGTGGTTTTATGGCGATTTGGCGGGTGGGTTTGTGTGGTGGTGCAGAGTAGGTGGTTTTTGCAGAGGAGATCTGGCGGCAGGGGGGCGACGGTTATGAGGCGGCGGTTTGGAGATGGTTTTGTAGGTTTGTGTGTGTGTGTGTGTGGGAGTGATTTTTGTAGTGGTGGTGTCAAAGTTTTGCAGATGAAAAGGGTGGGTTTTTGTCGGTTGTGTTCTTGATTGGTTTTATGGTGGATCTGTTAGATGAAGCGGGGCCGGGGAGTGGTTCTTTGGCTTTTTTTACTTTTTTAAAACCGGGGCGGCGGATCTAGGAAGAAGGTTGAAGAATAAAGAGGTTGAAGAAATGGTTTTAAATAATTGCTCTTTTTTTTTCAAGATATGTCAAAGTGAATTTTGTGCAATTTTGTTTTGATTTTGTGCAAATATTTGTACTTCGTTTGTGCAAATTTACTTCTCATTCTCTGTAATTAGTAACATGTTCTATGTTTGTGCAAATATAATTCTATGCAAATATAATAACGCATTGTGCAAAAATATATATGTCGAATAAAAAATATGTATAATTTTTTTACATTGGGGTTGAATTTTTTGATTCAGAGTTTTTTCGGTTGAAAAATTGTTCCGAAATGAAATATGAATTGTGGAAACTATTTTTGGGTGTTTAAAAGTGGTTTCAAATGAATTATTGAAGGTGGAAATGAAAAGGGGTTGCAGGAATTCGATTTTCACTTTCTTTTTTTTACATTAAGGATATTTTGATTTTGAAATTTCTTTTTTTTTGTTTTATGGAAATGTATTTGGCCATTTTTTGTTCATTTGAGATGAATTTTGGAGTTGATGGGGGTTTGTTTTTTTACAAAATTTTGTAAAATTTGGAGGATGAACAACCTTTCAATTTTCATATAATATTTCAAAAGATCATGTTTATGTTATGATCCTCAAAATTTTATTTCAAAATTTTATGTGTAACAAATCATCTCAGAGGTCTCCGATTATGTATGTTACTTGGCTGAAATTGAGTTAGATTGTTCCCAGTCGAGATTTTGTGATGTTAAATTGTGATTTTTACGATGTAGCCTGGTGTAATAATCTGCTTTCTTCAAAATAAATATTCGACACTAATATTTTGTATAAATTTTCCAACGGAGCTACCTGATATTTCACCAATTCAAAAAATTGATGTTGTGTTAAATTTGAACCCATAAGGATTCGCACATTTGAATTCATCTTCATATAGAAATTAACAGAGCATTAGTGAACATAAAGACTGGATATAGAGAACTAAAAACAAAAATAATAAACTTTCCATGATCAATTCATATCTTCAATTCGAATATGAGTCGCATGAAATACATCTGAGGCACACTTGCATGAGATCGGGTGAGATGGAGTATAATTTGGCATAACACTATGGAGGAGGAGAGGGGTTGATTTGTACTAGTTTGTATCCCGTCTAATGCAAAATTTATCAATAAATTGGCTTGCCTGTCCATCTAATCGTCTTCATTCCATAAACTGTGCATCACTTTTCACCAACAAATAAACTAAGCTCCTCAAATGCACCTTGACTTGGAAGATTGTCATTCTATTATGTCTAAGCAATTAACCTGCACAAAACAATACACATTATGTCACTTGAGTCAGTTAACATAATGTGATCCTAAATGGAAATAAGTTACATTTCATTAGGAGCATATAGGTTCTTATCTTTGATTAGGTTTCGGTGAAACTTGTTCATAGTATGAAATTTATACCACTACACTTACAAACTAATATCACTAAACTTATCAACTAATATCATAATACTTATAAATTGAGATCATAGCATTAAATGCTATAGGAACTAGTTTATAAGAGTAGTGGTATCAGTTTATAAGTGTAATGATATGAGTTGCATACTATGAACAAATTTTATAGGAGAGTTTGTGCTTATCTTTTAGCCTATATCAAATATATGTTTTCTCATCTTATAATGCAAAAAAGATAACAATGCTCAGGTATCTTCTGATGTTCTTGCTACTCACCACTGCTTTTGTCATCCAAGTTATGTATGTTCTTTAGATTCAAGTCATCAGAAGTGGCGGAATCGGAACTATTTTCGCCAATACTCATCTCGCAAATTTCCACAAGAATTTTTGAAAATTTTACAAATTCATTTTTTTCCCACAAGCATACACACAGTTATATTCATCTTTATGTGAAAGAAACAGAGCATTGTAAAGCATAAAGGTTCCATACCATGCTAATAAAAACTTGGAACAATTTTTTTTGAACTTTTCAAGATCAATCCAAACCTAATTCAAACATGAGTACTTGCAATAAAATTAAGGGGGAGTATCAACTAGATACAATATGGTAGAAATTATATCAATTAGATGCAAACCATTTCCCTTCTTTCTCTTAACTACAATATATTAAGTGGTAAGACAATAATACCCCTAAGCAATAAAAAAAACTAGAAACGGTTTAAAAAAGTAAAAGAAAAAAGGTTGTTCACCTTGCGATTCCCGATGCCAAACCTGCAACCACTTTTTCCCCATCAACTCCAATAATTCATCTCAAATGAACAAAAAATTGGCCAAATACATTTCAGTTTACAAACAAACCACCCAACAAAATTCTCCTCATTTCAGAAATCAAAATATCCTTAATGTTAAAAAAAAGAAAGTGAAAATCGAATTCCTGCAACCCCTTTTCATTTCCACCTTCAATAATTCATTTGAAACCAGTTTTAAACACCCAAAAATAGTTTCCACAATTCATATTTCATTTCGGAGCAATTTTTCAACCGAAAAAACTCTGAATCAAAAAATTCAACCCCAATGTAAAAAAATTACACATATTTTTTATTCGACATATATATTTTTGCACAATGCGTTATTATATTTGCATAGAATTATATTTGCACAAACATAGAACATGTTACTAATTACAGAGAATGAGAAGAAGTAAATTTGCACAAACGAAGTACAAATATTTGCACAAACGAAGTACAAATATTTGCACAAAATCAAAACAAAATTGCACAAAATTCACTTTGACATATCTGCAAAAAGAGCAATTTATTTAGCCTTCTTCATCCTCTTTATTCTTCAACCTTCTTCCGCCCAGATCCGCCGCTAACAACCACTCCTCGGCCCCCCGTCTCTAACAGATCCACCATAAAACCACCAAAGAACACAACCGCACAAAACCCACCTGATCTGCAAAATCTGGACACCACCACTACAAAAATCACTCCCACACACACACACACACAAAAACCTGCAAAACCATCTCCAAACCGCCGCCTCATAGCATAAGCCGTTCCTCGCCAGATCTCTCCAAGAAAAACCAATTTACTCAGACCACCACACAAACCCACCGCCTAACGCTATCAACAAGAAACCCACCACTGCAAAAAGTCCTCCGCCTCCATGCACCCCCACCGCCATCACCTCCGCGCAAAATATCTGCCGCCTACACTTACCCCCACCACCATCCGCCGACTCCGCGCAAAAAATCATCTTAGAACCCAGATCGTGATTTTGGGAGAAGGGAGAAGGGGGCATATGATTTTTAGAGAGATGGAGGTGGTTTTTAGAGTGAGGAAGATATTAGTGGTTTTTGCTTTTCAAATGATCCGGTTTGGTTGAGTTTCTTATTTGTTTTGATCCAAATTGGAAGTAAGTGTATAATGGGTTTTTTATCATTTATTTTGTATCAAAATGAAATAGGGTATTATGTTTGTACCTAATTGATGTCTAAAAAAATCTTGTATCTAATTGAAATTTCCCTAAAATTAAAAGTCTTGCTTGTTCATCCGATAATCATCATTCCACTGCAAGCTTTTCAACTTTCAAAAGAACAAGCAACACCTCGATTCAGCCCTTCCCCCGAGCCTCAACTCTATCTTTTGAGCTGAGACATTCAGTATAATCATTCACATAAAATGACCGTCAATGTCTAGAAACCCCGACATTCTTAATCCTCTTAGGCCCCGTTTGGTTTGTGGGATTGATCGGGATAAGCCAGGATTAGAATTTTAATCCCAACTAATTCACCTTTTAGTTTGTGGGATGAGGGTTCATGATATACTTCAAGCCCGGGTAGAAAATGTATTAAATCCCTCTCAATTCCATGTGAAGTGTGATTGATCTGCTATTGTTTGAATAGATTCACAAGAATGAAGTGTGATTGTTTCAATGCAATGATTATTTATGACATTTCAATAGATATCTCATCTAATCCCTAAATCCAATCCTACAATCCAAACACATTTCTTGATTCAAATAAATTCAGTCAATCAATCTAATTTTACTCAATCTCACCCAATCCTATCACATATAATCAATCTAGTCTCGTGAACCAAACACCCTTTTTGTTTCCAAGTATAAGTAACCAACTCATATCCATAAATGGTCAATAGAGCTTCACCACTCCCACAGAATCCAATTACTCTCTAGAATTCTTCACAATCAATCTTATAAATTTGGTCCATGATTCTTTCACACCATAATCCTTCATCATCCAAACATCGCAAAATTAGATTACCCTTCATCGCAATTGATAGCTGCAAGTGAATCCTCCATTATGGCAAGATTCAAGTGAAGTCTTGAACTATAAATAACCAACAAAGCAACAATACATAATAATTAATAAGTAGAATAACAAATAATAAAAATGAGGGAACCGTTTATGAAAATAAATATATGCGTTTGGCTAACAAATCATAATCTACTACAGGGGTAAAAAAGATCAATGAGTTAAGGCTTATATATATTGATTTATAAATCATATATATATATATATATATATATATATATATATATATATATATATATTTGTTCCTAGTATCTTTGCTTCTACTAATGATTCTTGATGAATTTAATCTCACAACATTTTATATTTCACTAATCGTGGCATAGATCCTAATTATGCATGTTAAATATATGGAGCTATGAAATGACAGTGCAACCTCCCAAGTAGCTCATTATGTATATGTTTTAGCACAGTACAAATTATGTAAACTTATAATTTTTAGATTTGTAAAATTCAGAATTTTTTTAAAACTAGTACTGCTATAATTTTACACTTTTTCAACTTTTGTCTGAGGTCTCAATATTAGTCATTTTTACTCGAAAAATTCCAACTTCTGCCGAAATCAGCCTCATATGGCCCCTTTAAAATTGGAGAATTTTAATTTCCCTACCACACTTCGTACACGTGAATTGCCACCCAGACAACGAATGGCTGCATCTCACAAAGTAAACTCGATCCCCCGGGAAGATTGTCATTCTATTTAGGATGATGTAAATCAATTTTGTTTGTTCTATAATTCGTTAAATTCAACCCATCAAAAAAGGGATTCCTGCTGATACGGGCCATAGGGTTTACGCGGGCTCTATTTATGCTGCGATAGGATTTCCTAAGGGGAAATTATTAATAGGTACATTTTTTTTTAAACTTACTAGCAAGTACAAAATGAGTTGCATATGTATAGGTACAATTGCATTTTTACGTGCAATTTTGACTGTATATGCAATTTCATTTGTACCTATTAGCAACTTTAAAAAAAATTTGTACCTGTTAGTAATTACACACATTTCATAATATTTTACCATTTCACTCATGTTTGAACTCATAAGCATACCCAAAACTGAATTCATCTTTACATAGAAAGAAACATAGCATTATAAAATAGAGTAACACTCATGTGAATCAAGTTCATACATGAACTATATCACTGTTATGTATAAAAACTATCACTGTTATACACAAAAACTTTTAGGGTATGTTTGTTTCCCGACTATCCCGGGCGGACTTTGGACTTTATAATCTCAAACCCCCATTTGTTTTGAAATTTAAAGTAAGGATTTTGAAATCATATTAATTATACTCTATTTCATCACCTATTACTACTCTACTTTTTATTCTTTCAATACACTCATATTATCTACTTTTTTATTCTCCCAATACACTCAAAATAATATAATAATATCACATCAATCAACTTTTTCATCATCCTACCCTATAAAATCCCACAACAAACATACATCTTAACTATTCATCAAGATTTTAAAATTTTAGGACTTCAAAGTCCGGGATTTTCCACGTCCACTATAATCCCAAAACAAACATACCCTTACTGTTTAAAAATATAAATCATTTTTTAAATAATGATTGTTTTTTACATAACAGTGATAGTTTTTATACATAAAGAAATGGAGAGTTTTTGTATGTAACAATGATACTTCAATAACCGAGTTCATAGCATGAATCAGGTCTATACAAGTTTTTGTCATTTAAATAACATGAGTTGGGATTTCCTAATCTTTAACCATTTCACTCATATTTTACTTTGTTATATAGGTATCCCGTAGCTCTTGAGTAATTCAACTTTTGGTACCACTGTGTTCTCCAAATTCGACTGTAAGAGCCTCATTGACTGTGATTTCCTTAAAACTCTGGCTACTGCATTTGGATCCCAACAAATCTCTGAGCACAGATAATGAAGGTATAATGTTTTTATCCACGCTTGAACACAAAATCGAAGGACCAGTTGAAATTATCCTGGGAATGTCATCGGAAGAAAAGCCCTCATTTTGGATAATCTTGATTTTGGGTTTAATTGAATTCTCAAGATTAGCCCCCAGAATCTGCGGCTTAAATTTCACGGTTTTCACCAACTGGGCATTCGAAAAGTCAGTCTCCTTCAAGAATGATAAAACCGAATCGACATTTTCTAGGTTTTTAAGATGGGTCAACCGTGAGCCATTTCGTGAAGCGATTTCAGGAGGAAACCCATGTTTATGGAGCAATATATCACAAACAGTAGAAAAGTGGAGAGAAACAGGGGATCTACAAGTGTGCTTCAAAATCAAACACCTTACATTATTGCGTACCAATTCTCTGCAAATAATGACCGCCTAAATATGGAAATGGTTAGGGTTTGAAAGAAAACTACTTGCCTGTAAACTTCAAAGAAAAGATCTTCTTCATCCTTTCAACATTGAAGAACCCAACGCCTTGGGCTGATGTCTGAACTATGGGTAGGGCATTTGTTTGGGTAGTCTCGGAGAGTTTTAACCTTAAAATGTAGAAAAAGCTCAACTATTCGTATCCAATTCTTTTGTGTATTTTCTAATTTATTCATTTCTAAGTAAATGTCACCCGGGATTTTTTACGAACCATTTCGTCCTTCTTTACGTTGGGAAATAATTTGATTATCATTGAATCGTTGATTTAACTATAATTTTAATTTTAAATAATTGTCTTTAAGATTTTGCGATATCATCATCTTTAGAATCCTGACTGCGTTGTCTACTAATAAATTAAATTAATATTTATAAAATGACGAAATTATTTCTTCAGTAAAAGAAATAACACATATATATCTTTATTAATATTATTTTTATTTTTAAACACACCGATTCTAAATCAAGTAATTTGCCCAAATCACGGGTAACCAATCAATCGAAAACCCAAAAATATAGAAACCCTTATTCAAAGCATCCTAAAAAAACATAATTAAAGTCGTCTTGATTTCAATATTTATGAAAAATTGATCAACATCGGTGGATGGAACTTTTTTGGGGATTTTGAGGGTTTCCCAAGCATCGCAGTACGGAGAATGCTATATCTACCCACTAAGTAGTCCACCCACCAAATAAAAATAATTAGAAACTACTAAAATGAAAAGAAACATTAATTGCAGTATTATTTTTCTACACTTACTTTATTACCCTTTACTTAATTCTTCCTTGAAACACTCCCCCTATTTCAAATGCAATTAATATTTTGTTTTTTAACCCCATCTCCTTTAGAATTAAAAATGTTTAGCATTCCTGGCTTTTTAATCAATTTTCTTAAAACCTTACCCACTAAATTTTTAAGCATTATAGTGTAGTCTTTTATTTCAAACACAAATGGTGGTCTTTTGAGTAATTAAATTAATGACGTTTATATATATATTATTATTATTATTAGAATTAATTTATTTTACTACTTAGTTTAAAAACTAACTTATAAATTAATATTTTTTTATTTTATTGTTTAGTTTTTGAGAAGCGGATTACTTGGAATTGGTTTTTTAATATCTAAATGATCATTCCAAAAATTATTCAACTTATATAGTATATCAATTTTAAAAGCATTTTATATAATTCATGGATGTCTATGGGCAAAGTTGACGAGCTTATGTGAATCCAATTCAACTGTACTTTTTTTTCAAGTATCATTATTGTTCATACAAAGTGTTACTATGTATATGCACTAGTATTGTTATGAATATGAAATGTTACTTTTAAAAAATCACTCGACAAATAGTGATAGTGACACTTCATTTGCTTAGCAATATTAGTACGTATAAATAATAACGTCACTCGAAAAAGAGAGTTCACGTTAACCGAATTTCACACTTAATTTTCTTATATTTAATGAAAATTTCGTGCAATTCGGGACAATTTAAAAAAAAATTAAAACATTAAGTAAAATAGGATGGAGGGAACATTTATGTAAGATAATTTGAAATTTCATATTAAATTAAAATTGTAATTTCATAAAATATGGAAAGGTAGTTAACAACAAATCTAATTAGATAAGCATAGAATAACTATTAACTTAGAGTGGTGTAATAGAATTTGTGGTTTACGATATCAAGGGCAATGGTTTTATGTCGTGATGTCATGAATTCGAATCATCATTTTTTCGATAAAAAAAATATTAAACCGTTTTTATGTGTTTATAGAATAGAACATTAGATCAGATAATTTAAAGTAATTCCCCCAAATTATGGACTTATTTTTAGTTAAAATATGTACACATGTTTTTTTTTTATATCAAATGCCAAAGAATTATTTTTTTCTTTAGAAAGTGTAAAGATATTAATATTGGTATGTATACGTAGAAAGTTTAAAAAAAAAGTAGAAGTGTAATTATCGACTTGTGGTATTAAATGATGGTTAAATCCTAGGCGGGTAATCCACCCAGTGGGTAACTTAAGTTTTTTCCATCGCAGTATGACATTGGCAAGAGCATCCTTATTCTTGTTCTAATATTGGTTGAAAGTTTTTTCTTTTCATTTATTTTTTGTCAGTGATTGAGAATTATTTCATTGCTTATTTCCAGCCTAATTCCACAGTGCTTAATATTCTGCAAACCTAGCCACGAAAAAAACACCCCAAACATCTAATTTTTCTTTTAATTAATGTAAAGCTATTTATATATAACAAGTAACTCGACGTGAATTTTCAGTAAAAATGACTTGGATTGTTTTGTATAATCAAAACATTCAATTTTATGAGTCCAAACGACCTTTCGTGTATGGGGATAGTAGACATAATCAAGGTGCTTGATGATCTCTTAGAAGAAAAATAAAAGTTAGGGTTCTTTATTTGATTTGGAGAAGAAATTAAGAAATAAGTAAATAAGATTTTTTTTTTATATTTGATTCGTGAAGAAAAATTTCAAACGATTGTTTTTAAATTTATACAGTTTGTTTTTTTTTATTAAAAAAAATGTTATAATGATATTTCAGTAATTTTATATTTTTTATTTAAAAATTAAGAAATAATTACTAATACATACTACTTCAAGTGTCTAACACTAACAACATGTTCGTTTTGTGACTACCACAGACCGACTTTGACTATACAAATCTCAAATACCTTTATTTTCAATACTCAAAAAAAGTATTTTGAAATCCTACACCATCCACCTCTAATATTATTACTGCACCCTACACCCTACACCCTACACCCTACACTCTCATCCTATTTTGAAATAAATAATTTGCTATATATGTATATATATCTTCACAAATAATAATCACATCACTTTTACACAATTTCCAACACATCACATTCATTCAATCATTACAACAATAATATAATAATACAAATCAATTAACTTTTTCTCCATCCTACACAATCATATCCTATAAAATCCCCAACAAACACATACTCAACTTTTTGAATAGGATTTTAAAATTCAAGGACTTTGAAGTTCAGAATTTTTGAATAGATACTAGCTTTTTTTTTTTTTTTGCATTACTATTAGATACAAAATAGTGGTAAAAACATTCATTATGCCCTTATTGAATACTAACTTTAATTTAAAAAAAGTTCTTTTTTCTCTCTCTCACTTAACATAAATACATACTCTCTCTTTCTCTCTAAAATCATGAATCATTTGATAGTTTTCATTTTTTTGTTTCTAAATTGTTTTTATATGTTGTTTATATTATATTATTCATTGTTAATAGAGTCTAATTAATTGGGTATTAAAAATATAATTTTTCTGCAATATTTGTTGTTCATATGCAATTATTTTAGAGTATGTGCAAAATTATATTACACATGGTTAATTTTTTGCAATTATTTTAGAGAGTGTGAAATTATTTCTGCAAAAAATTGTGTGCAAAATTTTTGTGGGTAATGTTCAATTATTTTTTCGTATGTTCAACATGTGCAATATTTTATTTTTATGAATATAACAAATTTGCACAAAAAAAAATAATAAAAATTGCACATACAAAAAAATTGCATCAATATATTTTTTGTGGTTAATGTTCAATCTTTTATATGTTCAACATGTGTAATTTTTTTTTCTTATGAATAGAACAATTTTGCACAAAAATAAATAAAAAAATTGCACATACAAAAAGAATTGTAGCAATATTTTTTGTGGATAATGTTCAATTTTATATTTTTATATGTTCATATGTTCAATTACAGTAGTAATTTCAGTAGTAATTTTCATATGTTCAACAAGTGCAATATTTTCTTTTTATGAATAGAATAAATTTACACATAAAAAAAAAATTACACACATAAAATTATTGCACCATTTTTTTTTGGGTAATGTTCAATTTTTTTTATATATGTTCAACATATGCAATAGTTCATATATAATATTTAATTTTAGATTAATTAATTAATAAATAAGAAAATTTACAAATTTTTTAAAATATAAATTTCTATAGATTTTTTAAACTTTACGAATATTTTTTTACAATATAAAATTGGCTATAAATGTGAAAGAATATTGTAGAACTTATAAATTTTGGTTGGGGTTATTTTTGTACATCTATAGTCAATTTTGTATTGAGTTGTAACTATTTTTTTGGCTAGTAATAGATTGTAAAGGATCATTTCAAATTGTACCTAATAGTTATTCCCTCAAAAATTAATTATTTAATCTTGTGGCGAAACTATATCGCCCATG
This sequence comes from Stenogyne calaminthoides, assembly GCA_037126765.1. Taxonomy (NCBI): domain Eukaryota; kingdom Viridiplantae; phylum Streptophyta; class Magnoliopsida; order Lamiales; family Lamiaceae; genus Stenogyne; species Stenogyne calaminthoides. Next base: position 14,281,298 of record JBBCBC010000027.1, on the reverse strand, counting down.
GCGAAGTTAAATGATGTGTCAACCTTTTATTAGATGTCTGACGTCAGGAAGGGCTAACTCGTTCCTGACCGTAGGAAAGCCCATATTTTTACTCTCTTCGTCCCAATATTGCATTCTTTTCATTTTTTGCGTCTCAATCTTAATTGCACAATTCCTTAAATGAAAATACTCATTTTATACTTTATCACTTTATCACATAAAATATTATTCCTCATTTTTTAAAAGGATGTCATTATGGGGTTTTTAAGACAAATTAATGTATTTTTTTTTTTTCAAAATTAACCTTAATTAATACTCCATTATTTAAATATTCTTAACAATAAATACTATTGGTTAAAAAAATAAACACACAACACTTTTGTAGAAAATTTGAAATTTAAAATTACAATCTTAAGGGTAAATATGAGATAAAGGGTGATAAAATACCAGAACGACATCTATTTCACAAATAATTCAAAAGGCTAAAACGACGTGTAAATGAAAAGGGAGGGAGTAATAAATTAAACAACTCTTTCTACCCTCAATACTTTATCACTTTATCACATAAAATACTAATAAACAACTATTTCTACCCCCAACACTTTATCACTTTTTCTTAAACTCCGAGCACACAGTAAACCACCAAACAAGATTGGGACAAAGGGAGTACTACATTGTTATACTGAAAAAACTTCATGTCTTACATATCACGTATTAAAAACATATCGTAACACATGAATGTTTATAAGGTAACACATGGATCACAAGTAAAACATTGTTGTTCATATAGTAACACATGACTATTATGAAAGATATGTATACAGTGTTACTACATATTACTAAAAAAATATGTGTGTAGGGATGGCTTTGGGGTGGGTTTAGCCTATCCCACGATCTGTCTCGCCAAATTTTGTGCTAACCCGTAACCCGCCCCGCCCCGCCGAGTTTTTAGACCCCCCCCTCCCCCAATTACTTTTTTTCCTCTTCATTTTTAAATTTATACTCCTAAACATAAATAAAATGCAATTAACATCATTTTTAAATATATATCATTCTTAAAACACAACACATTATGTTAGAATCATTTAAATTATAAAAAACCTGACCCATTGACATTTCATGAATTATGCACAATTAATATATATTTAATGAATTATACATAATCAATATATTTAATATATATATATATATATATATATATATATATATATATATATACACGGGGGGTTCTCCTAATAAATGACCCCCCCGCACCCGGGCTAAAATCAATTTGACTGGGTTTTAACCCGTCCCGTGAACCGTTTGATTGGGTTTTATCCCGACCCATCTGAGGTGGATTCATGTCGGGTCCAGATTAAAACCCACCCCATTGTCATCCATAGTGTTACTACATGAACAAAAAAGTATTACCCTATGAAGAAAAACGTGTTACCACATAAACAAAAATGAGTACAAGCGTGAATCTCAGTCCAATATTACAGATTTAAAGAACAACGTGAGAAGAGTGCAGAAGGATCTGAAAAACTCTGTTATAAATCGAGAGGAAAAAGAATGGAAGGACTTGTAAATTTACAAGGATGAGAAAATTGAAGAAAGCGAGAAGAATATAGAAGAATCTGAATAAGAAAGAAAAAAAAAAAAAAAAAGAATAAGAGAAGAGAAAACCTATAACGCGCCCTTGTAAAAACCAACGAGATTTGATCTGATCGTGGCGTCTGTTGCGAGAAAGAAGAAATTCGGAAGGCATGAGACGTGGCGAAAAATTGAAAAATCTAAAATTTAGGCTAAATTGCACATAAATGATAATATGCAATATTGCACATAAATTTTTACCTATTTGTAATCAAGAAAAATATCACTCCTCACCAAAACTTATTGCAGAATTATGATTACCACTTCCAACCTACATTAACCTACTAATGTAAGCTAATTTCTGCGTAATTAATAGTTTTATTTAAACAAACAACCAAAAAAAAAAGAAAAAGAATTAATTACCTTTAGGTCCAAAAATATCTTTAACCTCACTATTAGATACATACTACTTTTTAAATTAGTACTAGGTACAAAACACCCATAAAAAAACCTAAAATATCATTCTCTCATTAAATTCTTTCGCACATTCAAAAACCTAAAATTCATTGAGTGGCTCTCCCTTAGCTCCAACTCTTAGGTCCAAGCTTTTATATTAATTGCTGGTAGGTGCAAAATGGGTACCAAAAAGATTGTTTACCTTTACTTTCATTTCCTATTTTAAAAATCACCCCTTCCTTTTTTAAGTCTGATACTATTTTTTATTCATCTTCAAGTAAAACGTTCATGTGTACAAAACATTAATAAATTGGAAATTTCATATCTAAAAATTTAAAAAATTACAGAAATTTTATATCTAAAATCTAAAAAAATTTACAGAAATTTACATATTTTTCGTCTAAAATTTTAAAATTTACAAATTTTTGTCTAAATTTCGATATGCATATATTCATCAAGTTGATCAACATATGCACAAAAAACGTGCATGTGTTCATCAATTAAGTATCCTATGCATTTTCCAGTTTCAAATCCTTTCATCTCCAACCCAATTTTTTTTTTTAAAGTCCAATCCTCTATTTCCAGGTCCAGCATTTTATATATATATATATATATAACTCATATCTGACAAACAAACCACTGAAAAGCCGCAACTCAGCCGCAACTCGGCCCAACTCAGCGAGTTCTGGATCTAAGAAAGCGGCGTGGTGGTGGCGACATCTTCTAGTTTTTTTTTTTTTTTGGGGGGTGGTGGGGGCGACAAAGGCGTGAAGGTGGTGGTGGTGGAGTCTGGCGGCAGTGACATCAATTTTTGGGTGGGGAGCTGGGTGGCGGCGATCGGTTCGGTTTCTGGGTGGTGGGGGTGGGTGTTGGGAAAATATGGGTGACCGGATCTATTCGAGATGATTTTAAATACATATTTAAATTAGTCAATTAATTACTAACATGAATTAATCCTAAATCAATTTAACATAATAATTAATAAGCGAATAAACAACATGCATACACGTAATCCACGTAATCCACGTAAATCCTAAGCATGCGGAATCTAGGAGTTACGAGATTACTAACTTCTTGTAGAGACAACCGTTGAGACGATGGATCAACCCAAAGAGCCTTCCCAAATATGTCCCAAGTCCATTTAACTTAATCGGTGGGAGGATTCTCACGAACGATTTTAATAAGAGAGAAAAGCAAAAATATTTTGCCACCACCTTTGTGGATTTCTAATATTTCCAACACATGGAATTGCACTCTCACAATTGAAGTTTTTCGAAAAAAAATACAATTTATCGATGTTTCAAAAATATTTGATATTTTTGTCGACGCTGATATTTTTCCCAAAAATCAACTTCTGTGTTATGTTGGAGATGAAAAATTCATCTCCTATTTATAATAAGGGGGGACGAAATTTTTAGGTCAATTGGGCATCGGGAAATTTCCTTGCTTCTTCTCTAAGAAACAATCTTGAATATATCCAATATATTCTATTTCCCAAAATATCTCCCAACAAAATCTTCTCCTCCTTATTGTTATGGAATTTTCGAAAATTTACTTAATAAATATCCAAGTGGGAGATTCCTTGAATTTAATGAGATAATCTTGTATTCCAAGAATACTTATCTTCATTCCATAACAAAATTCAAAGAAAATCTTTCTCCCTCTTTTATTTATTATTTTCGAAAAAAATTGGAAAATTAGGCAAGAATATTTTCTTCCCTCTTTCATTAATTGAACTTTATTTTGGGCTATTTGAGGGGAATTAAGATTGGACTTCCAAAGGACTATGAAGCTATAATATTTGGCCAAATATTATTCAAAGTCCATTAATATTAATTAACTCCACTATAAATTTAATATTGAACTATCTATCTTAACCCATATTACGACTTTACTATAATATGGCTCCCGGTCATTATTTCCCGTGTTTAAGATTATCTTAGTCCATTAATTAATTAAGCCACTGAACAAGCTTTATATTAATTAATATCTTTATCCTTGGAGTAAAGACAGCTCAACATTATTATCCATACTGGAAATAAATTTCCACTTGCAAGATTTGGTATGATAAAGATTCTGAGCCCACCAAGGGGACAAATCAAGCAAGACGTACTTGCACACGATTCTCCATATTAAATGTCAGCAATCGTCATGTAATTAATAATATTGCCCAAGATATAAGGTATCGAATCACAATGACTCTCTTCCCATCATAATTCAAAGCAATAGTTATTAATTTCACACGATCCTATTTAAGGGACGGAGATTAAGAAATAACACACCACTGAGGTATAATTCTTGTATATTCAGTACCGAAGAATTTATCCTAATGTAGGTCCTATTCAGTGCATCCAAATGCACTAGTATAATCTCTTGGTCAAGATAAGCCAATCTGAGTCTTATACATCAACCTTTCATGATGGTTTGTTCATTTCCATCTAGGTTGTGAATTTGTACTTAATTACGAGGAGCTGTTAATTTGATCTTATGTGATCTTGTATCACCAAATTAACTACAACGTAATACGTACTAACTTATTGAACGGGTTTGCAATAAATATATATAACATTTCATTCATATTTAAATGCAACAGTGATTAATAATTTATTTCAGTAAATAAATAAGAAAATTCAGTTTGGTTATACAAAGTAAAAGCACACTTTTCAGTATAACCCCAACAATCTCCCACTTATACTCAAAGTCTACTTTTAAGTATACTACATCATGTCTCGTGTTCTATGTGACATCTAATGTCACCCTACACGAACCTAATAATTTCTCCCACTTATACTCAAAGCAGATTGACAACGTTTTTTACACCCATTCCTTCTACATGTTTCTCGAATGTACTCTAAGGCAGACTCTTTGTGAATGGATCTGCTAGGTTGTCTTCCGATGCAATCTTTGCCACCTCAATGTCTCATCTCTTAACGATTTCTCGTATAAGATGGTATTTTCTTTCAATATGTTTGTTGGCCTTGTGTGCTCTCGGTTTCCTCGAATTTGCAACTGCTCCGGCATTATCATAATGGACCGTGATTGTGCTGGGCAAATCCGGGACAACATCCAAGTCCACTAGGAAGTTCTTGAGCCAAACCGCTTCCTTCGCTGCTTCTCAAGCAGCTACATATTCGGCTTCCATGGTAGAATCGGCGATGCATTTCTGCTTTACGCTTCTCCATGTCATGGCTCCCCCCCCCATGCAAAACACACTACCCTAGGTAGACTTTCTAGAGTCAACGTCTGATTGGAAATCTGAGTCCGTGTAACCTATGGGGATTAGACTGTCTGACTGGTAAACCAACATTCTGTCCAGTATCTCTTCAGATACTTCAGAATCTTCTTTACCGTAGTCCAATGCTCTTTCCCAGGGTTGCTTTGATAGCTAGCTACCATGCCTACGGCAAAGCAGATATTCGGTCTCGTGCACAGCATTGCGTACATGAGGCTTCCCACAACCGAAGCATAAGGGATGCCTTTCATGTCATCTATCTCATTCTGTGTTTTGGGACACATTTCTTTGGATAGATGGATTCCATGTCTGTAGGGCACAAATCCTTTCTTGGAATCTTGCATGCTAAAACATTTCAAAACAGTATCTATGTATGAGGCTTGCAAAAGCCCGGTCATTCTTTTCCTGCAATCTCGAGTGATCTTGATCCCTAGGATGTGACCGGCTTCCCCTAAATCTTTCATATCAAATTTGTTTTGATAGCCATGCCCTTACGTCCGATAACACCTTTACATCGTTTCCGATGAGCAGTATGTCGTCTACGTATAGTACCAAAAATACCAATGCAGTTCTGTCACGCCTTTTGTAAACACAACTTTCAAAGTTATTTTGATCAAAATCGTAGGATTTTATAACTTGATCAAAACACTGATTCCAAGCACGGGATGCTTGCTTCAGCCCATAAATTAACTTCTTAAGCTTGCAAACCAGATGCTCTTGGCCTTTTTCAATGAAGCCTTCGGGTTGTTGCATATAGATTTTTTCGTCAAGACTTCCATTGAGGAAAGCTGTCTTAACATCTATTTGTCAGATCTCAAAGTCTAAGTGCACAGCAATCGACAAGAGAATGCGAATGGACTTGAGCATGGCTACTGGCGAAAAGGTTCCCTCATAGTCGATCCCTTCTTTCTGAGTGTACCCTTTCGCCACCAATCTTGCTTTAAAGGTATCAACCTTTCCGTCCGGTCCCCTTTTTCTCTTGTATACCCACTTACATCCAATGGGTTTTACCCCATTAAGTGGTTCGACTAGCTCTCACACTTTATTGTGATCCATTGAACCCATTTTGGCTTCCATTGCTGTTTGCCAAGAGGTTGCATCTTTGTCTTGGATCGCCTCATTGTAGGACCAGGGATCTGATTCTTCACCTGAGATTAAGTCCGAAGACTCTCCAATCCCTAAGAATCGCTCGGGTTGTCGGACAACCCTCCCACTACGACGAAGTTCCGATTGTGAAGGTGTGACGTTTGGTATATCATTTTGTACAGTTGGCAATGGAGTTGGCTCCTTAAGTTCTTCCAAGGTAATTTCACTTCTGGGCTTTTTATCGTTCATATAGTCTTCTTCCAAAAATCTAAAGTGCGTATTGATTACGATCTTTTGATCTTCGGGACCATAGAACATGCATCTTTTCGTTCCTTCGGGATACCCAATGAACAACCTTAATTCTGAACGTGCATCCAACTTACCAGCTTCCTTGTCCATAGTTGGGCTTGCGCCCTGTCCACAATTCTCTCGGGGTTTTAGGAACTGATTTGGATGACACTAAGTTCAGAATATAAGCCGTTGTTTCCAAAGCGTAACCCCAGAACAATTTTGGTAAATCTGCATAACTCATCATTGATCTTACCATTTCTAGAAGCGTTCTATTTCTTCGTTCTGTAACCCCGTTTTGTAGAGGCGTACCGGGTGCAGTCAACTGGGATGAAATCCCCTCTTCCGATAGGTAGTTCAAAAATTCATCCCTGAGGTATTCGCCTCCACGATCATATCGCAGAAACTTTATAGTCCTTTCCTTATGATTCTCTGCTTGAGCCTTAAATTCTTTGAATTTATCAAAGGTCTCAGATTTATGCTTCATTAGGAAAATGTATCCGTAGCGTGAGTAATCATCGACAAACATAACGAAATACTCGTAGCCGCCTCTAGCTTTGATTTGCATTGGACCACACACGTCGGTGTGAACGATTTCTAACACTTCCTTAGCTCTAAGCCCCTTGGATCCAAATGCCCTCTTGGTCATTTTACCCTCCAAGCACGATTCGCAAGTTTGAAATGGTTCAATCTGAAGAGACCCCAATGAACCATCTTGAACCAACCTTTGAACCTTTTTGGGTTAATATGACCTAATCTTAGGTGCCAAAGAAGTGTTTCGTTCACATTAGCCGAATGCTTTCTTTTACATGAAATAGTAGATGTGTTATATGATGCATTATGTGAGTGGTGTGCACAGTTAATAATATAGAGATTGTTCCGTAAAATTCCACGACAGATAATCACATCGTTACATAAAACAGTAACATGCTTATTAAAACGAACATAATATCCATCGACAAATAGTTTAGAATCTGAAATTAGGTTTTTCCGAAAAACATGAACATAAAGAACATCTCTTAAAATTAAAAACTGGTCTTCAAAAGACAGGTGCACGTCTCCCATTGCTTCAGCTGCCACTCTCGTAGCATCGCCTAGCGTGATGAGGATCTCACTTCCACTAAGTTGCGGGTCCGCTTGAACCCCTGTAACGTGAAACAAACATGATCAGTGGATCCCGTATCCACTACCCACGAATGGGTAGCATACTCCGCCAAACAATTTTCAACAACTAGTGAGTGAGAATTACCTTTATTTCCATTCCTTTTGGGTTTGGAACAGGCCGACCTCCAATGTCCCTTTTCACCGCAGTTAAAGCACTTCCCCTTAGCTGGACTCTTTACTCCACCCTCCTTCTTCACCTTACATTTTCCCTTGGCAACACTTCAGTTAGTTTGGCTTTCACTTTTGGTTTTCTTCTTCTTCTTCTTGCCTCCTTTTGGCCTAGAAGAGAAAGATGGGCCAAAAGCTGCTAAAGCTTGGTTTCTCTCTCCTAATATCCCTTCGGCCGAAACAAGAGCTTGCAGCAGGTCAGGCAAGGTGAACTTCTGATTGTTCATTTGATAATTCAACCTGAACTGCTCAAAGCTTTTGGGCAGGAAATAGAGTATGAAATCGATTTGAGTCTCGATGTCATATTCAGCTCCAAACACCTCAAGTTTGTTAAGGTGAGCCATCATCTGGAGAACATGATCCCTTACGTGTATTTCCTCCACCATTTTCATCGAGAGCATATCCCTCATGGTGATCTGGCGAGCCACACGGTTCTGATGTTAAAACATCGCTTTAAGATTGATCATGATGTCCGCAGTGGTCTCAACGTTTTGGTGTTGGTGTTGGAACACATCTTACATTGAAGCCAAGATGGTACACTTTGCCATTTCGTTAGAACGCTCCCAGTCAGCATATTCTTTCTTAATTGTTTTCATAGCCTTATCAGATGGCTTATCTGGTTTGGGTGTAGTTAGAACCCAGTTATGACTTTGTGCAGTGAGGACAATAGTAAGTTTTCAATACCAATCAACAAAGTTTTCTCCAGTAAGTAGATTGTCTTTCAGTCAATTGAACAGTGGATTAAAAGGTTGCAACATGATGAAACTAAAAATTAACATACATCTTGTGCCAATATCCGGATCAACACAAAGAAAATCACATAATTCGATCACATGATTCATATTAAAATCTCAAAAAAAATATGAACATGCATTAGCCAACATCTCAAAACAGATTTAAATGAGCCTCTTGGGAGGGTCATCATATAAATCACATTCAAGCATGTTACAAGCAAGAACAGTTACAAATCTTTAATTAAAAATTAATAGTCGGCTCCCACTTGACCAATATAAAATTGACAGGGACTTCGGTGAAGTATATGCATATCAATTTTGTACCTAAGTAATAACCATGATTAAATACAGAATTACTACTTCGTTTTGATCGAGCCTCGTGGGAGGGTCATCGTCGCCACTAATAATAATTCACAATCACCTTTTGAGAATTTATTCATGTGAAAGCTATCTTTTGACCGTCCCGTAGGGAAATTTCCCCAAAAGATTTCACAAATAAATAAATCATGGAGGTCAAAATTAATTTGATTCAAAACCAAATTAATTATTAAAACATACTTAGTAATTTTTGAATTTGAGATTTTTCATTGAGCAATTCTCATGCAAACACATTAAACAAATTAAATAAAGCATAAGAAAATACAACAATAAATCAAGCAAAGTAGAAAATAAACACATTGGGCACAAATTATCCAACTGTCATGGTTTGATTTTCCTTGGCTTGATCTTGATGAAACACCGTCTTGAATTTCTCCCACTCGTTCGTCTCGAAAAAAATTTATCTTGAAACGCCACACCCAAGCAACTCGCGGTAGGATGATGCACGCAAGATCCGCCGCCCTTGGCCGAAGTGCGCCTTTAAGCGCAACGACGTCGCCTTTGGGGTGCTTTCAGCGAGGATTCGGCAACCGGCGGCAGCGTGGTGCAACAACGTACCGTCTTGTGTCGCCGCCATCGCCTTCGCCTCGCCCGCTTGCCACCGACCACCCCAGGCGTGCAGGTGCTTGTCGCCCTCATCGCTTCCGCACGCATCATGGGCCGATCCCGCCCGGCGTCGTGCGCCAAGCCCGTTCGACTAGCGACGTCTGCGTCGCGCGCGTACGGTTCTGGATTTGTCTTAACTCCTCATCTCCGTCTTCGTTTTCTATCAGGTTACAATTTATTTAACGAAAAATAAATACACCTTAAATCTAGACTAATCTATTACATTGATCAAATCAAATAGCCTAATCTACTAGTGGATTTTCTCACGAGAAAAATAAATCCGAACGAGTCGAATTAAAACCAATTCATTCATACACATGAAAATTAAACACATTAAATACCATGACAATTAGATACCTGCAAAACAGATCTAGCAATTCTATAATCCAATTTTCAATTTAATGTCCAACATAATTTAAATAACAATTTAAAAGTCAGAGCTCGAAACCAGAGCTCTGATACCAGTTGTTGGGAAAATAGGGGTGCCCGGATCTATTCGAGATGATTTTAAATACATATTTAAATTAATCAATTAATTACTAACATGAATTAATCCTAAATCAATTCAACATAATAATTAATAAGCGAATAAACAACATGCGTACACGTAATCCACGTAAATCCTAAGCATGCGGAATCTAAGAGTTACGATATTACTAACATCTTGTAGAGACAACCGTTGAGACGATGGATCAACCCAAAGAGCCTTCGCAAATATGTCCCAAGTCCACGAACGCAATCTGGTAGGAGGATTCTCACGAACGATTTTAATAAGAGAGAAAAGTAAAAATATTTTGCCACCACCTTTGTGGATTTCAAATATTTCCAACACATGGAATTGCACTCTCACAATTGAAGTTTTTCGAAAAAATACAATTTATCGACGTTTCAAAAATATTTGATATTTTTGTCGACGCTGATATTTTTTTGAAAAATCAACTTCTGTGTTATGTTGGAGATGAAAAATTTACTTATTATTATGGAATCTTTGAAAATTTACTTAATAAATATCCAAGTGGGATATTCCTTGAATTTAATGAGATAATCTTGTATTCCAAGAATACTTATCTTCATTCCATATCCAAAATTCAAAGAAAATATTTCTCCCTCTTTTATTCATTATTTTCGAAAAAAATTGGAAAATTAGGCAAGCATATTTTCTTCTCTCTTTCATAATTGGACTTTATTTTGGGCTATTTGAGAGGCCTTTAGGAGAATTAAGATTGGACATCCAATGAACTATGAAGCTGTAATATTGGGCCAAATATTTTTCAAAGTCCATTAATATTAATTAACTCCACTATAAAATTAATATTGAACTATCCATCTTAACCCATATTACGACTTTACTATAATATGACTCCCGGTCATTATTTCTCGTGTTTAAGATTATCTTAGTTCATTAATTAATTAAGCCACTGAACAAGCTTTATATTAGTTAATATATTTATCATTGGAGTAAAGACAACTCAACATTATTATTCATGCCGGAAATAAATTTCCATTTGCAAGATTTGGTATGATAAAGATTCTGAGCCCACAAAGGGGACAAATCAAGCAAGACGTAATTGCAGACGATTCTCCATATTAGATGTCAGCAATCGTCATGTAATTAATAATATTGCCCAAGATATAAGGTATCGAATCACAATGACTCTCTTCCCATCATAAGTCAAAGCAATAGTTATTAATTTCACACGATCCTATTTAAGGGACGGAGATTAAGAAATAACATACCACTGAGGTCTAATTCTTGTATATTCAGTACCGAAGAATTTATCCTCTTGTAGGTCCTATTCAGTGCATCCAAATGCACTAGTATAATCTCTTGGTCAAGACAAGTCAATCTGAGTCTTATACATTAACCTTTTATAATGGTTTGTTCATTTCCATATAGGTTGTGAATTTGTACTTAATTACGGAAGTTCATTAATTTGATCTTACGATGATGCGGTATCACCAAATTAACTACAACGTAATACTTACTAACTTATTGAACGAGTTTGCAATAAATATATATAACATTCATTCATATTTAAATGCAACAGTGATTAATAATTTATTTCAGTAAATAAATAAGAAAATTCAGTTTGGTTATACAAAGTAAAAACATACTTTTCAGTATAACCCCAACAGTGGGCCGCAGAGGTGGAGGTGGACGGCGCCATGAGTATGGAGGTAGGCGGCGCTGTCGTTCTGGCAGGGGGAGATTTCGAGTTGAGAGAGAGAAGGAGATTCTGAGTTTTGGCAACTGGATGCGTATTGTGCTGAATGAATTTGAATTAATAGCTCTCATGTCCAAAAAATTGAGCCCAATAACCCATAGGTCCAAGACCTTTTTTAAATAACTTCCAGGTCCAAAAATAAAATAGGGATAAAAACTCCATAATACCCCAGCTGAAAGTAAAAATCCTCACACTCCTACTTATTATCTCACGTTCTCTCTCTCTATCACATTCCCCCAAACCATTTATCTCTCTACAAAATCCTCTCACCTGCAATCCAACAACCACCGTTTTCAATCTTCCTCCACCCACCATCAATCCCAACCTCCCCCAACCACAACCTGCACGCAACGTCCACCACTCCCAACCTCGCCCTCTCTGCTCCACACACCAACAACAGGCATCACCACTTGCAGACGGTGGCGCCCCACCCCCCACTAACACAAACAGCGGTGAAGATGCCGATGAAGCCGTCGGTGCCACCGCCAAAAATGGCAAATTCTGTGATGGGTTTTCGTTTTTCAAAAAAAAAAATTCCAAAATTCTGGATCTTTTAATTTATTTTTGTATGAAGTATGAGGTTTTTTATGTGGCCTTTGCAGATTTTGAAAGATCCAAAATTCGATTTACAAATTTAGCTGAAATACAGATTTACAGATTTATTATGAATTACAGATTTACAAATTTATTATGAATTACGGTGGAAGAAGGTGTCATTTTCTGTGATTTACAGATTTACACTATGAGATTTGTGTTTTTGTATATTATTTTGTAAAAATTTAGTGGGTGGAGGAGGAAGAAGATGGGTATTTGGGTTTTATGGAGATGTATAGATTCATCATTTGATGAAACTGAAGATGACTAAGTGTTAGTGTTGGTGTCCTAGAGATAATTTTTTGTATGGACATAATATTAAGATAATATTCAGTGTTGGTTTAATATTATTGTTTATTTAATATTAAATATATGACGTTACACTTATTAGAATATTATATTTGATTATTTGCATTTGTTATTATCTGTGTTCCCTTGAATCATTTCTTTGTCGTTGAGTGTGTGTGCTCGGGACGACTTAAGCGTGATTCTCAAATAGGAGGAATCGAGGATCATCAAGAATGGGATATTGATGATGCGATTGGAGATTGATGTGCGATCTGCGTCATCTTTCTTAGAGTGTAGTAAGATCTCACTTTATTACGAGATCTTGGGTATCTGTGATGGATCAAATACCTTAAAGGGTATTGGTATCTTTCATCCAAAGCAACCGTCGATGTAGTTTCATTTTATATGTGTCTGGAATTATGTCCGTTTAGTGGGGCGATGAGATACTCCTTTGACTTGAGGTCAATCTGTATGGCAATATGTGGAGTGATGAATTTTTGATCATGATCGTACACACTACATCCCTTCCATGGGTAGATATGACTTGAATTTGGTTCATCACGAAGTGCGTGTGTGTGGTAGTTGTTAAAGAATATGATTCATTCCTCAAAGTGGATTTTAGAGAATGTTAAATTACCATCATAATTGGATCAAAATTATTACGTCAACTTAGAGTTTGTGGCCAAGTGTGACAGAAATGATCAATTATCAATTGGAGATAATGTAATTAAGTTATTTGAATAGATACTTCACCATGTTCAAGACTAATCGAGTATTTGTGAATGAAAGAAAGAAATCGTAATAGCCCGTATTATTACGATTCTGAGGTAATTACACGCGTTTACCATAACGTCTATAATATATTGAGAATGTCGATTTATTATGTAGGGTTAAATTAAGACATTTAGTTTATTAATCATTTCGATATAGGATTTATGGGTATGTCCACACAACAAGAACCCCGGTAATACGGATTATAATTGGTTGATTAAATATTAAATTAGATTTAATATTTAATTTATGGAGAATTAATAATATATTAATTTAGAATTAATTATTATTACTATTTAATTAAATTAAATTTAATTAAATAGGAATCCCAAATAATATTATGGAATATTATTGTAGGAAAATATCCGTAGGGAAAAATATATTTTTGAGATTTAATTTGCAAGATTATGAATTATCTTCCTAATAAAGATTGTTTAAGATTTAAGTCAATAACAAGAAAATCTAGTTTCTCCATAAAATCTAGAATATGAATTTTCCTAGCAAATTATGTCTCAGATTCAACGCTGGCAGATATGTGCAAATCTGTCCACGGGGATTATGTGGATACCGTAGTTGAGAAATCTGCTATTGAATTACTGTAAGATTTCTTGTTATGATTTATCACACTTGCTTATGCAATTAAGTATTCGTTGTTGGTGAACTATTTAATTCCGCTGCACATGTATTACGTGTTTATGTGTCTCCATATTTCAATAGTGGTATCAGAGCTTTAGACTCTTGACTTGATTAATTGCATATTAATTTATTTATATAAGAATTTTTTTTATACAAAATTGGGTGCGGTCGGCATCACCCAGAACCGCTCCAATTGATTTTGTGTGTTGTATTATTATTATTTATATGTGTATTTTATCTTGGTAACTCACATACACATTGGGGCCCCCTCTTCGTCTTCACCGATTTTCTGCGATTTAGGGTTTTCCCTTGGGAAATCCATCGCCGCTCACCTTCGCCTTCCCCTAGACCGACGGTGCTACGCAGCGCCGCTGGAGGCTAGCGCTAGGCGCCATGCCTCGCGGTGCATGCAGGAGCCCGCGGCGTGACCTTCGGTGGCCGTTTCGTCGGTCTGCGTTCTTCGCCTCGATTTCGAATAGATTTCCCATTCTTTGCGCCTCCTCTGCAACCGAGGGCAGTGGCGTGGTTTCCGTCTCGATGGGAACCTTCGCAGCCCCTTGCGGCAGCGATACAGCGCGTCGATTGGCGGCAATTGTCCTTTTCTTCAGACAGAGTGACGACCGTGCGAGCTCGAGCGACGGCGTGACTCGCTCGTGCTCACGTGACACGAGGCGACCTATCTTTCGACACTCTCCATTGTGGTGGCGATTCAAGGAGCCACGAGCGTCTTAGGCTCATTTTGGCTCTGCGAAGGCTTCTCCGCTGAAGGCGGTGCCACGCGCGCCTCCCTATACTGTTCTTGTTGTCTGCTCCTTAATTAGTCGATTTTGTTTTTTTATTTTTAATCGATCTCGATCGCTACAGTTGGACAAATTTGATGAATTAATTGGATTAATTCTGAAATTGATAATGATTTAGGGATGGTATTTGAAAACGGTTGTCCCAAATTATAGATCGGATGCAGTCGAATTTGGGCGGAGGACTGTTTTGCAAATTTAATTTGGAACAGGCCCTTCCGTGCAATATTAAAAATTGCATCTGAGCCCTTAACAATAAAACAACTAAATTTTTTTTTTGGAATTTTATAAAGTTTATTTTTAAAATTAAATTTTTGTTAGACCAAATAATTAATTGGATTAATTATTAAAATTTATTAATCTTAAAATTGAATTTAAAAATAGATTTTGAAAATTTATTTTTAAAAGGATTATCAAATCCCACTTGGTTAAAAATTTATTTGATAAATTTGTTGATGCATTTAAAGCCCGTATTATATTTGTTTGGGTAGGCGGCACCCGATAATTATCTGACCGTATTAATGTTTGGGTAGACGACGCCCATATAAGTGTTAGTCCATATGAAATCATGTTTAGGTGGGCGGCGCCCAATAATTGCTCAAATGTGATGTAGATTAACATGTTGAATCTCGATTAAGCAATTAATACCCCACCTTTTAAAACATTTCTCACTAAAATATGGTTTTTTATTAAATTGAAATGATGTCTTCCATCAAAATTAAAAGTAAACCGGGAATTTCGTTCCAATGGGTATTTAAGACCAAAGTCTTTTGTTTGGATCTACATTCAACGGGACTTTTATAGGGACACATAGTGTCGCCGCTTGATGATTGTAAACCAACTTAACTTTGTTTCACCAGCCAAAGCAGGGAAACGAAAGTTAAGGGACATCCGATTGAACTAGGTTCAATCAACTAGGAGTTGCAGTGTTGTAATTGATTTAGAGACCTACCAGTTCTGCTATTATAGTAATTAGCCAAAGCAGAGATTATGATAGTAGGAATGTGGATCTTAGTCCATTATGATTTATATTGGATATAAATTCGTATTCTTCCGATGAGGTCGTTGAATATGTGAAAATAATGGAGACATGATAAACTTAAATACCACATTTATTTTGATTGCTAAATATTGATCATATGAATTATGTTTTTAATTCTCGTTTTATTTTATTTCTCTAGGATTTTTGAAATGAATAACTTGTCATTGAAGCGCGTTCGAACAAATTGGTTGGGCCAAACTTTCTCGTGGCACCAAACGTTCATTTGGTGCTCGAAGAAAATATTAATCGTATTAGGCACACCAATCCACTTTATCATTGAATCTTTGAAAAATCGAAAGGCGTTTGAAGCCAAGGCTCAGAAGAAGCATCAAGAGGATACTTCCCAGACTCAGTGTGTTATGCTGCTCGGGAGGACTCCCGAATTGCAAAGGCAGCATGAGAAGATGTTTCCCTTCTAGATGATTAAGCATCTGAAGGATCTCTTTGATTCTGAATCTCGTTCTGAGATTTATGAAGTGATGAGAGATCTATTTAGATGCCGATTGTCTGAGGAGATAAGGTTTCTCCTCATGTATTGAAGATGATTGGGCTAATCGAGAAACTTGGTCATTTGGGCATTGAGCTCAAGACCAACGTTGATGTTTGTGCCATTCTTCAGTCGCTTCCCAATTCATATTCGAGTTTCGTAGTAAACTTTAATATGAATAAGACGGAATCGATTATGCCCGAGCTACATAACATGCTAAAAACTTTTTAGTCTTTCACTGCTAAGGAAAAGCCCGTGCTCATGGTGAGTGCCTCTATTTCTTCTGCTCCAAAAGGAAAGAAAAAGCGAAGGGGCAAGGCAAAAAAAGGCTCCAAGCCGAACTTCCTTAAGCCCAAAGGTGGAATTCAAAAGAAGGAGAGGTTAGACAAGGATGTATGCCTCCACTGCAAGCAGAAGGGGCATTGGAAGAAGGATCAGAAGGTTAGCGGTGAAAAGACACAAGGTGTCTCAGCCTCTGGAACAGGTATGTTTGTTATTGAGATAAACATGTCCACAAATGATACTAACTGCTGGGTATTAGATATCGGTTGTGGCTCACACATTTGTACAAATGTGCAGGGTCTCAAGGATAGCAGGGTAGTTAAGCCGGGTGAAGTCTCGCTGCACGTTGGGAATGGAGCAAGAGTTGCTGCTGAATGTGTTGGCACTTATGTTTTAGATTTACCCTCTAGTTTTAGACTTTGTTGGTCGGTGTAAGTCTTACAAGTCTGGGGGAATACGTGTTCAATGATTTTAAAACTTTTTTTCTTTCGAGGTCACTGGGTCGATAATCCTCAAGATTAGGTTCGAGAAGACAGATCGCTCGAGTCAAAGTCTCATCGAGGCAAGTGATTACGAGTCGCCTTTCGAATACCTCGAGATAATCCCAATCAATCTCGAGTGTCGAGATCCCGAGTTGCTTGGATCGATAACTAGCTTCTTGAATCCTCGGAAGAGAGTTCGGTTTGATAACTATTCCGTTTTACAGCTACTCGATCGTCTTGAATGGTTGACCCTTAGATTATACTCGTTTTAAGTTTTCTTTGAAAAAGACCTTCCCTTTTATGAAATAGTGATTAATTTGTGATTCACTTATGCAACTTCATTGGATTGATCCCAACCGAATATCGATTGAAAAGTATGCTTTCAAAATCAAGTCAATGCAACAGTTAAGCCTGAGATAAGGAAAGCAATAAAGAACACAAGCCGATTATAGTGGTTCGAGAGACTCAAGCTCCTACATCCACTCTTTTTTTCGACTCTTTAGAGAAATTCACTATCAACCGAGCTTTTCGACTAACCTCGTAGTTTACTTACTCAACTTCGTACCGAGTTTTTCGACTACTCCACGTAGTTTACTTACTCAACCCGACCTTGAGTTTTCTAACTACCTCCGTAGTTTACTTACTCAAACACACACAAGCTTTCAGACTACCCCCAGTGGCTTACTAACTTCTCCTCTAGAGTTTTCGACGACTACTCGCGTAGTTTACTAACTCTTTACAACTCTACTCACCAACAAACACACTCCAACTACCTTCTCAAGGGTTTGGGGTTTCTCGGTTGGTTTCAACTAGGATGAGATATCCTTTACAATGAAGACAATGCAAAGGGTTAGGATATCTCGACTAAGCTTTGGATAAATCTTATCAAGCTAGGCTTAGTAAAGTGAGCTCTCTTCAATATAGAAGCACTTGGGAAATTCAAGGTATTTCGAGTGCTTTAACTTTTTACAAAGAATAAGTTTGAGCTCTTGAGTTGCGTATAAATTTCCGTAACCTTACAAAGTAGAGGGTCACCAAGTATTTATAGGCATACACCAAGGTCACTCTTTGAAAACTATCCGTTGGAGAGATAGCTCCGTGAGTTCCCTCTTATGGTGTGTGAGAAACGGTTATATTTAGGGTTTGAAACTCCCTAACATGTTTTAGGCAATAGCCTTTCATGTAGCCGGTCTTCACTTTTTGCGATCTGGAACTTTTCATTACATCGACATCTTTTTCAATTGACTTCATCCTTTGTCAAGATGTCGGTATGGTACATTGTCGTCTTTCCTCTTTTTGACTTTTGTCTTGATTAAAGGTAGACACCTTCAGCGGCTCTTTTGGTTACAAACTCTGAGTTTGATATAACCTTAACAACACTTCTGACTTAGTTCTTTTTGTCTGCATTTGAATGTCTTGGTAATATCTAACTTTCTAAGGCATCGCGTTTCTCTCGATATTGCATCCTTGAGATAGATATATTATTGATTGCCTCGGAACATTCGGGTTCATCTTTTTTGAGCATTGATACATTCTTGAGTCTTGATAATTCTTGATCTTTGATTTATTCTTGATCTTGCGTTTCTCGACGAGTCTTGAGTCTTGAGAGTCTTACGAGTCTTGAGTCTTGAGTCTTGAGGGTCTTGAGTCTTGAGGTCTTGAGTCTTGGTCTTCGAGTCTTGAGGGTCTTCGAGTCTTGATTTATCTTGTGATATCTTGAGTCTTCATCTTGAGTCTTGGTTCTCGATTTCATCTTGAGTTTTGATATCTCGATTTTTTCTTGAGTCTTGAGTCTCGGTTTCTCTTGAGTCTTTAGATTCTCGATTTCATCTTGAGTCTTGAAGACTTGGTTTCATCTTTGAAACTTCGGTTTCTTCAAAAAACATCTTGAGTTCTTGAGTCTTGAACCTATCTGAACTATATCTCACGATTATACATTTTGCGAGATAACATCCCGAATACTCTAAAACTGAATCCTGACTCAATTATCAAGATCATTCTGAACATGTCATACTCAGGGGTTTTGGGATCTTAATCAAAATCATATAATCTTTTATTAAATTCATCTCCCAACAATTTCCCCCTTTTTGATGATGCCAAAACCTATCTTGTTACAAATACATAACCTATACTCAGGTTTCAGTTTATCCTATCACAAGATTGGTTGTCTCTCAACAATTTCTGAAACAGAGAATCTCTCAATACTTTCGGAGAGTTTTTCCAACACTAAAGACATTCAGTAATTTCTTCAGTAATGAATCTCTTTAAGTAGTTCATTACTAAATACTTAAACAATTTTCCCATATCATCATTCAGTTAGTTCAGAGACATACAATTAGCATATCAAAATAAAAGACATGTAAATAAGATAATAAGGTATTATCTTTTGAGCATAATGATAAATCTTCATTGATGATAAGTATACCATTACAGATTACAATGAGATTTTTATCAACAAAATCAAAAAGAAAAAATTTAAAGATTACAAAATCTTCTGAGTTCTTGGTCTTGATCTTGATTCGCTCTTGATTTGCTTCATTCTCGACTTCATCATTTGGCACCTCCGGGTTGAACATTAAAAAAATCTTTTCTTCAAATTTCATTCCTCTCCTTGATGATGTCGGGACTGTTGTTCTGTTAATCCTAACCGACCAAAGATCTTGAGCAATTTCACAGAATGGCCTTCTCATTCACCAAACCATTACCAAGTCTTGGAGGAGAATAGGAATATGGACCAGGGGCCACTATCTGTACTCCACTTTCATCCGCAAGGTTAATCCAGCCTTGGAGATACTTTGGATAAAAGGTTAGAAGATATTCAATGAAAGCTTCGTTACGATCCGAGCCTTTCCTCTCCATTCCCGAGAACATCGTAATTGAACGAAGGTTCTCTTCACTTCTTCCCACATGTCGTTGAGTTTAATGGGCATCCATTTATCAGCGTTAGGCCCCTTCAGCCTTTTTCGATGTTCCCTTCCTCTTGCTCGCAAACTTCACGAAGTCACTCTTCGCTTACGCTCTTCGCCTATCTTCTTTTCGATCCACAGACGCTCACGAGACCGGCAAAGCAACTTTCTTGGCTTGTTCTTTTTGGAGTGTCTTGAGCATCTCTCGGTGTTGAAGACTTTCTTACGAGGTTGAGACTCGAGATTCTTCGCATCTTCATCATCGAATCGGCTTTCTGGATTGGCTTAGAAGCCTTAGCACGCTTGCTTCTGAGTTGAACAACGCCCAAGGCTTTTCCTCTTCATAAGCGATTCAAGACCGGCTGGCTTGTTCCAACCTTAGTTCAAGCTTTTCGTTTTCTCTCTTACAACCTCAAGCATGGTTTGCTCGAAACTTCGAGTGTAGATGGAAACTTCTCCACTTGGCGAATTTCAATTTATCGGTAGCTTCAACTTTTTTAAGGCTTTGGCAAGATTGTACATTTCGGACCTCTTTTCGGCCTTCTTTCTCCAAAGTACGTGCCATGAACTTACGAGGTCTTCACCTTCCTTTTCCCCTTCCCGGCACCGTAATTTGGAAGAAGTCCGGAGAGAAAATTTGTGTCCATGTGATCTTGCTCTTTGCTCACACAACGGATCTCTCCCCGCTAAGCGATCTTGCTCATCTTCCATTCTCACGATGTGGTTCTTAGCCACATAAAGTTCTTCGAGATAAGTGGGCAAACCGCCGAGAGTGCATCTTTAAGCATCTTTGTCATCTTGGTCATGAAAGACCGAGATCATTTCCTCAGCGGCCAGATTTGATCGACACCTCATTTTTTCTCGCCGGTTTCACCTCTAGAAATTGATCGATTCTGGTGCTTCGTTTCATTTAAAGACTTAATTCTGCGTTGACTCCTCGGCTTTTCATTCAACTTTTTTCTTCCATGGAGGTCATCTCGAAGTGGTCGAGTGTTTTTTGTATCTGCACCGATTCGAAGAATGGCTAAGACCTTCCATTTTCCGAGCTTGATTGCCAACGTTTCTTCTATCGAGCAATTTTGATCGCCATTGGCTCAATCTTCTCAAGTTTCTCCATTACGGGAGTGAGATCAATCTCGGGAACTTTTCGCACCTTCTGTCTTTGTTTGATCATCTGAGCTCGACTTCATCCGAGCTCCGATCTCCATTTGAGCCTCGATCATTTTATCGAGACAATTCGAATTAAAGATAGTACTTTCAATTAACTTTGGCATAATTGTTAATAGTGCCAAAAGGTACGAAGAGTCTTAACTTCGATCCGAGGTTGATCGAATGACGAAGTCTATTTTTTCCATTTGAGACCGATCCTCAAGATCTCCTGTTGGTCCCCATCTCCATCTTTGGATTTGTCTCTCCGCTTTCGGGCACCAACTTCAGTTGTTTTTCTTCTTAGCTAGCTTTCTTTGAACGGCTCATCAAAATCGGAATTTTTCATCCGAGCTTTGTCCTCAAGACCGAGAAGTCGATCGGGAACATTTGTCTCCTCATTCCACGATCTTCCCCTACGAATCGGCAATATCAAGCATCTCGGGAAGAGTCGATTGAGGATAATATTTGTCGTCATGTCTGAAGAAAACATCTTGCAGATCGGTATGAAATGGAAGCTCGGGGGTAGCGGTCAGGATGATGAACCGTTCCCCTTGCTCCTCCATTCGCCTTCTTGACCTCGCCCCCTTCTTCCATCTCGGGCTCTCGGTTTGATAGAAGCTTACGCTAAAGGATCAAGCATTAGATCACTCTGGAGCTCATCAAGAATATTTTGCTCCCGAGCCTCATTAGTGTCGAAGTTTGTGCATTCGGGTCCTCGGTTGCATCTGAGTGGGTTACGAGGCTGGTAGCATATCCTCGGTTTAGTCTGAGTTGGCTCGTCGGCCTGAGAACTGCACATCTTGGATCGACTCATTTGGTAGCTCTTCTGTCTGAGCTTGCATATCCGAGGTAGGCATCTCGAGGTCTGAGCTCTTTAAAATTTCCGAGAAATTTTATCGAACTGAGTGATGTCTCGAGCACCTCGAGAGAAGACCCGCTCCTCGATCGATCTTGTGTCCTAGAGATAACTGAGCCAACACTTGTAATAGCGAACTCTCGGCGATTTTGCCCTCGTGTTTTATCTCCTCGAATCATTGCTACCTTCGTCGGTGAGAACCACCAATCTTTTTGCGCTTTGGGAGCAAGATCCTTCCGCTTCATCGGTTTTGCTCCTTGCTCCATTTTTGCCTCCGCCAGAACCTTCCCCTGGTTTGTTGGGTCTCTTTCTCGGCGGCCGCAGAAGGTGATTCTACCTTCTTTTCTCTTTTCCTCGAATGGCACCTTCTTCAAAGAAATGGGCTTGAAGAGAATTTTGGTTTTAGGGAATGAGGTTGAATTGGTGAAGATATCCTCCTCCTCTCTCGCACATCTCCAAAATATAAGCAATTTTGGTGGCATGGTGGATCTTGCCTTTCATCGTGATTGTCCCATTGACCTTTTTTTTTATGACCTTCGCTTGCTCCGTCACCATCCGAATTAAAATTTCAGCCGGTTGAAGTCGGTGGTAGGAGATGCCTCGATCGCCGCCATCAATCCGAGCTTGGGGTACTAATCGCTCAAAACTCCCCAAGAAGACTCATGATGCACTTGCTCACAATATCCATCAAAGACACGATATTGTGGCTTTAGATGCCTCTTATGCAATGTCGCCTCAAATTTAACGAGATTCTCGGCAATCCCATCTAGGTACTCTGCTCTCTACCCCGACATATACATCGCAGGATCCTCTCCTCTATCACGAGCTCAAAGACATCATTGATTTTTTCGGAATTATGCACAAATCCCTCTCAAAATCGACATATTTTTGGCCGAATGCTCTAAATGTGATGTGGTAATCGAAGAATGCATACCATCTTCTTCATCTATTCTCAAATTACAGATGAATTGATTACCTCTTTTTGCGAACTCCTCGGTCCGTTAAACTGCGACTAGATGGGTGATTTTAGCCGATCGAATCATATGTAGAGCCTCTCTTCGGCTTTGAATTGGTTGTGCTTTCAAGTGAGACAACGAACTGCGTACCACGGCTTGTTGGTTATGGCTAATTTCTCTAACAAGGTTGGGGCCATTTTAGAGATTGATATAAGAATTTGAAGTTTTAGGGTTTGGAGATTTACGGGCAAAGGATTTTTTTAATTGCAGAGGATTTGGGAACGAAGGGTTTGATAAAATTTTGGCTTGAATGGCTTAAAAGGGTATATATAGCTTCGAGATCGTGGAGAATCGTGTTGGTTAGGTGAAAAGCAACGGTTGAGATTAATCTCCGATTAATCGAGTATATCTGAACCGACGATCTCTAAAAAGTAAGCCGCCAAAATATCCTCATTGGTCATTAATGTAGCGAGCATTAAATGATCTTGACCTTCTTCGAATTTAAAATGATCCAAAAAAAAAAACATTCCTCGGTGTTTTTATATTTATTCGAATGATTCTTGAATTTACTTGAGCAATAAATGAATCGCATGAGTCATTACTTCTTCTTCGGACCAATTTCCCTCTATCGGTCTTCTTGAATCGATCTTGATAAAATGTCGATAATATCGAAGTCTTGAATTTGTTCAAGATTCTTGAAGTTTTCTGCGACTCGATTAAGTATTTCCATTTTATCTGAGCTTACCGGAAGGATTTCGAGAAAACTTCATGCATCCGAAAACCTTCAATTTTTTGATTTTATCCTATACACTGGTTCTAACATCCCTAATTCAATCGAAAGTTCACGAAATCTTGATTGACCAAAGGTTTAGTCAAGATATCGACTCTTTTGCCTATCGGTATGAATTTTCTCCATCCTTATGTCCTTTTTCTCGACATGATCTCTACGATGAAGTGATGTCCGATATCCACATGCTTGCATACGGTGTGCAATCACGGATTTTGTGAAATAGCAATGGCACTATTGTTGTCACAAAATATTGGTACTTCATCGCTTCAACTTTATAATCCCTTAATTGTTGTGCGAGCCAAAGAATCGAAACCAATGACTTCCTGCGACCATGTATTAAACTTGATAATCTTGGTTGCTCTCGAGGTGCATTTCTTTGAAAACCAAGATATCGACTTCTTCCTAGAAATTGACAAGTTCTGTTGTGGACTTCTGTCAATTCTACAACCTCCGTAGTCGACATCGAGTAACCGGTTAATTCAATGTTATCATCATTTGGATACCATAATCCTCTATTCATTCGCGTGCCCTTAAGATATCTTAGTATCTTTTTGGCGGCCTCCATGTGACTAGTCTTAGGATTAGCTTGGTATCTTGAACATATCCCAACAAAGAAATGTTATATCCGCCTACTTGTCGTGAGATAAAGCAATGATCCAATGATTCCTCTATAATCGGTATGATTCTTCGATTTGCCTTTCCGAATCGGGATCCATCTTGTAGTTAGTATTCATAGGAATCCTAAGCGCATTGCAATTTTGTACACCATATTTGGCAATCGGATCTACGGTGTGTATTTTTGCCCGGTTGATGAATATTCCTTCCTTTGATTGTTTAACTTGAAGTCCTAGAAAGAAATTCATCTCTCCCATCATTGACATCTCAAACTTGCCTTTCATCGATGTTGAAAACTTTTCACACAACGGTGATGGTTTGGAGATCAAAAATGATGTCATCAACATATATCTGAACTAGTAAGATCTCTTCCCCATCCTCTATCCTGAATAGAGTTCTATCAACAGTCCCTTTGACAAATCCATGGTCAGTAAGAAACTGAGAAAGAGTATCATACCATGCTCTAGGTGCTTGCTTGAGACCATACAAAGCTTTTCTGAGCCTGTAAACTTGGTCATTCTGTTTGAAGCCAGGAGGTTGTTCCACATAAACCTCTTCTTTAAGCACACCGTTCAGAAATGCACTTTTCACATCCATTTGATAGATATGTGAACTTCATGTGGGCAAAGATATGCAAAAAACAATCGATGGCTTCTAGTAGTCTTGCAACAGGTGCAAAAGTTTCATCATAATCCAAGCCTTCTTCTTGGAAATAACCTTGTGCAACTAGTCTTGCCTTGTTTCTTACAATGTTGTTGTTTTCATCTATTTTATTCTTGAAAACCCACTTGGTTCCAATGACATTGTGCCTTTCAGGTCTATCTACTAACTCCCATACTTCATTCCTTGAGAATTGATTCAAATTTCATCTTGCATAAAGAATAATCCAATAAGAATCTTGTAGAACTTCACCAATCTCGCGGGTTCTTTTTCTCCGAAAGGAAGCAGTAGAATAGTGCACTCTCACCATGGAACCTTCTTGTCTTAACACCTTGGTTAGATCACCCACAATCGACTTGTAGGATGACTATCTAACCATTTCCTTCTTGATGTTCCCCTTCAATAATATCCTCAACATTTGAGATGTTAGGTTCGATTAAATCAAACAAACTCGAGGAACAGCAGAAAAGGAGAAAGGGAATCATCTTCCTCGTGGGAAATTCTATTCGAACATTGTCGAGACATTTGTTCCCCTTTGGTTGATAGATTAGAAATTGCCTCATTTGTGACCACATCTTCATTGGCATCACATACCCGAAGTGCGAATCGTGTATGCATTCGGATTGGTCACCTTTGGAGTGTTGGTTTTCCGAGGCTCACCATCCCGAGTTCCATTATGAACTTCCTTATCGAGTCTCGAGTCACCCAATCATAGAATGTGACCGGCTTCTTTTTTCGTGTTGATGGATGATTTATCTTCATTTCGGGCTTAATCTGGTGACCCTCTTAGTCGGTTCATCGTATCATGTTCTGTTTTTACGAACACAAATAGATTCATCAAAAAAACAACATGAGGTGTTTCCTCCACAATAAAGTCCTACAGGTTGTAAACTCGAAAGTTTTCTTGACTTGAATATCGTAAGAATATTCCTTCATCGACTTTACTATCAAAAGTTTTCAACCGATCTTTACCATTATTGTGTATGAAACACTTGCAACCAAACACACGAAAAAAAAGAAACAAGAGGCTTCCTTTCATTCCAAAGCTCATAGGGTGTTTTGCCTTGACTCTTGGTCGGCATGGATGCGATTGCGAGAGTAGCATGCGGTGTTGATGACTTGACCCCAAAATCTTTTAGGAATGTAAACCCACTATCATAGTCCTTGCGAACTTCTTTTTAGAGTCATGTTCCACCTTTCAAAGAACACTATTCGTTGAGGGGTCCTTGCGGTGATGTTTCATGTGAAATTCCATTCTCGCACAATAATCGGATATGATATGATTTATGAATTTAGTTTCTTTGTCAGATCTGATTTTGACCACACTCAGATTTTTCTCAATACTGAGCCTTTTCAGTAACTCTGACAGCTTTATCTGAGTCTCTTTCTTACTGAATAAGAATATGACCCAAGTATATCTCGAGTAGTCATCAACTACTACCAATGTGTATTTCCTGCCATTAGTGCTTACAGGTGTTATAGGACCAAAAAGATCCATATGTAGTAACTGAAGTATTCTTTCAGTAGAAACCTCAACTTTACTTTTAAATGATGCTCTTATTTGTTTTCCTTTCTGGCACGCATCACAAATATGTTCCTTACTGAACACTTTGTTAGGCAACCCTCTCACAAGAGCTAATCTTGCAAGCTTGTTCAGGGTTTTGAAATTTAGGTGATTCATTCTTTTATGCCATAACCAATTTGGTATCTGTGGAACTTTTAGCAACTAAACATGTATCTTTAGGAGCGAACTCAATCGACAAGAAGATACACATTCCCTTTTCTTGTACCAGTCAGTAAAACTTTCTGTGATGTATCATTTTTTACAAAGCATAAGTTTGTAGAGAACTCAACATTGAAACCCTTATCACAGAGTTGGCTAATTGAAAGCAAATTATGCTTCAATCCAGATACATATGAAACACCATGGATATGAACTGAGTCGATTTCCAAAGTTCCATATCCTTGACCATCCTTGGAATTATCTCCAAAAGTGATCTGTGGGCCTCTTTGTTCAACATAGTCCTTTGAGTGTCTTCTTGTATCTGTCATATGTCTTGAACATCCTTTGTCAAGATACCAAATGTCGAGGAGCTTTTTTTCATCTCTCGCCATGCCATGTGATCATTAGTCGGTTTAGTGCCCTTGTTTTTTGCGAAAAGCAGATCAATTCTAGGTACCCAAGGTCCTACAAGGTTAGATGTACCTTTCGGAATCCAAATCTGCTCGACAAATCTAATCACTTTAGAGTGGCTAATTTGTCTTCCATAAACATCAACATACACATCTACTACTCTGGGTGCCTTAGCAACTTTACGTGTATGTGTGCTAGCTTTAGCATGAACATGGGCTTTTGAATTCTTCTTTGGTTTAGGCCTTTTGTTCGAGATGATTGGGCTTTTTGTGCGGTAGGTCTAAATCTTTGTTGACTCGGGTTGAGATAACCTTTACCTTTTAGGCAAGTGAGGTTTGGGTTATGCATCTTTGAAATCTGGGTCTTCGATTGTCTTTGAGGACTTGGTCTCTTGATTGAGAATGTCTCTCTTGAGTGTTTCTCATCCGAGGATTTCATCGATGGTTCGATGTGGAGCCTTTCAGATTTGCATTCTTAGCTTTGAGGCTTTGAAGTACTTGCTGAAACTTTCAATCGACCTTTCGGGTTTTCTAGCCTTCACCGAGGTTTGGGCTTTTAACGATCATTGGTTTTTCTTTGAAACCATAGGTCCTTTTCCTTGTCTACAACCTTGGGCATTACTTGACTTGAAGTGTAGGTGCCTTTGGTTTTACAAAGATAGTCTTCTTCTTTAGATGATCAAAGATTCGAGATGACCTTGTGAGGTTCCCCACAGAGTGTATCCCAATCCAATTTTTATAGTGGCAGATCTCTGGTAACTCTGAATTTCATCTATCACATTAGATGCTTTATTCAATAGAGTTAACTTCTTACGTGCACTATCCTCACGATTCTGTAGAGTTTTATGCTTCTCGAGAGGTCATTGAACTTCGATTACGATTAAATTTGAATCTCTTGATGGATTTCTCTAGCTTTTCGATTAGGGACATGATCAACTTCTCTTTCTCTCGAGAGTTGTACTTCGAACATCCAATTCATCGGTAGTTCCCATTAATTGAGAAGTGATCTCGGTTTTGCTAGAGTCTTTCCATTTTAGATTTTCAAAGATTGGTTCCTTATTACGCTCTTAAGTTTTATTTAGCGATCCTTGCAAAAACAAAGATAGTCCTTCATCGATTCTCAAAAGAATCCATCGGTCAAAATGATTTGTTTTTCGGTGGAACTTGAAAACTCTTGTGCTAGTGTAGGAGCAACAACGAGAGCGGAAGAGTTTACCTCCTCAATGGCCATCGACAGATGTCATCACTTTCCTTTGTCGAGAATATCTCATTTGAAGAGCTAGATCCCTCCTCGAGTGTTGTTCTTCTTTACGCAACCATGGCCTTTTTGCTTGAGAACTTACGGTCTCTTTTAGCTTGTCTTTCTCTTCTCTTCTTAGCACTCAACTCGGACAATCATCTTTGGAAGTGACCTTTCTTCCGAAAATTATAGCATCTGTTGGCATCATCATCCCGATCATTTTTTTCTTCTTTGGACTTGGAGTCCTTCTTTTGCGGATGAAGATCCTTGACTTTCAGTCCTTCTTCTTCTCGGTTGATCGTCCTCGGGTTTCTTCTGGTACTGTGGTTTCTGTAATAGCTTTTGTATTTTCCAAATCTACTATTAAGTCTGTCAAACCTCCTTGCCATCGATCTGCTAGCTTTTCCTCAAGCTCATCGATGTTTGGCATGGGGGTTCTCGAGACTCTCTTTTTTCTGAGTTTTATCTTTGGCTTTTAAAGCCACATTCTTACTTCGATGAAGAATCATCTTTCTTTGTCGGCCTTTTTGGATTTCTTATCAATTACAAATTCATAGGCTTTCAAATTTCGGAGAAGACTTGTTGGTATGGCATTGAACTAATGTTCTTGGTGTTTTCAATCACCTTTGCATGAATATCCCATTTCTTAGAAAGACCTCTAAGAATTTTCAATGCCACTTCTCTTTGTGGATATTTCTTTCCAAGTGCGTTTAGATCATTCATGATCTTTAGTGAATCGACTTCCAATTTGTCTATTGATTCACCATCATCCATTTCAAAAACTGTCAAACTTTCCAATTGCCCTTTGAAAAGTTTGTTTTTTTTTTATATGATATGTGCCTTGGCACATAACAACTAGTGTATCCCATATCTCTTTAGAAATATTACGGTGAGAGATCATTCCCATCACACCATCATCAATTGTCTTTGTATAGAGTTTCTTTTTGCAATGTAGTCTAGATTGACTAACTTTCTCTCCTCGGGGAGTTAGTTGGTCATCGGACTTAGGAAATTCTGCTCTAGGATCAATTCTCTCCTCTTCGTAATTCAGGATTCACCACAAAGAAATTTGAATGGTCCTTGAGAAACCACTCTCCACATCGCTCATGTTTGGAAAATCTGAGATGAGCTGCGCATTCTCGATCTCCATAGATCATAGTTCTCACAGAGAACATGGGAAGTTTTTAGAAGACATTTTTTCGATCTTTTGAAAAGAAAAAATTTCAACCAAATAAGATCGGTTCAGATAGACCACAAGTATTTTTGAAAATAAAACTTTGGTCAACACAAAGAGTGGTCAAGTTGAACCATCGCTTTCGATACCACTTGTTGGTCCCGGTGTAAACTAGTCTTACATGTGTATGGGGGAATACACGTGTTCAATGATTTTAAAACTTTTTCTTCTTCGAGGTCACTGGGTCGATAATCTCGAAGATTAGGTTCGAGAAGCCAGAGATCGCTCGAGTCAAAGTCTCATCGAGGCAGTGATTACGAAAGTCACTTTTCG
The DNA here is from genome assembly GCA_037126765.1 of Stenogyne calaminthoides. Lineage (NCBI taxonomy): Eukaryota > Viridiplantae > Streptophyta > Magnoliopsida > Lamiales > Lamiaceae > Stenogyne > Stenogyne calaminthoides. The sequence continues at coordinate 14,251,219 of JBBCBC010000027.1, read as the reverse complement.
GAGATACCTAAGATAATCCCAACTGAATCTCGAGTGTGGAGAGATCCGAGTTGCTTGGATCGGATAACTAGCCATCAATCCTCGTAAGAGAGTTCGATTTGATAACTATCTGTTCTAGCTACTCGATCGTCGTCTTGGAATGGTTGGCCCTTATATTATACTTGTTTTAAGCTTTCTTTGAAAGACCTTCCCTTTATGAAATAGTGATTATTTGTGATTCACTTATGCAACCGATTGGATTGATTCCAACTGAATATCGATTGAAAAGTATGCTTTCAAAATCAAGTCAATGCAAGCGAGTTAAGCCGCAGATAAGGAAAGCAATAAAGAACACAGTAGTTATAGTGGTTCAGAGACTCAAGCTCCTACATCCACTCTTTCTGACTCTTCAGAGAAATTCACTATCAACTTCTGAGCTTTCTGACTACCTCGTAGTTTACTTACTCAACTAGGCCCTGAGTTTTCTGACTACTCCACGTAGTTTACTTACTCAACCCGACCTTGAGTTTTCTGACTACCTCCGTAGTTTACTTACTCAAACACACACAAGCTTTCAGACTACCCCTGTAGCTTACTAACTTCTCCTCTAGAGTTTTCTGACTACTCCTTGTAGTTTACTAACTCTTTACAACTCTACTCACCAACAAACACACTCCAACTACCTTCTCAAGGGTTTGGGGTTTCTCGGTTGGTTTCCAACTAGGATGAGATATCCTTTACAATGAAGTACAATGCAAAGGGTTAGGATATCTCGACTAAGCTTTGGATAAATCTTATCAAGCTAGGCTTAGTAAAGTGAGCTCTCTTCAATATAGAAGCACTTGGGAAATTCAAGGTATTTCGAGTGCTTTAACTTTTGCAAGAATAAGTTTGAGCTCTTGAGTTGCGTATAAATTTCCGTAACCTTACAAAGTAGAGGGTCACCCGGTATTTATAGGCATACACCAAGGTCACTCTTTGAAAACTATCCGTTGGAGAGATAACCGTGAGTTCCCTCTTATGTGTGTGAGCTTGACTATATTTAGGGTTTGAAACTCCCTAACATGTTTTAGGCAATAGTCTTTCATGTAGCGGTCCTTCACTTTTTGCGATCTGGAACTTTCATTACATCTACATCTTTTTTTTTTGACTTTTATCCTTTGTCGATTGTCATTATGGTACATTGTCGTCTTCCTCTTTTTGACTTTTGTCTTGATTAAAGGTAGACACCTTCAGCGGCTCTTTTGATTTACAAACTCGAGTTTGATATAACCTTAACAACAACGCCGACTTAGTTCCTTTTGTTTGCATTTGAATGTCTTGGTAATATCTAACTTTCTAAGGCATCGCGTTTCTACCGATATTGCATCCTTGAGATAGATATATTGATTGCCTCGGAACATTCGGGTTCATCTTGAGCATTGATACATTCTTGAGTCTTGATAATTCTTATGCTTTCGATATTCTTGATCTTGATTTCTCGATCTTGATCTTGCGTCTTGAGTCTTCGAGTCTTGGTCTTCGAGTCTTGTGGTCTTTTGAGTCTTGATGTCTTACGAGTCTTCTTTGAGTCTTGGGTCTTTCGAGTCTTGGTCTTCGAGTCTTGGGTCTTCGAGTCTTGATTTATCTTGGACCGATATCTTGAGTCTTCATCATCTTTGAGTCTTGATTCTCGATTTCATCTTGAGTCTTGATATCTCGATTTTCATCTTGAGTCTTGAGTCTCGATTTCTCATCGAAGTCTTTAGATTCTCGATTTCATCTTCGAGTCTCAGAGACTTGAGTTTCATCTTTGAAACTTCAATTTCTTGTAAACATCTCGAGTTCTTGAGTCTTGAACCTATCTGAACTATATCTGGCGACTATACATTTTGCGGATAACATCCTGAATACTCTAAAACTGAATCCTGACTCAATTATCAAGATCATTCTGAACATGTCATACTCAAGGGTTTTGGGATCTTAATCAAAATCATATAATATTTTATTAAATTCATCTCCCAACAGACTTGCACTGAATAATTGTTATTTTGTTCCTTCTATTACCCGCAACATTATTTCTATTCCGATGTTGGATATTGAAGATTTTTCCTTCCATTTTGCAAACAATAATTGTTATTTTTCGTTTAATGGTCGTGTGTATGGAAATGCTCCTCTATCTAATGGTTTATATTTGTTGCATTGTGGATATAACATTCTTAATATACAAAATAAAAGACTCAAACTCAGTAATCATGAAAACCCGACTTACTTATGGCATTGTAGACTTGGTCATGCAAACGAAAAAAGAATTGCACAATTAATGAAGTTAGACTACTTAACCCCATTCGACTTTGAGTCTTATGGAAGTTGTGAATCTTGTCTTAAGGGAAAAATGACCAATAAACCCTTTTCTGGGAAAGGAGTTCGTGCCAAAAAAGTTCTAGAGTTGATCCACACAGATGTCTATGGACCATTGCCCACTCTAGCTAGGGGTCAGTTTGGATACTTCATCACTTTTACTGATGATTTCTCAAGGTACGGATATGTATATCTTATGATACACAAATCCGAATCGTTTGAGAAACTCAAGGAGTTTAAGGCTGAAGTAGAAAAACAACTTGGTAAGAGTATCAAGATTCTTTGATCATATCGAGGAGGTGAATATCTTAGCCATGAATTCACTGATTACTTGAAGTTACATGGAATCCAGTCACGATGGACTCCTCCCGGAACACCTCAGATGAACTGTGTGTCCGAAAGGAGAAACCAAAACCTGTTAGACATGGTGAGGTCCATGATGAGCTTTTCCTCTCTTCCGACATTCTTATGGGGATACGCGCTACAAACCTCAATCTACATTCTGAATAGGATTCCATCCAAGTTAGTTGAGCATACATCATATGAGCTATGGTGTGGCAAGAAGCCAACTTTCTCACATATCAAGACATGGGGTTGCCCCGTGATTGTGAAAAAGATGCTCACCGACAAGTTGGAATCCAAAGGTGAAAAGGGTTATTTTGTGGGATATCCTAAGGAAACTAAAGGATATTACTTCTATCTACCGGAGAAACAATCAGTGATTGTTTCTAGGCAGGCCAGATTCCTGGAGGAAGACTACGTCTTCAAGGAACAAGGCCTTAAAATGATAGAACTTGAAGAAATTCAAGAACCACAAACTAACAAGTAGACTGATGTCTTGTCAAAACAACATGACAAAGAATCAGTGGGAGCATTTAGCAGCTCACATGGTGGAAGTTTATCACAAAGTGATTCTCTTTCAGCCCGTGGGAGCGTAATTGGAGTTGCATTGCCCGAACAACGAACTCCAAGTAGGCTGAATGAGAATAACATAGTTCAAACTACCGCTCAAGAGGCATCTTGAAGTGCTCAAGGAGCATCCGGAAGTGTCACTCTTGAGGCCTCCTCGGTCAACGATGAAATCGCTGTACCACCAAATTTTCATGATCAGAATGTGCAGCCTGAACAACCACAACTCTGTAAGTCCACTAGAGTTCGTAATCTGATCACCAGATATTATGGTTTCCTCGTGGAGGAACATGATGATGTGGAGATCCCGGATAAAGACGAACCTAGAACTTATACTGAGGCAACATTAGACGTTGACTCGAAGAAGTGGCATGAAGCAATGAAATTCGAGATGGACTCGATGTACACCAATCAAGCCTGGGACTTGGTTGAGTTGCCAATAGGGGTCAAACCCATAGGTTGCAAATGGGTCAACAAACGTAAGACGATGCAAATGGCAAGGTACAAACCTACAAGGCTAGATTGGTGACGAAAGGTTATAGCCAACGCGAAGGCATTGACTATGATGAGACTTTCTCACCAGTTGCTAAAATCAAGTCCATTCGAATTTTACTTGCGGTAGCAGCACACCTCGATTATGAGATTTAACAAATGGATTTCAAAACAACTTTCCTCAATGGGAACATTGATAAGGAAGTGTTTATGACTCAACCGGAAGGTTTCATATCAAAGCCAAAGTCCAATCTTGTGTGCAAGCTTAAACGATCCATTTATGGATTGAAGCAAGCTTCTAGGAGTTGGAATATTTGATTTGATGAGGCTGTCAAATCATTTGACTTCGCCAGAAATTCGAAAGATTCGTGCGTCTACCGGAAATGTATTGGGAAGAATATTGTTTTCATAGTTGTGTATGTCGATGACATACTGATTATGGGAAACAATATCCCACCCATGCAGTCTGTAAAAGAATGGTTGTCAAAGACCTTCATGATGAAGGATCTTGGTGAAGCCTGCTATATCTTAGGGATCAAGATCCATATGGATAGATCCAAGAAGATGTTGGGGCTGTCACAGTCCACCTACATAGACAAGGTGTTGAAGCGATTTTCGATGGAGAACTCTAAGAGAGGTTCTCTACCATCATGTCATGGGATAAAGTTGTCTAAGAAGGATTGTCCTTCCACAGACGCTGATATCCGGTGCATGAAGGACATACCATATGCATCCGCAATTGGGTGACCATCATGTACGCCATGACTTGCACAAGGCCAGATGTGGCTTTCGCTGTCAGCACCACTGGTAGATACCAACAGAATCCGGCTGAACCTCACTGGATTGCTGTCAAGAACATTCTCAAGTACCTCAGACGTACTAAAGATTGCTTCTTGGTCTATGGAGATCAGTCAGGACTAGTTGCTACAGGTTATGCGGACGCAAGTTTCCAATCTGACTCCGATGATTACAAATCTCAGTCAGGCTATGTGTTCACTCTCAATGGTGGGGCGGTTAGTTGGAATAGTTCCAAGCAAGAGACTACCGCGGACTCAACAACCGAAGCTGAGTACATTGCTGCGGCAGAAGCTGCCAAAGAGGTTGTCTGGATAAAATAGTTCTTGAATGAACTAGGGGTAGTTCCGAGTGTCGGATGTCCAATAAAGTTGTATTGTGACAACACTGGTGCGGTTGCGCAAGCTAAGGAACCGAGATCCAATAACAGAAACAAGCATGTACCAAGGCGTAATCACTTCATAAGAGAGATAATCGCTAGAGGAGAGATAGAGTTAGAAAGTGTTCCCACGGAAGATAATTTGGCTGATCCTTTCACGAAAGCTTTGAGTATTCATGTACACACTAGACAGTTCGATGATTGGCTCTAGTTCAAGTGGGAGATTGTTGGTGTCCTAGAGACAATCCTTTGTTTGGACATAATGCTAAGATAATATTTAGTGTTGGTTTAATATTATTGTTTATTTAATATTAAATGTATGGCGTTACACTTATTAGAATATTATGTTTGATTGTTTGCATTTGTTCTTATCTGTGTTCCCTTGAATCACTGTTGTCATTGAGTGTGTGAGAACTCAGATGACTTAAGCATGATTCTCAAATAGCCCCTATCAAGGATCATCAAGAATGGGATATTGATGATGCAATGGAGATTGATGTGCGATCTGCATCATACTCTTAGAGAGTGTAATAAGATCTCACTTACTACGAGATACTAGGTATCTCATGATGGATGCACAAATACCTTAAAGGGTATTGGTATACCCATCCGAGCAACCGTTTGATGTAGTTCCATTATATGTGTCTACGGGTGTCTCGGTTAGTGGGAGCGATACTCCTTTGACTTGAGGTCAATACGCACGACATGTGTGGATGATGAACTTTGACCATGACCGACGCTTACACCCTTCCATGGGTAGATATGGCTTGGATTGGGTTCATCACGAAGTGCATGTGCGTGGTAGTTGAGCCAAGAATATGATTCATTCCTCAAAGTGGATTCAGAGAGAATACTCATCTTCTCATCATAATTAGATAAAAGTTATTGGCCAACACACGTCAACTTAGACTTTGTGGCCAAGTGTGACATAAATGATCAATTAGTGATTGGAGATAATGTGATTAAATTATTTGAATAGACACTTCATCATGTTCAAGACTAATCGAGTATTCGTGAATGAAAGGAGGAAATCGTAATAGCCCATGTTACAGTTACAGGTAGTTGCACGTTTCTCGCAACATACCTCATATATTGAGAATATCTGATTTATTGTCTAGGGTTCAATTAAGACTGTTAGTTTGACTAATCGTTGGATATATGAGGGCCTATGGGTCACACAACAAGTAACCACCGTGTACGGATTATAGTTGGTTGATTAAGTATTAAATTAGATTTAATATTTAATTTATGGAGAATTAATTATATATTAATTTAGACTTAATTATTATTACTATTTAATTAAATTAGATTTAATTAAATAGGAATCCCAAATAATATTATGGATTTTTTTTTTGATCGGACAAAGTTAGTTGTTAGTAGTTAGTACACCAAGCACCCAAACACTCCACAAATTCACCAAGCCACCTTATAACTCTCATACTCCAATTAGTTAAAGGGAATCGAACCTGGGTCTCCCACTCAATTGAGGAGCCCAGTGGCCAGGTGGACTAAGCCACCTGGTTAAATAATATTATGGAATATTATTGTAGGAAAATATTTGTAGGGAAAAACATATCTTTGAGATTTGTTTTGCAAGATTAGGAATTATCTTCCTAATAATGATTTCTTAAGATTTAAGTCAATCTCTCCCTATATATATGACATCCCGGGATTCATTATTTACTACAACAAGAAAACCTAGTTTCTCCATAAAATCTAGAATATAAATTTTCCTAGCAAATTCCGTCTCAGATTCAACGCTGACAGATCTGTGCAAATCTGTCCACGGGGATTACATGGATACCATAGTTGAGAAATCTGCTATTGAATTATTGTAAGATTTCTTGTTATGATTAATCGCACTTGTTTATGCAATTAACTGTTCGTTGTTGGTGAACTATTTAATTCCGCTGCGCATGTATTACGTTTTTACGTGCCTCCATATTCCAACACTAAGTTCATAAATTTATGAACCAATGCACATATTTATGCATAGGTTCATCTATTTTTATGCATCCGTGCATGTCGAATGAAGGAGAAGAATGTAAATTTTGAGATTTTAGATATGTAATTTTTAGATTTAGATATGAAAATTTCAAATTGTAAATGAAACAATGTATATTTCTATTTTTGGTTCTCATCAATTCATCTAAAAAAAAAACACAATAAATTAAAATATATATATATATATATATATATATATATATAAGTTCGTCATTTTCAACATGACCTTCCCAAATTTGTGTTGCAACCAACAATTCTATAAGAGAATATAACATTCAAAATCAGGAAAGTGAAAGTGGCAGGTGGGTATAAAAGTTGCAGGAGGATGAAACGGGGATTGATGGGATGTATGTTGTGTTGGGAAATTAGGATTGCCCGAATCTATTCGAGACATATTTAAATTAATCGATTAATTACTAACATGAATCAATCATAAATTAATTCAACATAATAATTAAATAAACAACAACGACATGCGTACATGTAATTCACGTAAATCCTAAGCATGCGGAATCTAGGAGTTATACCTCTTGGAGTGACAACCGTTGAGATGATGGATCAACCCAAAGTGCCTTCTCCAATATGTCTCACGTCCACGAACTTAATCCGGTGAAATGATTCTCACGAACGATTTTAATAAAGGAGAAAATAAAAAATTATTGCACCACCTTTGTAGATTTCTAATTTTTTCTAGCACATGGAATTGTATTGGGGTGAAAAATTCATCCCCTGTTTATAATAATGGGGTGACCGATTTTTTGAGCATAAAAGATAAGTATGGGAAATTTCTTTGTATCTTCTCAAGATACAATCTTGAATATATCTCATATATTCTATTTTCCATATAAATCACAAAAAATATTTTCTTCCATTATTACTATGATTTTTGAAAAAAAATCAATGCACAAGAAGGCAAAATTTTATTTCTTGAATTTATGGGATAATCTTGTATTGCAAGAATACTTATCTTTTTCCATAAAAATCTTTTCAAGAAAATCAAGAAAATCTTTCCCCTTTCTTGTCCCATAATTTTCGAAAATATGAGTGAAAAATAGGGCAATAATATTTTCTTCTCCTTTTCATTAATTGGACTTATATTGGGCTATTTGAGGGGCCTTTAGGAGAATTAAGATTAGACCTTCAATGGGCTATGAAACTTTAATATTAAGCCAAAATATTATTCAAGCCGATTAATATTAATTTACTCCACTATAAAATTAATATTGAACTATCCATCTTAATCCATATTACGATGTTACAATAATATGGCTCCCGATTATTATTTCCCGTGTTTAAGATTATTTAGTCCATTAATTAATTAAGCCACTGAAAATCTTTATATTAATTAATATATTTGTCCTTGGAGTAAAGACAGCTCAACATTATTATTCATACCGGAAATGAATTTTCACTTGCAAGATTTGGTATGATAAAACTTCTGATCCCACCAAGGGGACAAATCACCCAAGACTTTCTTGCACACATTGCTCTATATTAAATCTTAGCAATTTCCATATAATTAATAATATTGCCAAAACACAAAGTATGGAATCGTTGTCTGACTCTAAACCCAACACAGATCAAAGCAATAAATATTAATTACACGCAATTCTACTTAAGTGATAGAGGTTAAGAAATCAATAACAACCCTTAAGTCAGTACAGAAGAATTTATTCTCTCTGTAGGTCCTCTCCAGCACATCATAATGTGCTAGTGCAATCTTTTGGTCAAGACAAACTAATCTGAGCTTTGCACTTCAACCTCTACCAATGGAGTGTTCAATTCCATCTAGGTTGTGAAGTTGTACTTTTATTTACAAGGAACTGTTAATGTGATCTTATGTGATCGGGTATCTGTTAGTGTTAGTGTCCTAGAGACAATCTATTGTAAGGACATAATACTAGATGATATTCAGCTTGATTTAATATTATAGTTGACTTAATATTAATGTATGGCAATACACTTGTTTGAATATTATGTTTGATTGTTTGCATTTATTCATACAAGTGTTCCCATGAGTCATTGTTGTCATTGAGGTTGTGAGAACTCAGATGACTTAAGTATGATTCTCAAATAGCCCCTATCAAGGATCATCAAGAATGGGATATTGATGATGCAATGGAGATTGGTGTGCGATCTGCATCATAATCTTAGAGAGTGTAGTAAGATCTCACTTACTACGAGATACTAGGTATCTCATGATGGATGCACAAATACCTTAGAGGGTATTGGTATACCCATCCGAGAAACCGTTTGATGTATTTCCACTATATGTGTCTACGGGTGTCTCGGTTAGTGGGAGTGATGCGATACTCCTTTGACTTGAGGTCAATATACACGACATGTGTGGAGTGATGAACTTTGACCATGACCGACGCTTGCACCCGTCTATGGGTAGATATTGCTTGGATTGGGTTCATCACGAAGTGCATGTGCGTGGTAGTTGAGCCCAAGAATAGGATTCATTCCTCAATGTGGATTAAGAGAGAACACTCATCTTCTCATCGTAATTGGATCTAAGTCATCGGCCGATGCAAAAAGGACATTGGAGGTTGGCATGTTCCAAACCTAAAAGGAATGGAAAGAAAGGTAATTCTCACTCACTAGTTGTTGAAACTTGTTTGGCGGAGTATGCTGCCCATTCGTGGGTAGTGGATACGGGATCCACTTATCATGTTTGTTTCACGTTACAGGGGTTCAAGCGGACCCGCAACTTAGTGGAAGTGAGATCCTCATCACGCTAGGCGATGCTACGAGAGTGGCAGCTGAAGTAGTGGGAGACGTGCACCTGTCTTTTGAAGACCAGTTTTTAATTTTAAGAGATGTTCTTTATGTTCCTGTTTTTCGGAAAAACCTTATTTCAGTTTCTAAACTATTTACTGATGGATATTCTATTCATTTTAATAAATATGTTACTGTTTTACGTAACGATGTGATTATTTGTCGTGGAATTTTACGGAACAATCTCTATATTATTAACTGTGCACACAACTCACATAATGCATCGTATAACACATCTACTATTTCGGCTAATGTGAACGAGACACTTATTTGGCACCTAAGATTAGGTCATATTAACCCAAAAAGGATTCAAAGGTTGGTTCAAGATGGTTCATTGGGGTCTCTCCAGATTGAACCATTTCCAACTTGCGAATCGTGCTTGGAGAGTAAAATGACCAAGAGGGCATTTGGAGGCAAGGGGCTTAGATCTAAGGAAGTGTTAGAAATCGTTCACACTGACGTGTGTGGTCCAATGCAAATCAAACCTAGAGTGGCTACGAGTATTTTGTTATGTTTATCGATGATTACTCACGCTACGGATACATTTTCCTAATGAAGCATAAATTTGAGACCTTTGATAAATTCAAAGAATTTAAGGCTCAAGCATAGAATCATAAGGAAAAGACTATCAAGTTTCTACTATCTGATCGTGGAGGCGAATACCTCAGCGATGAATTTTTGAACTACCTATCGGAAGAGGGGATTGCATCCCAGTTGACTGCACCCGGTACCTCTCAACAAAACGGGGTTGCAGAACGAATAAATAGAACGCTTCTAGAAATGGTAAGATAAATGATGAGTTATGCAGATTTACCAAAATCATTTTGGGGTTACGCTTTGGAAATAACGGCTTATATTCTAAACTTAGTGCCATCCAAATCAGTTCCTAAAACCCCGAGAGAATTGTGGACAGAGCGCAAGCCCAGCTTTGGACGCATTAGGATCTGGGGGTGTCCGGCATACGTGTTGGACAAGGAAGCTGGTAACTTGAATGCACGTTCAAAATTAAGGTTGTTCATTGGGTATCCCGAAGGAACGAAAGGATGCATGTTCTATGGTTCCGAAGATCAAAAGGTCGTAATCAGTACGCACTTTAGATTTTTGGAAGAAGACTATATGAACGATAAAAAGCCTAGAAGTGAAATTACCTTGGAAGAACTTAAGGGGCCAACTCCATTGCCAACTGTACAAAATGATATACCAAACATCACACCTTCACAACCAGAACCTCGTCGTAGTGGGAGGGTTATTCGACAACCCTAGCGATTCTTAGGGATTGGAGAGTCTCCGGACTTGATCTCAGGCGAAGAATCAGATCCTTGGTCCTACAGTGAGGCGATCCAAGATAAAGATGCAACCTCTTGGCAAATAACAAAGGTGGAAGCTAGAGGAGGGTGAATAGACTTCGAAAACTTTTGTGCGGATCAGTGTGAAATGGGTTCAATGGAGTGAATCAATGATAAAACTTCTTGATCTCTGAAAGGAGCTAGGTAACTATCGGTTTAACGTGTGTCATGGAAAGCTTAAGTTTTAATGGGAAAAACCCATCGATAAATCAGATTCCAAAGTTAGTCTTTTAATCGGTTGATGAAGTGTCAAGTATGATATCGAAGCTTGGTGCTAGTGATCTCAACTTGGAATGTAGCTTTTAAAGGGACCGATTAATCAAAGGTTGAGAGGCACACAAGATTTATAGTGGTTCGACAAAACCGATCCTACGTCCACTCTTCCCTATCACAAGGGGCACCTAAAGTTTTATGTGTTAGTCCAACACAAGATAATCGACTAGATGTTTAAAGAGTTCACACTCAACCGAAGGAGATCGTAACTAGAAACCCTACTCGAAATCTTTGCTAAACAACTTAACCTAACTTGGGGTTTGGGTAAGATTGTTTTGTTCAACTATGAAAAGTATAAGACTAAACTAGATGAAAAGATTTCTATGCTAAGAACTTATGGGATGAACACTTAATAAAAAAATAATCTTCTTGATCGTGTTCTTGTGCGGAAATGAAATTAGCTTGAGCTTGATTGGGACGTTGTCTCACTCTAAAGTGTAATCCCATATATATAGACCTTGAAATCAAAAGCCGTTGGAAGCGATTTGAATTCGGCTATATTTAGTAACTTCGGGACTTGATGTGGCGAAATGGCATGGTGAAGCGTGAAAAGGTCAAAAGCATCAAATGCAACCTCCGTGTCTTGTTCTTATTGGATAGGTGATGTTCTTCCAACTAAGCTTGACATTCTTCTTGTTTTGATCATATATGCAACAACCTGGTTTTCGATGGAAAATTAGAAAAAAGGTCAAGAACAAAATGATAAAGAAGATCGGATCAATCGAACAAATCGACCTATACAATTGAAAATTTTGGAATTAAGTGGTCCTATACATGTGTTTTTGGAACTTTCATCAAAACTATAAATTTGGGAAAGCGGAAGCGAAATGGGATCAAAAGTGCGGAGGTTAGTCGAACCACTTAATGGGGTAAAACCCATTGGATGTAAGTGGGTATACAAGAGAAAAAAACTGGACGGAAAAAGGTTGAAACCTTTTGTGGTGGCGAAAGGGTACACTCGGAAAGAAGGGATCGACTATGAGGAAACCTTTTTGCCAGTAACCATGCGCAAGTCCATCTGCATTCTCTTGTTGATTGCTGCGCATTTAGACTTTGAGATTTGGCAAATGGATGTCAAGACAGCTTTCCTCAATGGAAGTATTGACGAAGAAATCTAAATGCAACAACCCGAAGGTTTCATTGAAAAAGGTCAAGAGCATCTGGTTTGCAAGCTTAAGAAGTCCATTTATGGGCTGAAGCAAGCATCCCGTGCTTGGAATCAGTGTTTTGATCAAGTTATAAAATCCTACGGTTTTGATCAAAATAACTTTGAAAGTTGTGTTTACAAAAGGCGTGACGGAACTGCATTGGTATTTTTGGTACTATACGTAGATGACATACTGCTCATCGGAAAAGATGTAAAGGTGTTATCGGACGTAAGGGCATGGCTATCAAAACAGTTTGATATGAAAGATTTAGGGGAAGCCGGTCACATCCTAGGGATCAAGATAACTCGAGATCGCAGGAAAAGAATGATCGGGTTGTCGTAAGCCTCATACATAGATACTGTTTTCAAACGCTTCAGCATGCAAGATTCCAAGAAAGGCTTTGTGCCCTATAGACATGGAATCCATCTATCTAAAGAAATGTGTCTCAAAACACAGAATGAGATAGATGACATGAAAGGCATCCCTTATGCTTCGGCTGTGGGAAGCCTCATGTACGCAATGCTGTGCAAGAGACCGGATATCTGCTTTGCCGTAGGCATGGTAGCTAGATATCAAAGCAACCCTGGGAAAGAGCATTGGACTGCGGTAAAGAACATTCTGAAGTATCTGTAGAGGACATGGGATAAAATGTTGGTTTACCAGTCAGATAGTCTAATCTCCATAGGTTACACGGACTCAGATTTCCAATCAGACGTTGACTCCAGAAAGTCTACCTCAGGTAATGTGTTTTGCATGGGGGGAAGAGCCATGACAAGGAGAAGCGTAAAGCATAAATGCATCGCCGATTCTACCATAGAAGCTGAATACGTAGCTACTTGTGAAGCAGCGAAGGAAGCAGTTTGGCTCAAGAACTTCCTAGTGAACTTGGATGTTGTTGGTCCCGATTTAAAAACCCATGAGGCGGAAAAATACCATGAAATGCATTTAAAAACAGGGGTGAGGGCAGAGTGATTCCAGATTTTTGTGTTTTAAGCTCAAGTGTTGTGTTTTGCTTATAATCAAATGCATATGGAAAGTAAGAACATAAAGTAGTAAAGAACACACGATTTTATAGTGGTTCGGAGTCCAACTCCTACATTCACTCTTCCCTATCAGCAGGGGCACCAACTTAACCGACTTAACCAACTGGACTTAGTTTAACGTGTTAGTCCAACACCCAACAGATGTTTACCGAGTTTACACTCAAATGGGACTTATCTCCCTCACGGGATTGCCTACCCTCCCTTTCGGGATTGCTAGATGTTTACCGAGTTCTCACTCAACCTACAAACTTATCCTACCAAACTGATTTGGGTAAGGTTTGTTTGATTTCCAACTAGGTTGAGATTTTCCCTTACATTTGTTTAACCTCAATGCCAAGGATGGGAAAATCTCTCTAAGCTTAGGATATTACATTTGTGCTTAGATCTAGGGTAGAACACTCTTGAATATGTGCGTGTATTTCTTGCTCTGTGTTCTATGGTGGAAATGCTAGATGATTTGGCTCTGTAGCTTCAATGGTGTTTTCATGCATTTCACACACTGAATAATGAAGGAAGAACTTGTATTTATAGTGTGGATTTGAATGTTACCGTTGGAGAGAATCACATTCAAATCCATATTATTCTGTAAGTTCTGCAGTTTTTTCAGGTTGGTTGTCTTCCTCTCATTGGTCCACGCCAAATTTGAATTCTAAAGGCTATATTCTTGGTTTCTTCCGAGTCTCGGGATCTTGATTCCATCCGAGCCTTGAGTTTATCGAGCCTTGGGGTTTATCCGAAGGAGTTTATATCGAACCTTCTGGTTTATCTGAGCCTTTAGATTTATCTGAGCCTTCAGGTTTATCTGAGCCTTCAGGTTTCTTTACTGAGTCTCAGGTTTCTTGATTCAGCAGACTTCTCTTGGCGGACCTTATGACTTATTCGATCAGCATCTTGACACTCGGGCATCGAGTTGGCTCTTGAATCAGACATCGACCCTGGTCACTTTTACTTCTTGACCCAGTCACTTGATCAAAGCTATCGATTTCTTCTTTGTTCGATCCGATCAAATTGACCGATCGATCAAACTTCTTCAGATCAACATATCAGGATAACATCAGGTCATCTGCATCAGGTTAGCATATCAGGTTATCTTATCTGATCTCAATCACGTCTGATCTTGATCAGTCTCATCTGCTCATCTTCTGATCTGCAACCTCCTCTTCTGATTTGCTGGCTTAAGCTTTTCTTCTCTTTTGATTTGCACAGCTCATCAGTTAACTCCGGAACTCATCTAACTCATCTGATCCCGATCAGTCTTGTCTGCAGCCTCGTCTGATCTCGATCATGTGAGTTTCCCCTCAATTTGTTCTCTCGTTCCCCCTTAACTTGTTATCTGTAAGTTGGCTTGAATAACACAAGTTGATAATGTTTTGGCATAATTCATCAAAACTAAAATATCCCAACAGACGTTGTCATGAATTTGCCCAGCACAATCACGGTCCATTGTGATAATGTCGGAGCAGTTGCAAATTCGAGGGAACCGAGAGCACACAAGGCCAACAAACATATTGAAAGAAAATACCATCTTATACGAGAAATCGTTAAGAGATGAGACATTGAGGTGATAAAGATTGCATCGGAAGACAACCTAGCAGATCTATTCACAAAGGGTCTGCCCCAGAGTACATTCGAGAGACATGTGGAAGGAATGGGTGTCAAGAACGTTGTCAATTTGCTTTGAGTATAAGTGGAAGAAATTATTAGGTTCGTGTAAGGTGACATTAGATGTCACATAGAACACGAGACATGTTGTAGTATACTTAAAAGCAGACTTTCAGTATAAGTGGGAGATTGTTGGGGTTATACTGAAAAGTATGCTTTTACTTTGTATAACCAAACTGAATTTTCTTATTTATTTACTGAAATAAATTATTAATCGTTGTTGCATTTAAATATGAATGAATGTTATATATATTTATTGCAAACCCGTTCAATAAGTTAGTACGTATTATGTTGTAGTTAATTTGGTGATACCAGATAACAGAAGATCAAATTAACAGGTCCTCGTAATTAAGTACAAATTCACAACCTAGATGAAAATGAACAAACCATCATGAAAGGTTGATGTATAAGACTCAGATTGACTTGTCTTGACCAAGAGATTATACTAGTGCAATTGGATGCACTGAATAGGACCTACAGGAGGATAAATTCTTCGGTACTGAGTATACAAGAATTAGACCTCAGTGGTGTGTTATTTCTTAATCTCCGTCCCTTAAATAGGATCGTGTGAAATTAATAACTATTGCTTTGACTTATGATGGGAAGAGAGTCATTGTGATTCGATACCTTATATCTTGGGTAATATTATTAATTACATGAAAATTGCTGACATTTAATATGGAGAATCGTGTGCAAGTACGTCTTGCTTGATTTTTCCCCTTGGTGGGCTCCGAATCTTTATCATACCAAATCTTGCAAGTGAAAATTTATTTTCGGTATGGATAATAATATTGAGTTGTCTTTACTCCAAGGATAAAGATATTAATTAATATAAAGCTTGTTTAGTGGCTTAATTAATTAATAGACTAAGATAATCTTAAACACGGGAAATAATGACCGGAAGCCATATTATAGTAAAGTCGTAATATGGGTTAAGATTGATAGTTCAATATTAATTTTATAGTGGAGTAAATTAATATTAATGGACTTTGAATAATATTTGGCCCAATATTATAGCTTCATAGTCCATTGGAGGTCCAATCTTAATTCTCCTAAAGGTCCCTCAAATAGCCCAAAAATAAAGTCCAATTAATGAAAGAGAGAAGAAAATATTCTTGCCTAATATTTCTTGTTATTTTCGAAATTTGTATGAAAAATGAAAAGAAAGATTTTCTTGAAAAGATTTTATGGAAAGAGATAAGTATTATTGGAATACATAATTATCCAATAAATTCAAGAAGTCAAATCTTGACTCATTCTTTCTTGTAATTTTCGAAAATATGGGATAAAAGGGGAATAAGATTTTTATGGAAAAATTTAATTAAGGAGAAAGAATATAGGAGATATATTCAAGATTTCTTGGAGATCAAGAAAAAGATTTTCTTCCTTAAATATTTTTTCTTTAAAAATTGGCCACCCCTTACCTATATATAGGGGATGAATTTTTCATTCCCAACTGCAATTCCATGTGTTGGAAATATTAGAAATCCACAAAGGTGGTGGCAAAATATTTTTAGTTTTCTCTCTTATTAAAATCGTTCGTGAGAATCCTCCCACCGGATTGTGTTCGTGGACTTGGGACATATTTGGGAAGGCTCTTTGGGTTGATCCATCGTCTCATCGGTTGTCTCTACAAGAGGTTAGTAATCTCGTAACTCCTAGATTCCGCATGCTTTGGATTTACGTGGATTACATGTACGCATGTTGTTTATTCACTTATTAGTTATTATGTTGAATTGATTTAGAATTAATTCATGCTAGTAATTAATTGATTAATTTAAATATGTATTTAAAATCAACTAGAATAGATCCGGGCACCCTTATTTTCCCAACAACTAGAAGATGGCACTGGAAGAAGGACTATAAAGTTTTGGTTGCTAAAAGGAATGCACTAGGTGCTTCTGGCACTAGAACATCTATGTTTGTTATTAAGATAACATGTTCATTAATAGCGCTAACTGCTTGGTATTAGATACCGGATGTGGCTCTCACATTTGTACGAATATGAAGGGGCTCACGCATCTTAGAGCTGTTAGAGCGGGTGAAGTCGTCTTACACTTGAAAATGAAGCAAGAGTTGCTAACTAAACGTGTGGGGACTTATGTGTTAGACTTGCCCTTTGGTCCTAGATTAGAACTTAATGATTGTTATCTAGTTCTTTCTATTACTCGCAACATGTATTTGTTGCATTATGAATATGATGTTCTTAATATACAAAATAAAAGACTCAAACTTAGTAATCATGAAAACCCGACTTACTTATGGCATTGTAGAACTTGATCATGTAAACGAGAGAAGAATTACAAGGTTAAAAAAGTTAGACTACTTAACCCCATTCGACTGTGAGTCTTATGGAGATTGTGAATCTTATCTCATGGGCAAGATGATCAACAGACCCTTTTCTGGGAAAGAGGTGAATGCCAAAGAATATCTAGAGTTGATCTACAACGATGTTTGTGGACCATTGTCCACTCTACCTAGGGGTCACTTCGGATACTTCATCACTTTTACTAATGATTTCTCAAGATACGGATACATGTATCTTATGAAACACAAATTCGAATCTTTTGAGAAATTCAAAGAGTTTAAGGCTGAAGTAGAGAAGCAACTTGGTAAGAGTATCAAGACTCTTCGATCAGATCGAGGAGGTGAATACCTTAGCCATGAATTCACTAATTACTTGAAGTTACATGGAATCCAGTCACAATGGACTTCTCCCGGAACACCTCAGATGCACGGTGTGTTCGAGAGGAGAAACCGAACCCTGTTAGACATAGTGAGGTCCATGATGAGCTTTTTCCTCTCTTCTGACATTCTTATGGGGATACGCGTTACAAATCTCAATCTACATTCTGAATAGGATTCCATCTAAATCGGTTGAGCATATACCGTATGAACTATGGTGTGGCAAGAAGCCATGTTTTACACATATCAAACATGGGGTTGCCCCTTGATTGTGAAAAGGATGCTTACCGACAAGTTGGAATCCAAAGGTGAAAAGGGTTATTTTGTGAGATATCCTAAGAAAACTAAAGGATATTACTTCTATCTACCTGAGAAACAATCATTGATTGTTTCTAGGCAGACCAAGTTCCTCGAAGAAGACTATGTCTTTAAGGAACAAGGTCGTAAGCTGATAGAACTTGAAGAAATTTAAGAACCACAAATTAACAAAGAGACTGATATCTAAGCAACATGACAAGGAATCAGTGGGAGCATTCAGCAACTTTCATGGTGGGAGTCTTTCACTAGGTGATCGTCTTTCAATCAGTGGGAGCGTAATTGGAGTTTGCTTGCTGTGCAAGAACCTCCAAGTGGGCTGGATGAGAATAACATAGTTCAAACTCACGCCCAAGAGGCATCTGAAAGTGTAGCTCTTGAGGACTCTCCGAACATTGATGAAATCGATGCACCACAAAATTTTCACGATCAGAATGTACAGCCTGCACAACCACAGCTCCGTAAGTCAATTTGGAATCGTAATCCGCCCATTAGATACGGTTACCTCTTGGAGGAATTCGATAATATGGACATACCGGATAAGGACGATCCTAATACTTATTCTGAAGTAATATCAGATATTGATTCAGGGAAGTGGCATGAAGCCATGAAATTTGAGATGGACTCGATGTCCCCAATCAAGTCTAGGACTTGGTTGAGTTGCCTAAATGGTTAGACCCATATGTTGCAAACGTGGCCTACGTTATCAACATCACTGGTAGATACCAACAGAATCCGGGTGAGTCTCATGGATTCTTTTCAAGATCAAGTATCTTAGATGAACTAAAGAATGTTTCCTTGTCTATGGTGGACAGTCGGAACTAGTAGTGACTGGTTAAGCTGACACAAGTTTCCAATTCGACTATGATGATTACAAATCACAGTCAGGTTTTGTTTCACTCTCAATAATGGCGATGTTGGAATAAATTCAACAACCGAATTTTAGTCAATTGTTGTATCAGAAGTCTCAAGGAGGCTGTCTGGATTTTATAGTTCTTAAGAGAACTAGGGGTAGTTCCGAGTGTCAGTTGTCTAATAAAGTTGTATTGAGACAACGCTGGTGCAATCGCGCAAGCAAAGGAACCGAGATCAACAAGAATAAACAAGCATGTACCTAGACTTATCATTTGATCCGAGAGATCATAAGGATAGGAGAAATGGAATTAAAATGTATTCCCACATATTTAATTTGGAAGATCATTTCACCAAAACACTGAGTGTTCATGTACACACTAGACATTTGATGGTCTACGGGTTAGACATGTAGGTGATTGACTCTAGTCCAAATGGAAGATTGTTAGTGTTAGTGTCCTAGAGACAATCTATTGTAAGGACATAATACTAGATGATATTCAGTTTGATGTCAATACGCACGACATGTGTGGAGTGATGAACTTTGACCATGACCGACGCTTGCACCCTTCTATAGGTAGCTATGGCTTGGATAGGGTTCATCACGAAGTGCATGTGCGTGGTAGTTGAGCCAAGAATAGGATTCATTCCTCAATGTGGATTAAGAGAGAACACTCATCTTCTCATCATAATTGGATCTAAGTCATCGGTCGATGCACGTCAACTTAGACTTTGTGGCTAAGTGTGACATACATGATCAATTAGAGATTAGAGATAATATGATTAAGTTATTTGAATAGACAATTCATCATGTTTAAGACTTAATCGAGTTTTAGTGAATGAAAGGAGGAAATCGTAATAGCCCATGTTTCAATTACAGGTAGTTGCACATTTCTCGCAACGTACCTCGTATATTGAGAATGTCTGATTTATTGTCTAGGTTCAATTAGAACCGTTAGTTTGACTAATCACTCTATATATAAGGGCCTATGGGTCACACAACAAGTAATTGTTGTTTACTAATTATAGTTAGTTGATTAAATGTTAAATTAGATTTAATATTTAATTTATGGAGAATTAATTAATAATGAATTAATTTAGAATTAATTATTATTACTATTTAATTAAATTAGATTTAATTAAATAGAATTCCCAATAATAATATATGAAATATTATTATTATAGGATTTTTAATATATATGGAATCAAATCCGTAGAGATTTGATATACATGGAATTAAATCCGTAGAGATTTTATATGTGGGAAATAAATCTAAGAGATTTATTTTATTAGGATTTTTCCTAATAAAGGTTAGCTTAAGATTTAAGTTGAGCCTCTCCTATATATATGAGTTCTTGGGAATTCATAATACGTGAGTTCATATTTTTCTCCATAAAATCCCTAAGTTAGAATTTTCCTAGCAAATTCATCTTGGGGATTCAACACTGGCAGATCTGTGCAAATTAGTAAACGACTGTTATGTGGATACCATAGTTGAGGAATCTGTGTACGAATTGATGTAAGAATTATGTTTACGTTTACTCGTATTTAATTATGCAATTAACTGTTCGTTGTTGGTGAACTGTTTATTTCCGCTGCGCATGTATTACATGTTTACGTGCTTCTAAATTCCAACAGTATCACCACATTAACTACAATGTAATATTAAGTTTGTGTAGGTGACATTAGATGTCACGTATTAGGTACTACACGAGACATGATGTGGTATACTTAAAAGTAGACTTTGAGTATAAGTGGGAGATTGTTGGGATTATACTGGAAAGTATGCTTTTACTTTGTATAATCAGACTGAATTTTGGACTTATTTCTTGAAATAAATTGTTTATCACCGATGCTTTAAATATCATCGAATGTTACATATATTTACTGCATAACTGTTCAATAAATAGAACGTGTTACATTGTAGTTAATTTAGTGATACCGGATCACGTAAGATTAAATTGCGGTCCCTTGTAACTAAAAGTACAACATTCACGACCTAGATGGAAATGAACAATCCATCGTGAAAAGGTTGAAGTGTGTAAGGCCGGGATTGGTTTGTCTTGACCAAGAGATTACACTAGTGCATGTCGACAGAATTGAAGAGAACCTACAGGAGGATAAATTCTTGAATCGAACTAGGAAGAATTAGACCTCGGTGGTTCGTTATTTCTTAATCTTAAATCCCTTAAATAGGATTGCGTGTGGTTGGTAACTATTGCTTTGACTTATTTGGGGGTAGAGAATCAAGGAGATTCAATACTTTTATATCTTGGGCAATATTATTGGTCACATCGATTCTAAGATTTAATACGGAGAATCGTTATTGCACGCTTTTTCGATTTGCCCTTGGGAGGTTCATAAGTTTTATCATACCAAATCTTGCAAGTGGAACTAGTTTTAATTTATGGATAATAATGTTGAACCGTTCCTTTACCAAGGATAAAAGATATTAATTAATGGAAAGCTATTTAAGTGGCTTGAATTAATTAATGGACTAGATAACCTTAAACACGGGAAATAATAACCGGGAGCCATATTGACTGTAATATGGGTTAAGATGGATAGTGTAATATTAATTATGTAGTGGGATTAATTAATATTTATGGGCTTGAATAATATTGTGGCTCAATATTGATAATTCAAGGTCCATTGGAAGGTCCAATCTTAATTCTCCTAAAGGCCCCCCAAGTAGCCCAACATAAAGTCCAATAACTGAAAAAAGTGTTTAAAAATAAAATAAATTTTGTTGCCTATTTTTCCATGAATTTCGAAAATAGTAAATAAAAGGGGAGAAAGATTTTCTTTGAATTTTGTTATGGAATGAAGATATGTATTCTTGGAATACAAGATTATCTCATTAAATTCAAGAAATCTCCCACTTGGTTATATACTATGAGATTTTGAAAATTTTGAATATTTAAGGGAAAGAAAGATTTTCTTGATTTTCTTGAAAAGATATTATGGAAGATATGTATTCTTACAATACAAGTATATCTCATAAATTCAAGAAGATCCAAATCTTGGATTCTTTTCTCTTAAGATTTTCGAAATATGCCATAACAAGAGGAGTTGGGATTTTTGTGGAATATTTTAATTATGGAGAAAATAATATATGAAATATATTCAAGATTTCTTGGAGATCAAGAAAAAGATTTTCCCATATTATTTTATCACTAAAATTCGACCAACACCCTCTATAAATAGGGGATGAGTGTTTCATTCCCAAGTACAATTCCATGTGCTGGAAAAATTAGTAAATCCACAAAGGTGGTGCAATAAATTTTATTTTCCTTTTGTTAATTGTGAGATGGGATTGTCGAGCAAGGACTAGGGAATACTTGGGAAGGTCTTTTGGTGTGTTTTCATTGACAAGACCATTGTCATTCCAAGAGGTAAGTTCACGTAAACTCGTAGTAATTCCACATGCGTAGGATTTACGTGAACTGTTTATATGCATGATTTGTTATTGAATTATTATTTGAATTAATATAGGATTAATTCATGCTAGTAATAATTGTTAGAATTAAATTTGTATTTAAATATTCATCCCGAATAGATCCGGGCAAATCAATTCCCCAACAGTAGGCCTCTAAGAAATTCGGTTGTCGTGATGGCGGGCGTGAACACGCAAGATAAAAGGAATTAGATGATAACCTCGAGTCGAAAGCGTAAAACTCAATGTTCAACGATTCGACGATATAGGGTGCTCGAAGGATCCACGGACTCCCCACGCCTCGATTTAAAAACCACCATTTGAGGTGCCAATCGACGACCTTATTGGGGATCCCACTCACTAGCTCCCGGCCCTTTTTAAAGACGCCCGCGAGCGTCTCGACGTCACATATGAGCGAACATCATCAATCTAGGACGTGTATGGGGGAATACACGTGTTAAATGAATTTAAAACTTTTTTCTTCGAGGTCACTTTGGGATAATCTCAAGATTAACGAGAAGCACCGCGAGTCAAAGAGATGATTCGCCGATAATACCTCGGATAATCCCAACGATGAGTTCAGAGATCTGAGTTTGATCGATAACTAACTTATGAATCCTCGGAGAGAGTTGATTTGGTAACTAGTCTTGACGGCGGAATGGTTGGCCCTTAGTTTTATACTCGTTTTAAGCTTTCTTTGAAAACCTTCCCTTATGAAATAGTGATTAATTTGATTCACTTATGCAACTTATGGTGGATTGATTGGAATATCATTGAAAAGTATGCTTTCAAAATAGAGTCAAACCTTGATTAAAGATAAGGAAAGCAATAAAAAACAAAGAGATTATAAGGGTTCAAGACTCAAGCTCCTACATCCACTCTCCCCGACTCTTGAGAGAAATTCACTATCAATCGAGCTTCGAAGACTACCTCGTAGTTTACTTACTCAACTTCTGCCCGAGTTTTTCGATTACTCACGTGGTTTACTTACTCAACCCGACCTTGAGTTTTTACGACTACCTCCGTAGTTTACTTACTCAATCACACACAAGCTTTCGGGACTACCTTTGGCTTACTAACTTCTCCTCTAGAGTTTTTTCGACTACTCCGCGTAGTTTACTAACTCTTTACAACTCTACTCACCAACAAACACATTCAACTACCTTCCAAGGGTTTGGGGTTTCTCGGTTGGTTTCAACTAGGATGAGATATCCTTTACAATGAAGCACAATGCAAGGGTTAGGATAGACTAAGCTTTTGGATAAATCTTATCAAGCTAGGCTTAGTAAAGTGAGCTCTCTTCAATATAGAAGCACTTGGAAAATTCAAGGTATTTCGAGTGCTTTAACTTTGCAAGAATAAGTTTGAGCTCTTGAGTTTTATAAATTTCCCGTAACCTTACGATGTAGAGGGTCAGATTTATAGGCATACACCAAGGTTACTCTTGAAAACTATCCGTTGGAGAGATAGCCGTGAGTTCCCTCTTATGGTGTGTGCGGCTATATTTAGGGTTTGAAACTCCAACACGTTTTAGGCAATATCTTTTCATGTGCCGGTCTTCGAGATGGAACTTTTCGTGACATCTCGACATCTTTTTGCACTGTTGTCACATCGATTGTCGGTATGAATGCGATGTCGTCTTCCTCTTTTTGACTTTTGAGTAGACACCTTTCAGGTGCTCAGTTTGATATAATAAACAACCCGACTTAGTTCCTCTTATGATTTGAATGTCTTGGCAATATCTAACTTTTCTAAGGTATCACGTTTCTCTCGATTATTGCATCCTTCATAGATATATTATTGCCTCGGAACATTGGAGTTCAAGCATTGGTAATTATTCTTGATCTTCAAATACTCGGTCTTGATCTTGCGTCTTGAGTCAAATTAAATTTAGTTAGATTTCTTCGAAGTCTTAGTCTTTAATTTATCTTGGATGATTGAGTCTTCGGAAATGAGTCTTGATGAATTTCATCTTGAGTCTTACTTGATTTCATTTATCTTGGCATATCTTGAGTTGTTTTGAGTCTTGAACCTATCTGAACTATATCCGAATACATTTTGCGAGATAACATCCCGAATACTCAAAACCGAATCACTCATCTATCAAGATCATTACTTAACATGTCATACTCGGGGTTTTGGGATCTTAATCAAAATCATATAATCTTTTATTAAATTCATCTCCCAACAATTTTCCCTTTTTTGATGATGCCAAAACCTATCTTGTTAAAGACATATAACCTATACTCGAGTTTTAGGTTTATCCTATTACAAGATTGGTTATGTCTCTCAACAATTACTTCAAAGAATGAATCTCCAACAATTTCATCACCAAACAACAATGAATCGGGCATATCAAATATACAGACATGTAAAATAAGATAATGAGATATTATCTTTTGAGCATAATGATAAATCTTCATTGATGATAAGTGTACCATTCTGATTACAATGAATTTATCAAACAAAATCAAAAAGACAAAAATTTAAAGAATACAAAATCTTCGAAGTCTTTAGTCTTTAGTCTTGATTCGGCTCTTGATCTTACCTTTCTGTTTGCTTCATTTTCGACTTCATTGGGGAGATCAAACATTCAAGAATCTCTTCTTCATTCATTTTTTTTTTCCCCGATGATGTCCGGATGTTTCGATTTAAATCTTGAGCAATTTCTTGCGAATGGTTTTCTCATTTACCAAGCCATTACCAAGTCTCGGAGGAGGATAGGAATATGGATCGGGGCTACTATCAACTCACCTTCATCCCAAGGTTAATCGACTTTGTAAATACTTTGGATAAAAGGTGAGAAGATATTGATGAAAGCTTTGCAGTGGGAGCCTTCCTCTCCATTCCTCGAGAACATCATAAGAATGTTCTCTTCACTTCTTCCCACATGTCGTTGAGTTTAATGGGCATCCATTTATCAAATAAATGGGGCCACTTTTTCGATGTTCCTTCCTCTCTTTTCGCAAACTTTAAAGTCGTTTCCTCGATATCTTTTTCGATCCGCGAAGTTCAATGAGGCTTTCTTCTTGTTCTTTTTGGAATGTATCGTGTTGAAGACTTTCTTTCGAGGTTGAGACTCGAGATTCCTACGCATCTTCATCATCGAGAACCATGGATTGGTTTTTCATGTTCAAGCTTTCCTCTTCAAAAGACCCCTTAGTTGAGTTTCCTTTTCGGTTTCTCTCTTGCAACCTCAAGCTTGGTTTCACTTCGAATGTAGGCGAAATTTGAGCAAATTTTAACTTGATTAAGCTTCTTTAAAGGCTTGGGGTACATTTATTTTACGAGCATTCTTTTCCAAAGTCGTGCCATGAACTTCACGAGGTTAGACCTTCCCCTTTCCCCCCTTCGCACCGTAGTTTGGAAAGTGCGGAGCTTGTCCATGTGATCTTGTTCTTTGCTCGCGCGCGGATCTCTCCCGCTAATGATCTTGCTCATCTTCCATTCTCCTAATGTGGTTCTTAGCCACGAGCGTTCTTGAATATGGGCAAACCGCCGGAGAGTGCATCTTTAACATCTTCTGTCATCTTCATCATTCAGCTCATTTCCTCCTCAAAGACATTTGATCCGGACCTCATTTTTCTCTGTCGGTTTCACCTCTAGAAATTACTCTTGGTGCTTTTGTTTCATTTGTTTGACTCCTCCGCCTTTTTTATTGACTTTTTTTTCCATTAGAGTGTTTTTGTATCCGATCCCCAAGAATGGCTAAGTGAACCGAGCTTGATTGGCCAACGTTGCTTCCATCCGAGTAATTTTGATGGACATTGGCTCAATCTTCTCAAGTTTCTCCATGGCCGGAGTGAGACGCCTTAGACCTATTTATTTTGTTTGATCATACGAGCTCCAACTTCATCACGAGGATCTAAAATCCCTCGGACATTTGAATTAAAGATTGCATAATTATTAATAATTATCTGAGGTTTCGACAACGAAGGAAAGATATTGGTTCCATCTTTGGATTTGTCTATTTTCGGGGCACCAATTCTTCTCATTATGAACTTCATCAAAATCGGAATTTTTCAAATAAATTGATTTTATCATTCCACGGTCTTCCCTGGAATGCTTTAAATATCAAGCATCTCGGGAAAGTCGATTGAGGATATACTTTGTCGTCCTTAATCTAAAGAATATATCTTGCGGAAGGGGTATGAAATAAATCGGTCGAGATGTTCCCTTGCTCCTCCATTGACCTGCCCTTCTTCCATCTCGGGCTCTGCGTTCGATGATAGCTTCGGCTAAAGGGATCAAGAGGTCATCAGAGCTATCAGTACATTTTGCTCTGAAGTAGTATCTGAAGCTTGTGCATTCGGGTAGAATTTAGGTGATAAAGAGTTGGATAATAATTCGAGTTCTTGTACAATATTCAAATTTTGACCTAGATGGAGTTCCTCAGGAGAAGGAAAAGAATAGGACTTTAAAATTGTAACCAATCTTAGCGCTTTGGTCAGGGTTCTTCCTTTCATTGTTTTGCCTCCAAGAATCATTGGGTCTAGAGAAAATTTGAAGGTGATTACCTTCTTTTCTCTTTTCCTCGAATGGCACCTTCTTTTGATGGGCTTAAAAGAGAATTTTGGATTTAGGAATGGGGTTGAATTGGCGAAGATATCCTCCTCCTCTGCACATCTCCAAAATATAGGCAATTTTTGGTGGCATGGTGGATCTTGCCTTTCATCGTGATTTCCCCATTGATTCTTTTTTTATGATCTTGGCTTTCAGAGCACCATCCGGACTAAAATTTGAGCCGATTGAAGTCGGTGGTGGGAGATGCCTCGTCGCCGCCATCAATCTGAGCTTGGGTACTAATCTACTCCAAAAATCAAGACTCATTGCGCTCTTGCTCACAATATCCATCAAAGACACGATATTGTGGCTTTTAGGTGCTTTTGTATTAGAGTTGCCTCAAACTTCGAGATTCTCGGCAATCCTATCTAGGTACTCTGCTCTCTGCGACATATACATCGCGGGATCCTCTCCTCCTATCACATAGCTCAAACACATCATTGATTTTTAGGAACAATGTACATCTCCTCTCAAAATCGGCGTATTTTGATGAGTGCTCTAGATGAGATCTGATAATCGAAGAGTGCATACAATCTTCTTCATCTATCTTCAAATTGCGAGATGAATTCGATTACCTCTTTTTGCTGTGCGGTAGACTGCGACTAGATGGGTGAGTTTACCCATCGAATCATACGCAGAGCCTCTTCTTACGGCTTTGAGTTGGTTGTGCTTTCAAGTGAGACAATGAACTTCGTACCATGGCTTATTGGTTATGGCTAATCTCTCGAATACGGTTGGAGCCATTTTAGAATATGATTGAAGAATGTGACGCTTTTTAGGGTTTTGCGATTTACGGGCAAAGGGATTTTAATTCTGAGTATTTGGGAACGAAGGGCTTGATAAAATTTTGGCTTGAATGGCTTAAAGAGGTATAAAATAGATGTGGATCGTGGAGAATCGTGTTGGTTAGGTGAAAAGCAACGGTTGAGATTAATCTATTAATGGGGTATATGAACCAACGATCTCCAAAAAGTAAGCCGCCAAAATATCCTCATTGGTCAATAATGTGGCGAGCATTAAAATTGTTGTCCTTCTTCGAATTTAAAACGATCGCCCCAAAAAACATTCCTGTGTTTTGTATTTATTGCGAATGATTCTTGAATAAGCAATAAATGGGTCACATAGTCAAAGACTAATTTCCCTCTATCGGTTAATCGAGTAACGACCTTGATAAAATATCGATAATATCGAGTAATCTTTGAAAAAGGGTCATCAAAGCCATATTCGTTATTTCCATTTTATCCGAGTTCAAGAGAGTTTAGGGTTAAGCTTCATGCATCCGAAAATCTTCAATTTTGATTTACTTTTATACACTGGTTCTAACATCCCTAATTCAACCGAAAGTTCGAAATCTTGATTCAGCCAAAGGTTTAGTCAAGATATCATTTCTTTTGCCTATCATGTATGAATTTTCTCCATCCTTATGTCCTTTTTCTTGACATGATCTCGATGAAGTGATGTCGATATCCACATGCTTGCATCGGTGTGCAATCTGGGATTTTGTGAAATAGCAATGGCACTATTATTGTCACAAAATATTGGTACTTTTAACAACTTTATAATCCCTTAATTGTTGTGCGAGCCAAAGATCGAGATTTCGACTTCTAACCATATATTGACCGATAATCTTTGGTTGCTCTTCGAGGTCATTTCTTTGAAAACCAAGATATCGGTTTGCTTCCTAGAAATTGACAAGTTCTGTTGTGGACTTTGTCAATTTCGCAGAACCTCCAATTAGTAAACCGAGTTAAAGGTTATCATCATTTGGATACCATAATCCTCTATTCACTTTGTGCCCTTAAGATATCTTAGTATCTTTTTGGCGGCCTCCATGTGACTAGTCTTAGGATTAGCTTGGTATCTTGCACATATCCCAACAAACAAATGTTATATCCGCCTACTTAACAGGAGATAAGCAATGATCAATGATTCCTCTATAATGTCGATGATGATTCGATTTTCCTTACGAATCAGGATCCATCTTGTAGTTAGTATTCATAGGAATCCTAAGCGAAGTTGCAATCTTCATACACCATATTTGGCAATCGGATCTCACGGTGTACTTTGCACGGTTGATGAATATTCCTTCCTTTGATTGTTTCACTTGAAGACCTAGAAAGAAATTCATCTCTCCCATCATTGACATCTCAAACTTGCCTTTCATCGGTGTTGAAAACTTTTCAACGGTGATGGTTTGGAGATCCAAAAATGACGCGTCATCAACATATATTGGAAGATATCTTCCCCATCCTCTATTAAGCGAGTTCTATCAGCATTCCTTTTACAAAACCATGGTGGCAGAAGAAACCGAGAAAAGTATCATACCATGCTCTGGTGCTTGCTTGAGACCATACAAAACATAAACTTGGTCATTCTTTTTGAAGCCGGGAGGTTGTTCCACATAAACCTCTTCTTTAAGCACACCGTTCGAAATGCACTTTTCACATCCATTTGATAGATGTGAAAGATATATGCAAGAAACAATCGATGGGTCTTGCATGGTGTGCAAAGGTTTCATCATAATCAAGCCTTCTTCTTTGGGAATAACCTTGTTAACTAGCCTTGCCTTGTTTCTTGCAATGTTGTTGTTTTCATCTCTTTTATTCTTGAAAACCCACTTGGTTCCAATGACATTGTGCCTTTCGTGTCTATCTACCAACTCCCATACTTCATTCCTTGAGAATTGATTAAATTTCATCTTGCATAAAGAAGAAATCAATAAGAATCTTGTAGAGCTTCATTAATCTGGACGAGAATAGTGCACTCTCACCATGGAACCTTCTTGTCTTAACACCTTCGGTTAGATCACCCACAATCGACTTGTTGGATGACTATCTAACCATTTTTTCTGATGTTCCCTTCAATAGTATCCTCAACATTTAAAATGTTAGGTTGATTAAATCGGCAAACTCGGGGAACAACGGAAAAGGAGAAAGTGAATCATCTTCCTTGGAAATTCTATTGAGAACATTGTCGGAGACATTTGTTCCCCTTTGGTTGATAGATTGAATTTTGTGACCACATCTTCATTGGCATCACATACCCGAGAACAAAATTGGTCACCTTTTCGAGTCTCACCATGCGATTTCCATCTGAACTTCTTTATCCGAGCGAGTCCTCCGGTCATAGATAGTGGTAGAACCTTTTTCTTTTGGGTTGGTGGATGATTTATCTTTTTTTTCGGGCTTAATCTGGTGATCCTCTTAGTCGGTTCATCGCATCATGTTCTGTTTCTTCCGAACACAAATAGTTTCATCAAAAACAACATGTGGTGTTTCCTCCACAATAAAGTCCTCTAGGTTGTAAACTCTGAAAAGCTTTTTCTTGACTTGAGAATATCCTAAGAATATTCCTTCATCGCCTTTTACTATCAAAAAGTTTTCAAATGATCTTTACCATTATTGTGTATGAAACACTTGCAACCAAACACACGAAAAAAGAAAAAACAAGAGGCTTCCTTTCATTCCAAAGCTCATAAGGTGTTTTGCCTTGACTCTTTCAACATGGAAGTAGCATGCGGTGAATTTTTTTAAAATCTTTTAGGAATATGACTATCATTGTCCTTCGGCTTCTTTTCGAGTCTTGTTCCATCTTTCGGCAAAACCATTTTGTTGAGGGTCCTTGCGGTGATGTTTCATGAGAAATTCCACAATAATCGATATAATATGATTTATAAATTCAGTTCCAATGTCCGATTTTGACCACACAAGATTTTTTCTCAATCTCGAGCCTTTTCAAGAACTCTGGCGACTTTTATTCGAAGTCTCTTTTCTTCTTGAGTAAGAATATGACCCAAGTATATCTCGAGTAGTCATCAACTACTAACAATGTGTATTTTTCGCCATTAGTGCTCACATGTGTTATAGGACCAAAAAAAAGATCCATATGAAATAAATCAAGTATTCTTTCAGTAGAAACCTCAACTTTACTTTTAAATGATGCTCTTATCTGTTTGCCTTTCTGGCATGCATCACAAATATGTTCCTTACTGAACACTTCGTTAGGTAACCCTCTTACAAGAGCTAATCTTGCAAGCTTGTTCAGGGTTTTGAAATTTAGGTGATTCATTCTTTTATGCCATAACCAACTGGTATCTGTGGAACTTTTAGCAACTAAACATGTATCTTTAGGAGTTGAACTCCAATCAGCAAGATACACATTCCCTTTTCTTGTACCAGTCAGTAGTACTTTCTGTGATGTATCATCTTTCACAAAACATAAGTTTTAGAGAACTCAACATTAAAACCTTTATCACCGAATTGGCTAATTGACAAACAAGTTATGCTTCAATCAGATACATATGAAACACCATGGATATGAAGAGTCGATTTCCAAAGTTCCATGTCCTTGATCATTCCTTGGAGTTATCTCCAAAAGTGATCTGTGGGGCCTCTTTGTTCAACATAGTCTTTGAGTATCTTTTTGTATCTGTCATATGTCTTGAACATCCTTTGTCAAGATACCATATATCGGGAGCTTTTTCATCTATCCTTTCATCGGTGCCATGTGATCTTTAGTCGATTAAAGGTTGCCCCTTGTTTTCCCTGAAAAAACAATTTAATTCTTAGGTACCCAATTTGTGTAGAGTCCTACAAGGTTAACCTTTAGGGATCAAAATCGCCTAACAACTCTAATCACTTTAGAGTGGTCGATCATCTTCCATAAACATCTACATACACATTTACTACTCGGGTGCCTTAGCGGTTTTCGTGTTGAAGTCTTGGTTAGCATGAACATGGGCTTTTGAATTCTTCTTTGGTTCAAGCCTTTTGTTCCATTGCTTTGGCTTATGTCTTGTTTGGTGCGAATCTTTGTTGACTTGGGTTCGGTAACCTTTACCCTTAGGCAAGTGGGGTTTAGGTTACTGTCTTTGAAATATGGGTCTTTTCAAGATATCGAGGACTTGGTCTCTTCGGTTGAGAATATCTCTGTGAGTGTTTCTCTTCGAAGATTCCTCCGATGGGATTGTAGATCCTTTCAAGTTTGCATTCTTAGCCCGAGGCTTTGAAGTACTTGCTCGAAATTTTCAAGTAATTCTTTCGGGTTTTCTAGCCTTCACCGAGGTTTGGGCTTTTCTAACTTTGATCATTCAATTTTTTGAAACCATAGGTCCTTTTCCTTGTCTACAACCTTGGGCATTTCTTGGTTTGAAGTGTAGGTGAATCGATTTAACAAAGATTGTCTTCTTGCTACTTGATCAAAAGATTGAGATGACCTTGCTTGGAGTGTATCCCAATCCAGATTTTATAGTGGCAGATCTCTGGTAACTCTGAATTTCATCTATTACTTTAGATGCATTATTCAATAGAGTTAACTTCTTCATGCACTATCCTCATGAGTAGAGTTTCATGCTTCTCGAGAGGTCATTGAACTTAGACGATTATTTGAATTTCTTGATGGATTTCTCTAGCTTTTGGGTTAGGGTCTCTATCAACTTCTCTTTCCCGAGAGTTGTACTTTTTAACATCCAGTTCATCAAGATAGCTCCCATAAATTGAGAAGTGATTTGATTTTGCTAGAGTCTTTCCATTTTAGATTTTCAAAGATTCGGTTCCTTATTCGCTCTTGAGTTTTAAATCCTTGCAAAACAAAGATAGTCCTTCATCGATTCTCAAAAGAATCCATCAGTCAAAAATTTGTTTTCGATTGGAACTTGAAAACTCTTGTGCTAGTGTAGGAGCAACAATAGAAACGAAGAGTTTACCTCCTCAATGGCCATCGACGAGATGTCATCACTTTCCACCGTCGAGAATATCTCATCCGAGAGCTAGATTCCTCCTCGGAGTGTTCTTTCTTCCAACCATGGCCTTTTTGCTTGAGAACTTACGGTCTCTTTTAGCTTGTCTTTCTCTTCTCTCCTTAGCACTCAACTCGGACAATCATCTTTGGAAGTGACCTTTCTTCCGCAATTATAGCATCTGTTGGCATCATCATCGATCATTTTCTTCTTTGGACTTGGAGTCCTTCTTTGCGGATGAAGATCCTTGACTTTCGGGTCCTTCTTCTTCTCGGTTGATCGTCCTCGGGTTTCTTCCCGGTACTGTGGTTCTGTAAAAGCTTTTGTATTTTCCAAATCTATTATTAAGTCTGTCAAACCTCCTTGCCATCGAGTGCTAGCTTTTCCTCAAGCTCATCGGATGTTTGGCATGGGGTTCTCGACTCTTTAGTTTTCTGAGTTTTATCTTTTGGCTTTTAAAGCCACATTTTTACTTGATGAAGAATCATCTTTCTTTGTCGGCCTTTTTGGATTTCTTATCAATTACAAATTCATAGGCTTTCAAATTTCGAGAGAAGACTTGTTGGTATGGCATTGAACTAATGTTCTTGGTGTTTTCAATCACCTTTGCATGAATATCCCATTTCTTAGAAAGACCTCTAAGAATTTTCAATGCCACTTCTCTTTGTGGATATTTCTTTCCAAGTGCATTTAGATCATTCATGATCTTTAGTGAATCGACTTCCAATTTGTCTATTGATTCACCATCATCCATTTCAAAACTGTCAAACTTTCCAATTGCCTTTGAAAGTTTGTTTTTTTTTATATGATCGTGCCTTGGCACATAACAAATTAGTGTATCCCATATCTCTTTAGCGTTATTACGTTGAGAGATCATTCCCATCACACCATCATCAATTGTATTTGTATAGTGTGTCTTTTGCAATGTAGTCTAGATTGACTAACTTTTCTCTCCTCGGGGAGTTAGTTGGTCATCGGACTTAGGAAATCTCGCTCTAGGATCAATTCTCTCATCTTCTTTTCCTCCGGGATTCACCACAAAGAAATTTGAATGGTCCTCGAGAAACCACTCTCCACATACGCTCATGTTTGGAATACGATGTACTGCATTCTTAGTCTCCATAGATCATAGTTCTCATCGAGAACATGGGAAGTTTTTAGAAGACATTTTTTCGATCTTTTGAAAAGAACAAAAATTTCAACAAATAAGATCTTTTCGGATAGACCACAAGTATTTTTTGAAAATAAAACTTTTGGTCAACAGAAAGTGGTCAAGTTGAACCACCTTTCGACGATACCACTTGTTGGTCGGTGAAAAACGAGTCTTACACGTGTATGGGGAAATACACGTGTTAAATGAATTTAAAACTTTTTTCTTCGAGGTCAACTTGGGTGAGACAATCAAGATTAGGTTACGAGAAGCACAGATAGCTCCGAGTCAAAGTCTATTGAGACGGTGATCCCGGAAATTGCTTTCGAGATACCTCGAGATAATCAACCGAGTCACGAGTGTCGAGAGATCCCGAGTTGCTCGGATCGATAACTAACTTCTTGAATCCTCATTAGAGAGTTGATTTGGTAACTATCTGTTCTAGCTACTTTCGATCGTCTTGGAATGGTTGGCCTTAGTTTATACTTTCGTTTTAAGCTTTTTTGAAAACCTTCCCATATGAAATAGTGATTATTTGTGACTCACTTATGCAACTTTGGATTGATTCCAACCTAATATCGATGAAAAAGTATGCTTTCAAAATCGAGTCAATGCAGCGATTAAGCACGCAGATAAGGAAAGCAATAAAAAAGTTATAGTGGTTCGAGAGACTCAAGCTCCTACATCCCTCTCCCCGACTCTTGAGAGAAATTCACTATCAACCGAGCTTTTCGGACTACCTCGTAGTTTACTTACTCAACTTCGGCCCCGAAACTACTCCACGTAGTTTACTTACTCAACCCGACCTTGAGTTTTTCGACTACCTCCGTAGTTTACTTACTCAATCACACACAAGCTTTGGACTACCCAGCAGCTTACTAACTTCTCCTCTAGAGTTTTTCGACTACTCCGCGTAGTTTACTAACTCTTTACAACTCTACTCACCAACAAACACATTCCAACTACCTTCTCAAGGGTTTGGGGTTTCTCGGTTGGTTTCAACTAGGATGAGATATCCTTTACAATGAAGCACAATGCAAAGGGTTAGGATATCTCGACTAAGCTTTGGATAAATCTTATCAAGCTAGGCTTAGTAAAGTGAGCTCTCTTCAATATAGAAGCACTTGGGAAATTCAAGGTATTTTTGAGTGCTTTAACTTTTGCAAGAATAAGTTTGAGCTCTTGAGTTGCGTATATAAATTTCCGTAACCTTTACGATGTAGAGGGTCACCCGGTATTTATAGGCATACACCAAGGTTACTCTTGAAAACTATCCGTTGGAGAGATAGCCGTGAGTTCCCTCTTATGGTGTGTGAGAAACGGCTATATTTAGGGTTTGAAACTCCCTAACACGTTTTTAGGCAATATCTTTTCATGTAGGTCTTCACCTTTTTTGATCTGGAACTTTTCATTACATCGACATCTTTTTTAACTTTGTGATCGATGTTTATGGTATGATGTCGTCTTCCTCTTTTTGACTTTTTTGTCTCGATAAAAGTGTACACCTTTCAGCGGCTCTTTTGGTTACAAACTCACGAGTTTGATATAACCTTAACAACACGCCGACTTAGTTCCTCTTATCGCATTTGAATGTCTTGGCAATATCTAACTTTCTAAGGTATCGCGTTTCTCTCGATTGCATCCTTGGATAGATATATTGATTGCCTCGGAACATTCGGGTTCATCTTGAGCATTGATTACATTCTTTGAGTCTTGATAATTCTTGCTTTTCGGTATTCTTGATCTTCAAATACTCGGTCTTGATCTTGCGTCTTGAGTCTAGAGTCTTGAGGGTCTTCGAGTCTTGAGGTCTTCGAGTCTTACGAGTCTTCCGAGTCTTGAGTCTTCGAGTCTTTAGATTTATCTTGTTGATATCTTTGAGTCTTCATCTTTGAGTCTTGATTTCTCGGTTTCCATCTTTGAGTCTTAAGGTATCTCGATTTCATCTTGAGTCTTGAGAATTTCATCTGAAAACCGGTATCTTGAAACATCTTGAGTTCTTGAGTCTTGAACCTATCTTGAACTATATCTGTGACTATACATTTTGCGGATAACATCACGAATATGAATCTGACTCATCTATCAAGATCATTACTTAACATGTCATACTCAGGGGTTTTGGGATCTTAATCAAAAT
Organism: Stenogyne calaminthoides; assembly: GCA_037126765.1. Lineage (NCBI taxonomy): Eukaryota > Viridiplantae > Streptophyta > Magnoliopsida > Lamiales > Lamiaceae > Stenogyne > Stenogyne calaminthoides. The sequence goes on along the minus strand of JBBCBC010000027.1, from coordinate 14,215,193 downwards.
CATATAATCTTTTATTAAATTCATCTCCCAACAAGCAAGGATATAATTCCAGCCGTTCGGGGTGATCTGCGTAAGGCTCGGATGTAACGGGAAGCGACCCCCCCGCCTCCATAGTGTGCTCATTGACAGCGATCATGCCAGGCGGCGGCTGGTTGGCACTTTCATCGGGTCTCGCCCCATAGAAATGCACGTCCCGGGGCACTTTGTACAGACGACAAAGGGAACGAACATACTGGTCAGACAAGGTCGACATGTATCTCTGGTCAGACGCTGCAAAGTCCGACTTGGCCGACCTTCTAAAGCCCTGCTCTGGCCATTTGTACGGAGCTCGAGCCTCATACGTGTGGTAATCGAAGGCCCGCTCATAGGACCCATAAGTACAGGTTGGGTTGGAAGGGCCTGCGGACATCCCTGCCGCAGGTACAAAAGGACGAGGAGGGCTGAGGTTCAGCGGAAGAAGATACGTGATCTCCCCCAGCTCGGTCAAAAATTGCTCGTCATCAACTTCATCGTTCCCCCCGCCATCCCTATTATCAGTCGGAACGTCCGCAATAGGAGGCACCCCCGCGTTGGGAAAGGCGGAACTAGGGCTTTGGCGGCGGCGAAGGAAGGCTATAGCCACATCGTCAACGTCTGAAGGCGACGGGGCCGAGGAGTGAGGGGGCACGGGAGTGTTCGGTGGATTGGAGACCATAATGAGATTCGAGAAGGGGTGGATATGTTACCTAATTCAACGTCAATCGAGAACTCGGAAGTTCGCCGAAAATTGGAAGCTTGGATTAGTGTGAAGAGCAGCGGCGTGAAGGTTGAAGGTAAAGGGTTTATGCCTAAAACCCTCATCCTTCTTATAGAGATAGAGAGGGGTAGAAGCGTAATATGGGAATAATTAAGGCCCCCCGAAGGAAACAAGGTCGCGAATGGTCAATACCGCGACCATCCATTGGAGAGACTCGCGGCGTATGACATCACCCGTCCGCCGAGTCATCATGAAGGGTTCCGTCATGTCTCACACAGGTTCCCGAAATCGAGGCGATGATTCGTCTCCCAAAAAGATGACCAAGAAAAAGTTGAAGATTAAATAACGGGTCAAGTCTGAGGCCTTGGAGCAAGCACACGACCCCGACTTGAGGGACAATTGTTGTAGCATGGAATAATCCGACCTAGCGAGGCGACTTCATCAGAGTTGAGGAAGCCGCTGAGCGACTTGGTAAATATGCGAAGATCGCGAGCGACTTCAATCCGAAGAAACCACAGATCGGAAGCGATTTTAATCCGAAGTCGGGGAGGAGATATGTATGGTAAAGATATGGACACTTAGTGGCGCGGATATCGTGGGCCGTAAGCAAGGCAAATGTATCCAGACGTGAAAATTGCGGGTCGGCTAAGGAAACCTTAGCACTGGCGGCTGAAGCCTCTGCAGGCCCGTGAAGGAAGCCCATGAAGATCTGTAACCTAGTTTCTTGTTTATAAATACAAGATGTATCATTCATTGTAGGAGGACGAAAATCTTAGAACCCTAGGCAAAAAATAGATAATAAAACACTCCTGGCTTGGGCGCCCCCAGACGTAGTCTTATTCAAAAGACGAACTGGGTAACCAAATTCGTGTGTTGTCCATTCTTATATCGTTTGCTACCCTAAACTGATTTCGGGTATCAAACACACGTCACACGCGCGATCAACTAGATAACACAAAAATAATTATTCAAATAGCTAAATATTGAAGCGCTCAACTAGATAACACAGTAACATGCAATTAATTAATACATAAACATATATACAAATATAATACAGAATCATGCTGCTTTGCACATGCTTTGGACCATATCAACTAAATTTTGATCTTACCAATTATCTCTCCCATTATATCGTACAAACTTTTCATTCATTAAGTAGGATTGCATTTTTTTAAAACTCATGTTACTTTGTTACTTGATGATAATATAATAAGCTTATAATTATAAGAACATGATTAGTATATATTACAATGCATATTGAAATTCCATAAATTTGGTAAACTGATGTGGGACAAGACTAAAAATCTCTTTCACTTTCCAAACATTCCAACAAAATATATGTGTTACAATTATCCTATTATTATTATTGGGACTGCTTCAACCAAGTTCTTCAAACAAGAAGAAAGAGATAAGAATTACACAACTCCATAGTGTAATGATAAATCAGTTAAACCACAGAAAAACTTCATTAGTCCGCTTAAAGATACGAAAGGGGGCGTCGTAGGCCGCCAAGGTGGATAGATCAAGATCAACAGCCTTTTGGTACGGAGTACCTTGGAGACTTTTCTTGAGGGCAGCAATCTGTAGGGGGATAACAGCGTCCGTTATGAAGCCGTTGAACCTCCTGACAGCGGCGTATTTATGTGTGGGCAATTTATCCACGGTTACTTGAGTGGACACAGGTGCAGGTACGTTGTTCTGGTATTTTGTGGGAACTCTTAAGTGCATGGTGTATGTTGAATTGCGAATATCCACCAAACAAGGCACTGTCATCTTTAATGTCACATGTGCACTATTGTTGCCCTTGAAGTAATCTGAGAGACTGCAACAACACATCATTTCATCTCAATTATTATATAATTACTTAGAAATATTAATTTGTTTTGAAATTGTAAATTACTTACATATAGTAGCTTTTTCTAGCAGCCAGCTTGTAAGAATGTGAGGGGATCTTGGGGGACGACACCCATTGAGCGTGTTCGTAGCTTCTGATTTCAAAGTCTGGCTGAGAGTGAATGACACTGTATTTAGCGCATTCTTGAGTAGCACACCTTGGTGCCGGCTTATATCCCTCACCTTTGCATTCTGATACAACAATGTATATCACAAATGTTACCAAACACAATGCAACTTTTCTTGTTGAAAACATCTTTTTTTATTCCTCCTCCTCACAAAATTAAACACACGATATATAAATAAAATCTTAATTATAATATCAAGCATATGTGTGGACTATATATATAGGAACTTAGGAAGGCGGGCATACCAACATTAATATGGAATATGGCCATTATCTTTTAAAGGCAAGTTCTAATTAAATCGGATTTAAATATTATTTTCCAATTCCAATTGCCACAAACTGTAATGGCATGCAGACATCAATATTGATTACCAATTATCTCTCCCATTTTATTGTAATTCCACAAATATTAATTTTAATTTCATCCTTAACTTTTTATTTTTGGAAAGGATTAATTGTTGGGCCAACATTAATTTCATCCTTAATTAGAATATCAAAAGACAATTAATTGTTTTCTTTTTCAAGCACCGCCCCGCCCCGCCCCGTCTGTCACATTCCTAATTAGAATTTTAATGAGTGCCTCATACAATTATCCCCTATATATTATTTACAAATTCTAGAAACCCTCATATTATTGCAGGTGGAAGAAAATGTATTTTAAAATTTTACATGATAAACTTCAAATATTTATTTGGTTAGATCAACTCAATTCAATTATAACTATAATTATATTTTTTTATTTTTAATATTATATATATTATCTTCTTTTAAATTTATTTATAAGTTGCATATAATATGTGTTTTTAATATATAATGCATTTACAATTATTGTTAATCCACAAGTATTAAAAAAATACATATTACATTACATAAAAAAATATATATATATATATATATAAATATATATATAAATTGATTGAACTTAATAATTCACTACAAAAAAGACGGGTTTTAATGACGGATTTTAGCGATGGATATCACAACCATCGCTACTGGCGACGGATTTAGCGATTGTATTAGTCAAATGGTCAAATTGACCGTTATTTGCGATGGAAACCAGAACCGTCGTAGTCAGCGATGGTTTTGCGACGAATTAGCGACGGTTAATTCGAACCGTCACTTTTAGGGACGTAATTAGTGACGGATTTTTAAAATCCGTCGCTAAATGTTGCAGAAAACGAAGAGATACGTCCGTTGGGAACCACCGCATTTAATTGGTCCGTTTTAGCGACGGTTTTTCGAAATCCGTCGCTAATTCCAAGTCTATAAATATCAGCGCCGCAAGGCCATATATCACATCAATCAAATCAGAAAACAACACAAACGAGACAATTTTATTTGTATTCTTTGATGGATGCTGAAGGTGTAAATAACGTCGCAGCTTCATCCCGGGCGCCTATTCCTCGTCTGCCTATCAATATCATCAATGGAGAGTAAGTGTTTTTTTGTAATTATATAATTAATTAATTTAATATTAATTATTAATTATTAATTATGTATTTATTTTTTAATGTGTTAGTATTGTACCTGGTCACGAGGCTTCCGCTATAGCCAAAAACGTCATCATGCGGGTGGGAATTGCTGCCAACGCTTACAGTTGGAAATATGTGCCAACTGACCAGCGTCAATTGTATTTCGATGAGTTTAAGGTATAAAATTTACTTAACTTAATATTTTATTTCAATATATATTGATTACAATTAATTTAATTATCTTATTATATTCGAAATATAGAAACAAGCTACATGGAGTCCCGATCTCGAGACCAATTAAGTTTACAAGGCATTTTGTAAGGTTGTTGGACGGCTTTACCATGACATGATGCACAGGTGGTGTACACAGTGGAGGGAAGAAGGGCTGAACTTATCAGGAGAACTTGGGCAGGAAGTATGGGATTCAATTGTGGTTGTTTGGAGGACAGATCCCTTTTAGGGTCAATGTTATTTTATTTACGTTATGAACAATTTATATTTCTGTTAATTTTGATTGACTGAACAATTTATATTTCTGTTTTATTTTTATGTGTAATTGAACAATTTTAATTTCTGTTTTTTTTATTTTTAATGAATGATTGAACAATTTTAGGATAATTAATTTTAATTGGATTGAACAATGTTAATGTTTTTTTAAATATGTTTTAGCGACGGATTCAGCGACGGAAATTTGAATATTCGTCGCTAATCCGTCGCTAATAACTGCAGAAATATACGTCGCTGATTCCGTCGCTAAAAACTTAAAAAAACCAGCAACTTCTTTTTACACAAAACAGTCGAAACAACTCCATTTTTTTCCTTCACCCACACCAAATTTTGTATAGATAGAAGTGAAAATTGTTCTTGAAGTTCATATTGTGTAGCGGAAGCATTTCGACTCCTCGAGGACGATTTTACCGTACGTTTTTTCGATTTCTACCATTTAAATATATATATATATATATATATATATATATAATTGATAAGTTTGTTTTGTATTTGATGTTGATATATATTGTGTAGATAATTTATGTTAAATGAATGTTGTGATCATATATTGCGTAGATTTCTTTGATGTTATTTGATAAGAATAATATTTTTGGATATTTACATATACAGACGAAACACTGTCCAATTTTTTGTAGAATTAACATATTGATATGATTTGAAACAGATGGAATATCCGAATCGTCGGTGGATGTATTCGACTCCTCGACTTATCAACGGACGTATAAATATGGAGTTCTTGAATGAAGTTAATAACTTCATTCACTTTGTAATTAATCGTAGGCAAAGAAATTAGGAGAAGGTCATATAAGATGTCCGTGTAATGCAAGAAAGTGTCAGAACAAGTTATACAGAGCGATTGTTGATGTTCAAACACATATCATCATGAATGGTTTTGTACCTTATTACTACAATTGGACACTTCATGGTGAAGATCGATGGAATGTTGATTTCAATACACTTGAAGAGTATTATAATGCTCTAGAATACAATGATGATCATGGAGTCGATGATCCCGAGTATGCTTTTTGAGACACCTGCAGATGATATGTATCATACGATGATCATGGAAGCTGGTGGGTTTCAAGATGAGGCTATGGAGGAGGAACCAAATGAGGAAGCATCTAACTTTTACAGAATACTCAAAGCAGCTGACGAAGATCTGTATGATGGGTGTCAAACTCACTCTCTGTTGTCATTCAATATCGACTCATGGCTATCAAGGCTGAGAACAAACTTTCTCAAAGAGCCTATAACCAGATTAGTAAGTTGATCAATGAGGTCTCAGACTCCGTGTCTGGTGCCTATTTACGTAATATCAAGCCAATAATTTGTTGAAGAGTATGGGTCTACCAGTAGAGAGTATTGATTATTGTATCAATAACTGCATGTTATTCTGGGGTAATGAAAAAGACGCGAATCTTGATAAGTGCAGAATTTGTGGGCACTCTCGGTACAAAGTACCTCGTCGGAACTGGACTGAAGGTCGAGGGAAGCAGAATAAGAAGAAGAAAGTGGCAAATAAGATGATGTATTACCTCCCTATCATTCCTCGACTTCAGAGATTGTATCAATCTAGTGCCACAACCAAAGATATGACATGGCATCATATGGAGTCATCTGATCCTGATTCCTTGGAGATGAGACACCCTGCTGACTCGATGGCCTGGAAACATCTTGATGAGGTGTTTTCTATTTTTTTGGACAAACCTAGGAACGTTCGGTTAGGTCTCAATGTTGGGGTTATATTGGAAAGTATACTTTTACTTTGTATAACCAGACTGAATTTCTGTCTTATTTACTAAAATAAATTATTTATCACTGATGCTTTAAATATCATTGAATGTTACATATGTTTACTGCATAACTGTTCAATAAATAGTATGTGTTACATTGTAGTTAATTTAGTGATACCAGATCACAGAAGATTAAATTAACAGTCCCTTGTAACTAAAAGTACAGAATTCACGACCCAGATGGAAATGAACAAACCATCGTGAAAGGTTGAAGTGCAAGGCTCAGATTGACTTGTCTTAACCAAGAGATTGCACTAGTGCATTATGATGCACTGAACATGACCTACAGGAGGACGAATTCTTCAGTACTGAATATAGAAGAATTAGACCTCAGTGGTTCATTATTTCTTAATCTCCGTCCCTTAAATAGGATCGTGTGGAATCAATAACCATTGCTTTGACTTATGATGGGAATAGGATCAGCGAGATTTAATACCTTGTATCTTGGGCAATGTTATTGGTTACACGACGATTGCTAAGATTTAATACGGTGAAATGTGTGCAAGTACGTCTTGTTTGATTTGTCCCCTTGGGAGACTCAGAAATTTTATCATACCAAATCTTGCAAGTGGAATTAATTTTCGATATGGATAATAATGTTGAGTCGTTCCTTAACCAAGGAAAAAGATGTTAATTAATATAAAGTTATTTCAGTGGCCTAAATTAATTAATGGACTGGATAATCTTAAACACATGAAATAATAACCGGGAGCCATATTAACAGTAATATGGGTTAAGATGGATATTGCAATATTAATTATATAGTGAGATTAATTAATATTTATGGGCTTGAATAATATTGTGGCTCAATATTAGAAATTCAAAGTCCATTGGAAGGTCCAATCTTAATTCTCCTAAAGGCCCCCAAGTAGCCCAAACATAAAGTCCAATAACTGAAAAAGGTGTTTAAAATAAAATAAATTATTGTTGCCTATTTTTCCATTTTTTTCGAAAATTATGGATAAAAGAGGGAGAAAGATTTTCTTTGAATTTTGTTATGGAATGAAGATAAGTATTCTTGGAATACAAGATTATCTCATTAAATTCAAGAAATCTCCCACTTGACTATTCATAAAGGAATTTTCGAAAATCCCATAACATAAGGAGGAGAAGATTTTGTTGGGAAATAGAATATATTTGATATATTCAAGATTGTTTCTTGGAGAAGAAGCAAGAAAATTTCTCAATAGCCCAAAATACCAAAATTTTCGTCCCCCTCCTTATTATAAATAGGGGATGATTATTTCATCTCAAGACAACACAGAAATTGATTTTTTCGAAAAAATATCAGCGTCGATAAAATATCAAACATTTTGAAACGTCGACAGATTGTGTTTTCTCGAAAAACTTCAATTATGAGTGTGCAATTCCATGTGTTGGAAAAATTTGAAATCCACAAAGGTGGTGCAACATAATTTTTATTTTTCCCTTTTGTTAACTGTTCGCGAGTGTCCTACCACCGGATTGACGAGCAAGAACAAGGACTTGGGAATACTTGGGAAATATTTTTGGTGTGTTCGTGCGAATGGGATCCACCTTCTAGATGGTTGCCACTTCAAGAGGTTAGTTCACGTAAACTCCTAGCTTTTCCGCATGCGTAGGATTTATGTGACGAACTTATATGCATGATTTGTTGTTGAGTTATTATTTGAATTAATATAAGATTAATTCATGCTAGTAATAATTGTTAGAATTAAATTTGTATTTAATATTCACCCTGAATAGATCCGGGCACACTATTCCCCAAAAACTGGTATCAGAGTCCCGGTTTCAGGCTCTGAATTTTAAATTATAATTTAATTCGTTGTTCATTAAATTTGGAATTGGATAGTAGAATTGCTAGATCTTTTATGCAGGTATCCAATTGTCATGGTATTTGATGAATGTTTATTTATGCATGCATATAAATTGTGGTTTTTAATTCGATTCGTTCGAATTCGTTTTGCTTCGTGAGAAAATCAACGAGTAGATTAGGATTTGTTTGATTCGTTCAATGTGATAGACTAGTCTAGATCTAGGTTTATTTATTTTGTAAATAAATTGTAACCGAATCGGAGATGAAGGCGGAGACGAAGAATTAAAAGATGGATCCGGAACCGAGCGTAGGCAATGTGCGTCGCGCGAAACGTGCCAAGGGAGGAACGTGCGCGACGTGGACGCACGCAAGAGCACACGGGCATGGGGCGAGGCCGCCTGGCCGAGTGCGTGATGAATCGAGCTTCGGGCGCAGGCGATCGCGCGCTGATGCGCGCGTGGGCGCGCGATGGGGCAACGGGCAGAGGTAATACTCGGCATAGGCGAGCGCGCGAGCGCTCGCTCGGGCGCGCGCTGGAACGCAGCGCGCCTGCCGAGGAGATCAGAGATCCACTAGGTGACATGCGTCGGGCGCTTATGCGCGCGCGCACGGGCGCCGATCGACACGGCCGGGGAGTGCAAGGCGTGCACTCCGACCTGCGAGCTGGTTGATGACGTGACTTGACGTGGCAATTTTTTCGAGATGATCAAGTGGGAGCTTTTCGAGATGAACGAAGAAAGCAATAAGGAAGATTTCTCAAGATCAAGACCTGACAAAATTAACCGTGACAATTGGATATATGTGCCCAATATGTTTAATTTTTATTTTGATATTTGCTTTATTTTTCGTGCGTATTTAATTGTGTTTTGAATATGCGTATTTAATTGTGTTTTCGTGAGAAATTGTTTTGGAAAAATCTCACTTTCGAAAATTACTAAGTATGTTTTAAATAATTAATTAATAATTTTATTCCGGATAATAAAATTGAATTAATTTTGACCTCCATGATTTATTTATTTGTGAATTCTTTTGGAGAATTTCCCCCACGGGACAGCCAAAAGATAGCTTTCACATGAATAAATTCCAAATGGATGATTGTGGATTATTATTAGTGGCGACAATGACCCTCCCCACGAGGCTCATTCAAAGTGAAATAATAATTATGTTTTTAATCATGGTTATTACTTAGGTATAAAATTGATATGCATATACTTCCCCGAAGTCCCTGTCAATTTTATATTGGTCAAGTGGGAGCCAACTATTAATCTGGATATTAAAGGTTTGTAACTGTTTCTTGTTTGTAACCTGCTTGAATGTGTTTAAATAATGACCCACCCCACGTGGCTTATTTAAGATGTTTTGAGATGTTGGCTGATACATGTTCATATTTTTTTTTTTGAGATTTTAATATGATTCATGTGATCGAATTATGTGATAATTTTGTATTTTTACAATAGTTATTTATTTCAGTTCAGCATGTCGTAACCTTTTAATCCACTGTTAATATACTTAAAGTCAATAGAATTGTATGGAAAACTATGTTGATTGGAAATGAAAAATTATGATTGTCCTAACTGCACAAAAGCACAAGTGGCTTGACACACCAAAAGTCAAATGAGCCAACTGACGAGTCAAAACGCGGGGCTCATCAGATCACCTTGCGAGAGATATTGTTGCTGAAAAAGGTGGAGGGCAACTCCGTAAGGGATTACGTCCTCAAAATTGATGGATCATCTGAACAAACTTGAGGATCTGGGTGCAGATTATTATCTAGAGACCCAGATCGATTTGCTACTCCACTCTCTGCCCAAAAGTTTTGAGCACTTTGGCGTCGCTAGCTAATTTGTTGTAAACTTTGGTCGCGGCAGATACGTTGATGGGGCACAAAACTCAAGATTTGACGGCAAGTGGTCCGTCTTTCATCTTCTAGGCCAAGGGAGGCAAGAAGAAGAAGAGGACCAAAAGCCATAAGCAATCAAACTCAACTGTTGCCAAGGGCAATGGTAAGATGAGGAATGCTGGTGGTGTCAAGGAAAATCCAAAGGGGAAGTGCTTCAAACAGCGGTAAGGACAATGGAGGTTTGCATGTTCCAACCCCAAAAGGGCCGGAAAGAAAGGTAGTTCTCACGCACTAGTTGTTGAAACTTGTTTAGCGGCGTATACTTCTCATTCGTGGGTAGTTAATACGAGATCCACTGATCATATTTACTTCACGGGTTCAAGCTGACCCGGCAACTTAGTGGGAGTGAGATCCTCATCACACTGGGCGATGCTACGAGAGTGGCAGCTGAAGTAGTGGGAGAAGTGCATTTATCTATTAGTGATAAAATTTTAGTTTTAAGAGACGTTCTTTATGTTCCCAGTTTTAGAAAGAATTCAGTTTCTAAAATTCTTTTAATGGATACTGAGTTTCTTCTAATAAGAATGACATCATTTATCGAAATGATGAGTGTATCTGTTATGGGACATTGATGAACAAATCTCTATACTATTATATGTGCACACCACTCACGAAATTCATCCTATAACACATCGACTATTTTGGATAAAATAAAACGTTCATCAGACGTGAACGAAACACTTCTATGGCATCTAAGACTAGGTCATATTAATCTAAAGAGGATCCAAAGGTTGGTCCAAAGATGGTTCGTTGGAGTCTCTCCAGGTTGAACCATTTCCAACCTGCGAATTGTGTTTGGAGGGTAAAATGACAAAGAGGGCATTTGGAGCCAAGTGGAATAGAGCCAAAGAAGTGTTAGAAATTGTTCACACTGACGTATGTGGTCCAATGTCAATCAAAGCAAAAGGAGGTCATGAGTATTTCGTTACTTTTATTGATGATTACTCAAGATTTAGGTACATTTTCCTTATGAAGCATAAATTTGAGACCCTTTGATTAATTCAAGGATTTTAAGGCTCAAACAGAGAATCATAGGAAACACGTATCAAGTCTCTACGATCTGATCGTGCAGGTGAATACCTCAGCGATGATTTTTTGAACTACTTATCAGATGAAGGGATTGTATCCCAGTTGACTGCAACCAGAACCCCTCAACAAAACGGGGTTGCAGAACGAAGAAACAGGACTCTTTTAGAAATGATCAGGTCAATGATGAGTTATGCGGATCTACCCAAATCGTTTTGGGGTCAAGCCTTGGAAACAGCGGCTTACATTCTAAACTTGGTGCCATCCAAATTAGTTCCCAAAACCCCTAAAGAATTGTGGACCGGGCGCAAGCCCAGTCTAGGACACATGAGAATTTGGGGGTGTCTGGCATACGTGTTGGACAAGGAAGCCAGTAAATTGGATCCAAGATCAGAATTAAGGTTGTTTATAGGATACCCCGAGGGAACGAAAGGGTGCATGTTCTATGGTCCCGAAGATCAAAAGGTGGTAATCAGTACACACTTTAGATTTTTTGGAAGAGGACTATATGAACGACAAGAAGCCCAAAAGTGAGATTACCTTGAATGAGCTAAAGGGGCTTACCTCAATGCCAACTGTACAAGTCGATATACCAAACGACACACTTACACAACCGGAACCTCATCGCAGTGGGAGGGTTATCCGATAGCCCGAAAGATTCATGGGGATAGGAGAGTCTTCGGACTTGATCCCCGACGAAAATGAATCAGGCCCATGGACTTACAAAGAGGCAATCCATGACAAGGATGCAGATTCTTGGCAAACGACAATGAAAGCCGAAATGGGTTCTATGGATCAAAATAAGGTGTGGGAGCTCGTCGAACCACTTAATGGGGCCAAACTCATTGGATGCAAGTGGGTATATAAGAGAAAAAGGGGATCAGACGGAAAGGTAGAAACCTTCAAAGCTAGACTTGTAGCAAAGGGTTACACTCAGAAAGAAGGGATCGACTATGAGGAAACCTTTTCGCCTGTAGCCATGCTAAAGTCCATCCGTATTCTCTTGTCGATAGTTGGACATCTCAATTTCGAGATCTGGCAAATGGATGTCAAGACAGCTTTCCTCAATGGAAGTCTTGAAGAAGAAATCTATGCAACAACCCGAAGGCTTCATTGAAAAAGGCCAAGAACATCTTGTTTGCAAGCTCAAAAAGTCCATCTACGGACTGAAGCAAACATCGCGTGCTTGGAACCAATGTTTTGATCAAGTTATAAAGTCTTACGGGTTCGATCAAAACGAGTTCGAAAGTTGTGTGTACAAAAAGTGTGTCGGAACTGCATTGGTATTCTTAGTACTATACATAGACGATATTCTGCTCATCGGAAATGATGTAAAGGTTTTGTCAGACGTAAGGGCATGACTATCAAAACAGTTTGATATGAAGGACTTAGGGGAGGCCGGTCACATCCTTGGGATCAAGATCACTCGAGATTGCAAGAAAATGATGATAGGCTTATCGCAAGCCTCATACATAGATACTGTCTTGAAGCGATTCAACATGCAAGATTCCAAGAAAGGCTTCGTACCTTTCAGACATGGAATCCATCTATCCAAAGAAATGTGCCCTATGACGCAAAGGGAGATAGATGACATGAAAGGCATTCCTTATGCTTCGGCTGTTGGAAGCCTCATGTATGATATGCTGTACACGAGGCCAGATATCCAAGGAAAGAACATTGGACTACAATTAAAAATATTCTGAAGTATTTGAAAAGAACTCGTGATAGAATGCTTGTTTATCAGTCAGACAGTCTGATTCCCATCGGATATACGGACTCGGATTTCCAATCAGACCTAGATTCTAGAAAATCTACCTCGGGTAGTGTGTTTTGCATGGGGGGAGGAGCCATGACATGGAGAAGCGTTAAGCAGAAATGCATAGCGGACTCTACCATGGAAGCCGAATACTTAGCTGCTTGCAAGGCAGCGAAGGAAGCGGTTTGGCTCAAGAACTTCCTAGTGGACTAGGACGTAGTACCAAATTTGCCCAGCACCATCACGGTCTACTGTGATAATGCCGGAGCAGTTGCAAATTCAAGGGAACCGAGAGCCCACAAGGCCAGCAAACATATTAAAAGGAAATACCATCTTATACGAGAAATTGTTAAGAGAGCAGATATAGAGGTGGCAAAAATCGCGTCAGAAGACAACCTAGCAGATCCATTCACAAAGGGTCAGCCTCATAATACATTCGAGAGACATGTGGAAGGAATGGGTGTCAAGACCGTTGTCAATCTGCTTTGAGTATAAGTGGGAGATATTATTAGGTTCGTGTATGTGTAATATAGATTCTACACGAGACATGGTGTAGTATACTAAAAAGCAGACTTTGAGTATAAGTGGGAGATTGTTGGGATTATACTGGAAAGTATGCTTTTACTTTGTATAATCACACTGAGTTTCTGTCTTATTTACTGAAATAAATTATTTATCATTGATGCTTTAAATATCATCGAATGTTACATATATTTACTGCATAACTGTTCAATAAGAAGTACATGTTACATTGTAGTTAATTTAGTGATACTAGATCACAGAAGATTAAATTAATAGTCCCTTGTAACTAAAAGTACACATTCACGACCTATATGGAAATGAACAAACCATCACGAAAGGTTGAGGTGTAAGGCTCAGATTGGCTTGTCTTGACCAAGAAATTGCATCAGTGCATCATGATACACTGAACAGGACCTACAGGAGGATAAATTCTTCAGCACTAAAAATAGAAGAATTAGACCTGAGTGGTTCATTATTTCTTAATCTCCGTCCCTTAAATAGGATCGTGTGCAATCAATAGCCGTTGCTTTGACTTATGATGGGAAGAGGATCATTGAGATTCAATACCTTGTATCTTGGGCAATGATATTGGTTACACGACGATTGCTAAGATTTAATACGGTGAAATGTGTGCAAGTACGTCTTGTTTGATTTGTCCCCTTGGGAGGCTCATAAGATTTATCATACCAAATCTTGCAAGTGGAATTAATTTCGGTATGGATAATAATGTTGAACCGTTCCTTAACCAAGGAAAAATATGTTAATTAATATAAAGTTATTTCAGTAGCTTAAATTAATTAATGGACTGGATAATCTTAAACATGGGAAATAATAACTGGGATCCATATTGACAGTAATATAGGTTAAGATGGATAGTGCAATATTAATTATGTAGTGGGATTAATTAATATTTATGAGCTTGAATAATATTGTGGCTCATTATTGAAAATTCAAAGTCCATTGGAAGGTCCAATCTTAATTTCTCTAAAGGCCCCCCAAGTAACCCAAACATAAAGTCCAATAACTGAAAAAGGTGTTTACAATAAAAATTATTATTGCCTATTTTTCCATTTTTTTCGAAAATTATGGATAAAAGAGGGAGAGAGATTTTCTTTGAATTTTGTTATGGAATGAAGATAAGTATTCTTGAAATACAAGATTATCTCATTAAATTCAAGAAATATCTCACTTGGCTATTCATAAAGGAATTTTCGAAAATCCCATAACATAAGGAGGAAAAGATTTTGTTGGGAAATATTTTGGGAAATAGAATATATTGGATATATTCAAGATTGTTTCTTGGAGAAGAAGCAAGGAAATTTCCCAATAGCCCAAAATACCAAAATTTTCGTCCCCCTCCTTATTATAAATAGGGGATGATTATTTCATCTCAAGACAACACAGAAATTGATTTTTTTGGAAAAATATCAGCGTCGATAAAATATTAAATATTTTGAAACGTCGACAGATTGTGTTTTCTAGAAAAACTTCAATTGTGAGTGTGCAATTCCATGTGTTGGAAAAATTAGAAATCCACAAAGGTGGTGCAACATAATTTTTATTTTTTCCTTTTGTTAATTGTTCGTGAGTGTCCTACCACCGGATTGACGAGCAAGGACTTGGGAATACTTGGGAAGACTTTTTGGTGTGTTCGTGCGAACGGGATCCACCTTCTTGACGGTTGCCACTTCAAGAGGTTAGTTCACGTAAACTCCTAGCTTTTCCACATGCGTAGGATTTATGTGACGAACTTGTATGCATGATTTGTTGTTGAGTTATTATTTGAATTAATATAGAAATAATTCATGCTAGTAATAATTGTTAGAATTATATTTGTATTTAATATTCACCCAGAATAGATCCGGGCACACTATTCCCCAACAGAGGAGCCATGACATGGAGAAGCGTTAAGCATAAATGCATCGCAGATTCTACCATGGGAAGTCGCGGCACGTAATGCCATGAAGAAAATGAAAGAAAGCGGTTTTGACTCAAGAACTTCCTAGTGGACTTGGAGGTAGTTCCGAATTTGCCAAGCATCATCACATTCTATTGTGATAATGCCGGAGTAGTTGCAAATTCAAGAGAACCAAGAGCCCACAAGGCCAGCAAACACATTGAAAGGAAATACCATCTTATACGAGAAATCGTTAAGAGAGGAGATATAGAGGTGGCAAAGATCGCGTCAGAAGACAACCTAGCAGATCCATTAAAGGGTCTGCCTCAGAATACATTCGAGAGACATGTGGAAGGAATGGGTATCAAGACCGTTGCTAATCTGCTTTGAGTATAAGTGGGAGAGATATTATTAGTTTCGTGTAGGTGACATCATATGTCACGAAGATTCTACACGAGAGATGATGTAGTATACTTAAAAGCAGACTTTGAGTATAAGTGGGAGATTGTTGGGGTTATACTGGAAAATATGCTTTTACTTTGTATAACCAGACTGAATTTCTGTCTTATGTACTGAAATAAATTATTTATCATTGATGCTTTAAATATCATTGAATGTTACATATATTTACTGCATAACTGTTCAATAAATAGTACGTGTTATATTGTAGTTAATTTAGTGATACCAAGTCACAGAAGATTAAATTAACAGTTCCTTGTAACTAAAAGTACAGAATTCACGACCCAAATGGAAATGAACAAACCATCGTGAAAGGTTGAAGTGCAAGGCTCAGATTGGCTTGTCTTGACCAAGAGATTGCACTTGTGCATTATGATGCACTGAACAGGACCTACAGGAGGACAAATTCTTCAGTACTGAATATTGAAGAATTAGACCTAAGTGGTTCATTATTTCTTAATCTCCGTCCCTTAAATAGGATCGTGTGGAATCAATAACCATTGCTTTCACATATGATGGGAAGAGGATCAGCGAGATTCAATACCTTGTATCTTGGGCAATGTTATTGGTTACACGACGATTGCTAAGATTTAATACGGTGAAACGTGTGCAAGTACGTCTTGTTTGATTTGTCCCCTTGGGAGGCTCAAAAGTTTTATCATACCAAATCTTGCAAGTGGAATTAATTTTCGATATGGATAATAATGTTGAGTCGTTCCTTAACCAAGGAAAAAGATGTTAATTAATACAAAGCTATTTCAGTGGCCTAAATTAATTAATGGACTGGATAATCTTAAACACGGGAAATAATAATCGGGAGCCATATTAATATGGGTTAAGATGGATAGTGCAATATTAATTATGTAGTGAGATTAATTAATATTTATGGGCTTGAATAATATTGTGGCTCAATATTAGAAATTCAAAGTCCAATGGAAGGTCCAATGTTAATTCTCCTAAAGGCCCCTCAAGTAGCCCAAACATCAAGTCCAATAACTGAAAAAGGTATTTAAAATAAAATAAATTATTGTTGCCTAATTTTTCTATTTTTTCGAAAAATACAAATAAAAGAGGGAGAAAGATTTTCTTTGAATGTTGTTATGGGATGAGGATAAGTATTCTTGGAATACAAGATTATCTCATTAAATTCAAAAAATCTCCCACTTGGCTATTTGTTGTGAAATTTTCGAAAATTCCATAACATAAGGAGGAGGAGATTTTATTTGGGAGATATTTTGGGAAAGAGAATATATTGGATATATTCAAGATTGTTTCTTAGAGAAAAAGCAAGGAAATTTCTCAATCACCCAAAGACCCTAAATTTTCGTCCCCCCCCCCCTTGTATTATAAATAGGGGATGAATTTTTCATCCCCAATGCAATTCCATGTGTTGGAAAAATTAGAAATCCACAAAGGTGGTGCAACATAATTTTATTTTTCCTTTTGTTAATTGTTCGTGAGCATCCTACCACCGGATTGTTGGACAAGGACGAGTGAATACTTGAGAAGGTCTTTTGGTGTGTTCGTGTGAACAGGATCCATCTTCTCAATGGTTGTCACTCAGAGAGGTTAGTTCACGTAAACTCCTAGCAATTCCGCATGTGTAGGATTTATGTGACGAACTTGTATGCATGATTTGTTGTTGAATTATTATTTGAATTAATATAGGATTAATTCATGCTATTAATAATTGTTAGAATTAAATTTGTATTTAAATATTCACCCTGAATATCCGTGCAAATAATTCCCCAACACTCAACACTGATGGCTTTTGTCCATTTGGAATGCACGGTAAGCAGTATTCGTTATGGTCGGTTATATTGACTCCTTATAATCTACCTCCGTGGATGTGCATGAAGCCCCAAACTATGTCTCTCACGGTATTGGTACCTGGCCCAAAGAATCCAAAGGACAAATTAGATATTTCCCTTCAGCCTCTGATAAGAGACTTGATACATTTGTGGGAAAATGGAGTGCTGACATACGATGTATTGAGAAAGCAAAACTTCATGATGAGGGCTTCCCTGCTCTGGACGATCAGCGACTACTCTGCGTACTCCATGTTGTCCGGATGGAGGACAGCTGGAAAACAAGCATGTCCTTACTGCATGGAGGATTCTGACGCTTTTAGTCTCCCGCTTAGCAGAAAAATTTCATGGTTCGATAACCATCGAAAGTTTTTACCAGATAATCATCCTTTTCGAAAGAATAAAAAGGACTTTATCAAGAACAAAATCATTACAAAAAATGGCTTGAAAAAGAGATCAGATATTTTTATATTATTTGTTTTAAATGAATTAATATATTTCTTTATACATACGATAAATTAATTAACTTGTACCTCTTTGCATTCATGTAGGTAAAAGGTTGTTAAATCAAATTAATCAGAAGGGGTTGAGGAAAACAACAGAAGAGCATGCTGAGGAGCATAATAAAATGGTACCGGGTGGTTGGAAGAAGAAGAGCATTTTCTGGGATTTGCCCTACTGGAGCTCACTTTTGATTCGGCATAACTTAGATGTGATGCACATCGAAAAGAATGTGTTCGATAACTTGTTCCACACAATCATGAACACAGAGGGCAAGACAAAAGACACTGCAAAGTCGCGTGATGAGTTGAACGAGATATGCAAACGTGATCCCTTGAAGAGGGATGGGGGTACAAGAAGATATCCTCAAGCCAATTACACACTTGATAAGAAACAGAAAGTGGTTTTGTGTAATTGGATTGAAGAGCTGAGATTTCCATATGACTATGTTTCCAATTTGAGTCATTGTGTAAACACATCAAATGGGAAGGTGTCTGGGATAAAAACCCACGATTGTCACGTGTTTATGCAACGATTGTTGCCCTCGCATTCCGGGAATTCCTACCTAACAAAGATTCGAGGGTCAGAATCGAATTGAGTCTATTCTTCAAATATTTAACGTCTACAATGATTACGTGGGACGACATGGTCCGTTTGGAGAAAGACATTCCAGTTATTTTATGCAAATTGGAGCACATTTTCCCTCCCAGCTTCTTTGATTTGATGGAGCACTTACCGGTGCACTTAGCATATGAAGCCAAAATTGTTGGTCCAGTGCAATATAGGTGCATGTATCCATTTGAGAGGTAAACCTTCACTAAACAATCTATTTATACAAATATATATATTTATGTTTAACTAACTCTTATCCATTTTTTTTATTATATATCTATAGGTATCTCCATAACTTGAAGCTCAATGCTAAACAAAAAGCAAAAGTTGAAGCATCAATTGTTAATGCCTACTTGTGTGAGGAGGTTACAACATTTTGTTCTTACTATTTTGAGGATCATGTTAGAACAAGGTTGAGAAACGAGCCTCATAATTACGACGGTAGATGCACAGACAATGTTGTTGATGATATTGAGGGTAACTTGTCCGTGTTTAAGTTTCCAGGTCGATGTTTGGGAAAAAGTATTGAACAACCCTGGTTAAACCGACAAGAGGTTGAAGCAGCACATAAGTGTGTGTTATTCAATTGCGATGAAGTTCAATCGTACATTCAGTAAGTATTTCATATGCGTATCATTTACACTTTTAATTAATTATAACATATTTATTATAATTATATAATATATGATTAATAATATATTGCTTTCAATAAGGATCTATACTGAAGAGCTACACGGTATACATCCAAACATCTCAGATGCACAAGGAGGTGAATATATTACTCGTGATTTTGCAGAGTGGTTCCAAAACTATGTGAGTGTTATCTAACCACCGTTTATTAGTGAATTCATATTATATGTTTACAACTATATATTTAACCTAAAACCGTCACAGGGTTATAATCAACACATTGAGAACCCATTTATGTGGGATCTCAGTAGAGGATCATTACGTCTCGTCAACACGTACCAAGGATACTATGTAAATGGTTACAAATTCCATACAGTGGAGTATGCCTCGACCAGATCTACTGCAAACAGTGGAGTTTATATTAACAGTGCAATGTTCAATGGAGAAAGCCAAGACTACTTCGGACACCTACAAGAAGTCGTTGAAGTAGGATATAAGGGGTTCCCTGAGAAGACTGTTGTGTTGTTCAAGTGTGATTGGTATGATCCATCTGCTTCAGGAACAAGGATTCATCCCAAATACAAACTGATCGATGTGCATAGAAGACGAAAGTATCTGGGGTATGATCCATTTGTGTTTGATGCTCAGGTATCCCAAGTATACTACTGCACGTATCCAGGTTCGAGAGCAAATAATGAATGGATGGCTGCAAAGTAGAGGCGAGATCACTAGTGCAAGTTCCTAAACTGAATTCAACTGCGCGGTTGACGACACTCTGTTCCAAACGGAACAAGTCAATGCTCAAACTGAAGTGCATACAGGAGATTTCAATCTTTTCGTAGACTTAACAGCTACAAATCCAAATTTGATAGAGATTGACAGCGGCGGGGAAGATAACGGTCATGATGAAGATGAGGATGTGAATGAAAATGATGATGGTGAGGAAGAGGAGGATGAAGAGGAGGAGGAGGAGGAGGATGATGATGATAATACAGATGGAGGCAACGATGAGGATGACGAATAATAATTATATTGTCTTTTATTTGTAATATTTTCATGTATTTGCATATTACAAGCTATTTGACATTGCTTAACATAATTTATTTTTTGCTAATTATCCAATATAAAAACTATAATTAAATAAGATAATTGAAATAAAGATTTTTAAAAAAAAAACTGAAAAAAAAATGAATTGTAAATTAATATAGATTTAATTTTATTAAAAATAAGTTAAAAAAATACGATTTTAATATATTTTAATTTAATTAAAATTTATAAATAAAAATATAAATTATTATATTAAAATGTAATTGAATTCTTAAATAAGATAATTGAAATAAAGTATTTTTAAAAAAAATTAGAAAAAAAATGTATTTTAGGACATATAGAATTAATTTTATTAAAAATAAGTTTAAAAAATACAATTTTAATATATTTTAATTTAATTATAATTTATAAATATAAATTAAATTATTATATTAAAATTAATTGAATTATTAAATAACATAATTGAAATAAAGAATTTTAAAAAAAATTAGAAAAAAAAATAAATTTTAGGACATATAGAATTAAATTCATTAAGTAAACGTAAAAGAGCAAGTGCCCGAGCGGAATTGATCCCCGCTTGGGCGCCCAAGGTCCCGTGTTTGATCCCCCATGGGAGTGAATATATGTTATTAGTGTTAGTGTCCTAGAGACAATCTATTGTAAGGACATAATACTCGATGATATTCAGTTTGATTTAATATTATAGTTCATTTAATATTAATGTATGGCTATACAATTGTTTGAATATTATGTTTGGTTGTTTGCATTTATTCATTCAAGTGTTCCCATGAGTCATTGTTGTCATTGAGGTTGTGAGAACTCAGATAACTTAAGCATTATTCTCAAATAGCCCCAATCAAGGATCATCAAGAATGGGATATTGATTCAACACTGGCAGATCTGTGCAAGTCTGTCTACGGGGATTACATGGATACCATAGTTGAGAAATCTGCTCTTGAGTTGCTGTAAGATTTCTTGTTACTGTTTTCGTATTCATACTTGCAATTATATGTTCATTGTTGGTGAACTGTTTAATTCCGCTGCACATGTTTTACGTGTTTACGTGCCTCTAAATTCCAACATATTCCTCATTTAATTGGGAGGCTTGATGGCTTATATAGAAGATGTTTGGTGGTTGGGTTCGAGATGGCCCGTGGCTCGGGTGGTTCAATGCCAGCCCTGGCGCCCCCTGGGCCAGGGTTCGAACCACAGCGAGCCATTTTTTTTAAAAAAAAATCATGATTTAGAGATGGTTATGGCGACGGATGTAGCGATGCCTTTACCATCGCTAATATCGATGACCATAACCGTCACAATTTTTGACGGAAATTTTCGTCGCTAATACCGACGGAAAGGCATCGTTGTTAACGACGGTACTATGACATCATAACCGTCGATAATATATCGACGATTTGGCGATAGTTTATACCATCGCTATGTTGCGACGGAATGAAGTCGTCGATACATTGTGCGACGGAAATAAGTCGTCGCTACCTAGCGACGGATAGAGAAAACCGTCGCTGAATCTTAGCGACCCTCATTTTTCGGACGGATGAAAAACCGTCGCTAAAACAGTCGCAACTATGATTTGCGACGGTTTAAACCGTCGCTAAAACCGTCGTAAAACACCATCTTTTTTGTAGTGGTTCTTCTACTATATGAAGTGCTAATTTTAATTTACCTTAAAATGATGCAGACATTAAATAGGAATAGGATGGTTGAGATTTGGATAGAAATTAGAGAATTATGGAACCTCAAATTAGAATTTTGTTTTAAGACCATAACTTTAGGGTGCGGCAAAGCATGGACAGTCTCTTTTCGAACTGGTAAAATAAGGACCGTAACTTTAAAAAGTAGTAATTTTAGGCCAAAGTAACCTAAATAACCCTAATTTGAGCCCAAATTAGGGTAATATAGTCTAATTTGATTCGAAGTTACTACTTTTTAAAGTTATGGTCCTTAGTTTGCCATCCCAAAAAGTCATGATCATTGTTTTGCCACTTCGTCCTTATAGAAATACTCCCACAGTAACACACATAATGTGTAAAAATAGAGTGATAATTTATTTATTTTAGCAAAAAAACTATTGTACGAAGGACCACACTATTAAAAGTCTATAATTAACAATGTAATACAACTACAATTGTAAACTTTTGGTTTCCCGCCCTTTTTCCGTAGCCGTTGATCGGGTTTTGATGATGATCTCGGCCATTCACTTTGATGACCACATAATATAGGAATATTTGATTTTAATATTGAATACTCTTTATATCAATCTTAATATTTACCTTAAAACTTGGCCATTGATTATATTCCCACTAAATGAATTGACGTTTTTTCCTTCTTTCTCTCTTCAATTTCTCAAATTCATGGGTATATATAAGTCATGAGATTTACCTTGAGTTTTCATCCTTTTTTTTTAATTCCGAGTTCTTGTATTTTAGATTTATTATTGTGTATTCTCTCATTCATTTATTTCAATTTCTTGGGTATATTACATATATATCAGGATTCTATATTTTCCAACAATGAAATGTTGGTCATTCTAATGCTTGATTTATGTAAATTCGAATTTGCCCGGCTTTAGGTTTCTACAGGCAGCTTATGTTCGACAAATAAACCATATTTTTGCGATAGTGTTTCTTACCATGAATCTTAATTTTTCGGCAAGCCAATTGCTGGATTTGTTGATGGCCTTGACTTTTGTTTTGTTTTTGAGTTAATTCCAGATTTTATTCTCTTTTCAATCTTATTGGTAATATATAATATGTATTGGTTTTATACTTGATCTTCGAAGTTAGATATATATTTTATTTTTGATTTGCTTATGTTAATGTATTATTCATTTGTATACTTAAATTGATTGTCATGTATCTCTAACTATCATGTTCATGTCCAAGAAATTGGTTTTAAAAAAAAAGTGGGTTTCTTCTTCGTATCGAGGATGTGTTTTAAGTTCTTGATACTTTTTCCGCTTGGATTATTAATTCGTGTATCATTAGTTCAAGTATTGGAACTACTAAATAGTAATTAATTAATTTAATATATCGCTTAGCAAGATTGATTACTTTATATTCATTCCTCGGATCATTGTATTATTTATCGATTTTCAATTAATTAAAATTATTTTAAATAAAAATTTTATTTTTCCATAATCAATGAATATCAAAATTAAGCGATTAATTGATCATCTAGTACAATAATATTAATTCATATCAAAATTAATTGTTTAATGAAATGATTGTTACGAGTTTCGTTAATTGGTTGATTGTTCATCGGATTTCAGCGAATGTCTTGCTACAACATTTTAACAATTTTAATTTATGTATACAACAGCGAGATCTCATTTCACGCTTGGTGAGTTTCTAGGTTTCTTCTCAAACTGTTTCATTTTTTATTTTTATTTGTTTGATTGGTTTACAATGTTGTAGATCTAGCTGAAAAATGCTCGGTGTGGATTTTTTCATAATTTATGTCATGTTTCCTTGCTGCTAAGAATGACAGATTCCATTACACATGGGCCAATTCTAAATATATTTATGCTTTGAGCCTATTGTTATGTGTTTGTTTACATCGCTTTTCTGATTGGGGTTCTTTTTGGGCTCAACACATTTAGCGCTTGGATTCCTCTGTGCCACAATACCCTATTCCACTCTTATTTCATATCTCCTTAAATTGACACTCGTCCCATAATATACTTATTTAAAATTTTAAAATTTATACCCCTAAATTAATAACCCTAAACCCTAAATCATGAATCATTCGGGCCGGGTGAACCATGAACCACTTTGGTCGGGTTAAGTCCGGTCGAGTAATAGAAAAAATTGAAAAAAAAGAAAATTTATATTTTTTTAAAATTTTAAATAATTAAAATATGATGTGGAACAGGAGTGAAATAGGGTATTGTGGAACAGAGGAATCCATGCGCACATTTAGGGGTTGGAAATTGTGTATAAAGTAGGAGATATAATATGTAAAGTAAAAAAGGAGAGTGTGTGTTCAGTTGGGTAAATAATAATAGTTATTATGTGTGTGATACATGATTGATAGTTTATTAAAAATTGTGTTTGAAAAAAATAAGATAGGTGTAATTTATGTATCATAGATTATGATTTTAGAAAACTTGAAATCCTATACCAAGATTTGTTAAACAAACAAAAATTTGAATTTCAAATCCCAAAAACCACTCGAGAAATTAGAAACAAACAACCCCTTAGACTAATTCCTACATTACTATTTTTGCCTTTTTTTTCTAATAATGTAGAATCAACTTAGGCCTTATTTTTGTGTGATTTTTATATAAGGATTATAGGATTTTGAATATTATATGATTCTAACTGATATTTTTTATTATAATTTTTTATGTATGTTCTATGTTGCGATCTAATTAACAGTTAACATCTGTTTTATTCAATTTTTAGTCACTAGTTACTCTTAAATGATGGTCATAGAGACAAGTTTTTTTGCGGTAAATCTGCCTTAATATTTTCTTTATACCAATTTAAGTGCAATACATCTATATAAAATTGTTCAATTTCTAATTATCCAACATAACAAAACACTTAATATTTTATTGCTCTTGACCAATCTTAGCGTATATTTTAATTTGAGTATAATGTTAATGTTTTGAATTTTATATTAAATATTAATACATTTCCTTCTAGCATGGCCTTTAATGTTTAGTGATATCCGCACACAGTGACGGAGCCAAGATTTTCATTCAGGGGGGCCCAATTAATAGTAAAGTAACACTTCTGTGAATTAGGTCTATACATGAACTTACTGTTATGTATAAAAATTGTCATTGATGTTATGCATAACAATGATAGTTTTTTTTTATATAACAATAATATTGAAAAAATAGAGTTCACACAAATTTTATCTTAATAGTAATAAGACGAAAATAAAAGTTTAAAATAGCTCTTCATGATAAAGAAGCATTGAATGATAGATATGTTACTAACTTTTAGAAAAATATCATTTTCAATGTATCAACCAAACAATCATTCAAAAATTATCAGATAGATATGTTACTAACTTTGAAAAACATCATTTTTAGTGTATCAACCAAACAATCATTCAAAAAATATCTAACATTCGGTTACATAGTGAACCCTTGATGAATTTCATTTGCTGAAAACATTCTTTCAATTGTAGTTGTGGCAATGTAAGATCAATGATTACTTAATAAACGAATAAACTAATTGGAATACAATATGATTTCTTGTATATAAAGATCGTGTATTTATAACTTAAACTGATACTTGATATAGATCGTGTATTTATTTAGAATTAACCCTAAATAAAAATTTAATACATCTAAATTACAACATTCATCTTCAACTCTTTATGATTTGGAAGCATTGCATGATAGATATGTTACTAGTTTTTTTTAAACATCATTTTTAATGTATCAACCAAACAATCATTCAAAAATATCTCATATTCGGTTACATAGTGAACTCTTGATGAATTTTATTGCTTAAAATGTTACTTTCATTGTAGTTGTGGCAACGTAAGATCAATGATAACTTAATAAATAAATAAAACTAATTGAAATACAATATTATTTCTTGTAGCAACCATCTTTTGAGCATAATCTTCTATTCCTGTAATTGTAGATAAGTTTTCATCCAAACGCATATCAATATAATTTCTTAGTTAACTTGTCATATTAAAGTAGAGCAACTCAAATTTGTTCGAACATATTTGATTAAATGTGAAAGTACAAAAATACCCCTGTAATTTTTCAAAATCTCAGGGGGGCCCAGTGCCCCCGCTATACCCTTCCTCGCTCCGTCCTTGTCCGCACACCATACTAACGGTTTAATTCAAGGATACATTTGTTATTTAAGAATTTTCTTTATTTAGTAAAATAATATGCACGACATTTTGGTGGTACGCGATCTCTACTTTTCATCGCTCGCCGGTCGCTCGGGCTCACGTTTCAAGTTCGTCAACTGTCTCATCTCCTTTTTGTCTTTCCCTAAAAACACTCAAATCTGTCATTGTCAAAGACCAACTATCATTTATACTGATAATCAGATGGTTGACTTGAAACTCAGAGTTGAAAGGTCTGATTCAAGGGCTTGATGCTGGACATGAAGTGGGTTACCATTTATACTGATATCAGATGGTTGACTTGAAACCTCTGCATTGTTCTACTTTGGTCACTATTCAATCTCTTCAAAATCAATTCCTCATAAACAAAAATATCTTAATCAAGAATCACGATTTAAGTTGTTTACAAACCATTTGTCTTCTTAATTTCGATGATGCAATGCTCCAACAGTCTTAAGTATTAAGATCTAGTAGTATAAGTATATTTGTGCTTTGTTTCTGTACTTATATTCCTTGTAAGTGTGTGTATACATATATATACACACACATTACATCTTGTGATTTTGATCAAAACAATGGTGCAGTGCTCTTGTTCTTTTATATGTTTTCCCACAATTTTGAGTTTTCTGAACCTATGGGATCATATGTGAAAGTGGGATCAGGTAGGTTAAGTGGTTAATTTTGTATTAAGAGCATCCACAATGATCCATTCAATGAGTGTTTAACCATTGGATGGATGAAAGTTGGTGTTTAAAACTATTGTGGGTTTTCATTATATTGGAGAGAGAGTGTCATCCAATGGAATAAATGGAGAGAGAAAATATTCTTTTTTGGAGAAAAGTAGGTAGAAATGAGGTGAATGTGGGGGCCACAAAAGGTGTATGGATGGATGAATGATTGATAAACCATTGTGAGAGTGTGTTTAAAAAATTGAATTTTTATAAATTAATGATGTGAAGATGAGATGGATGGATGGAGAAATTTTCATCCATCCATTGTGGATGTTCTAATTATGTTGCACAACTTATGGGACAAAATATGCAAGTAGTTGAAAGGTAGTTAAGTCTTAAATGTGCATTAATTCTGTCTCATAACGTTTGAGACCAAATCTGCAAGTGAATTTAACGGTTTCCGTCACGGTGGGACCACATTTGAAAATTAAAATAATTCGTGTGGGACTAGTTCTGCCAGAGGTGAGACTAAATTGAAAACATAGTGTGGTTCATGAGACCAAAAGTGCAAAAAACTTGTTTCTCTTCCTACAATTTGAGGTTTGTTTAACTCAATGTTTTCAAAAATCGATTGAATCGTGAACCGGTCATGGAACTGAGTTTGATTATCCTCAAAAAATCATTTTTACTGTTGAACCGAAAAAGACCGAACATAATCGGGAAACTAGTAAAACATATTGAAACATTTTTTTGTTTTTTTTCATCTTTTTTAACTTTAATATTTTAAATTGTGTTGTTTTTTATTGTCTTGATTCTATTGTGTTTATTTCAATATGGAACATATAAGTTATAGCTTTAAATTTTATAAGTACAAATTTATTTTATCTTTTAATGTGATATAAAAAATATTTTTTTTTAAATTAATAAGAATCATTTAACGGTTGAACCGTCAACAGGTGCCCTATCCGGTTTGGTCACCAGACCGGTTATGAAAACACCGGTTCAACTATTACAATTTTATACTACTAGTGTTATTTTACCTATTTCAGCGTACAGACTAATTGAATTTCCCATGGCATCATTCATAGCTCCATAAGTAAATAATGTGAAAAATAAAGAAGGCCACGAGCCTATACAACAAATGCAGCAGGACTGGACCAGTTACAATTCTGCTTCAACTAGAAAAAATCAATTATACATAATTACTGCTTTAAAAAATTATACATAATTACTGGTAACCATTACTTGCTTCTGTATTCTTCATCATGAACTTGAAGATGGTTCCGCTAGCTTCTCCTTTGGAGACGGGGGCACTTCAAGATTTAGATCTCCTATGCCTTTAGGGGGGCCGATGCTGCATCGAGCTGTGTTGTGCAGTGCAATGGCATCTTTAATTTTCTGAAACTGCAGGAAAATTTTATGTAAGGTCAATAATTTAATTATAAGAAGTTGCACATAGTTCCATTACTAAGAACAAAACAGATAAATTAGCTTCAAACCATTATATTTTTTTTGGATTTTGTCCATTCTATTGTTTCTTGGTATAACCCTCATAATGATTCCATTCCATGTGATAATTTTGTACCAAATTTTGGGGGAAGAAAGGACAAAAACCTCTATGCACCAATTCTAACTCAGTCTTGACCAAAGTTTGACTCATTCACAAAAATGAAAAAACTGAAATATATAATGAGAAGTATTAGTTTATAGTTTGTACGTTGAACAATATCAATACCTTCTAAATATACTTCGTATGAATTAATACTTCTCGACCATTTATTTTATATGACATGTGAAAAAATATAAAGAAACGGATTGGTTGAAAAAATTTAGTCTAAATTGGGTTAAATTTAAACCAGTTGCACCGTGCAACTGCACCTACGTGTTACTCCAAAAAAATAAAAAGTGCACTCCTCAAATCAAAATACCTATTATGTATGTTGATCCAAATGCAAATTCTTAAAATGATATAGAAATAGAGTAAGTTGACTTACTTTGGCAAGGGAACAAGAAAAGGACTCGAGCTGCCCATCTGCTCCACGGTAGAAGTGGAAATACGGAAGAACCTTCACATTTAAACTCTTGCACATTGGCTTATTCTCATCAAAATTGACTTTCAAGAATATGATATCCGAATTTTCCTGTGCTGTCCTGCAAAGCTGATAATGAGAAAACACTGTCAATCTGCTCACAGTATTTGAAAACCTATAGTTATTATTGAGTGTAATAAAGCAATGACAACTATTTTATGGGAATATGAACTTCTTATGTACTGTTCGAAATTT
The DNA here is from genome assembly GCA_037126765.1 of Stenogyne calaminthoides. Lineage (NCBI taxonomy): Eukaryota > Viridiplantae > Streptophyta > Magnoliopsida > Lamiales > Lamiaceae > Stenogyne > Stenogyne calaminthoides. The sequence goes on along the minus strand of JBBCBC010000027.1, from coordinate 14,185,912 downwards.
TCAAAGGAGCTATGTTTTATATTGTTTTTGCGAATCGTAGAAAATGTGGTCGAAAAGTATTAGTTCATGTGATAAAATGTATCAGGCTATCAGCTCATGTGCTGAAAAGTATTAGCTGTACACTGAAAAGGTACCAATATCGTTCAACCTACAAATTAATGTTTTTTCTTCATATGAACTAATACTTCTCATTATTTATTTCAGTTTATTTTTTCTTTTGTGAATGAGTCAAACTTTGGTCAAAATTGCACCATGCAACTGGTGCATAGAAGTTTTTGCCCAACACCAGAAGATGAAGGGAATCAATGATCATTTGGAAGACCGTAATAACAATAATATGGCATGGTAGAATAAACAACCTGAAAATAAAGATTACCTTGGGAAACAATGCTCGACAAGAAGCACACCATGTTCCATAGAACTCGACAATAACTAGCCTATCTCCAGCCTCACTTAAAGCTGTTAAAAATTCTTGTGTCGAATGTATATCAATCATGTTCGGGCCAGCATTCCTTTCCCACCACTTGGGCGCCTCCGTTTCAGTAGCAGTTGCATGTAGCTGATATAATCACCAATCACCATTAGCTTGAGAGACGATGTGTAAGATCTTTTGGAAATAATGGAGAATAAAAGATTTCAAACACAATCGTTCACAAAGGTCTCACATATTTTTGTGAAACCATTATTGTTTACCATATTAAGAAGAAAGCATCAGATTGAACATCAAATCTCTTCACAAAAAGAAAGTAAGAACAGAATGCCCAATGATCTTTTTACAAGAGAACATAAAAAGGGAATGAATATTTATATAGTGATATAAGGGCAACTAAATGGTGCCTTAAATGCCAGTTACCTCAAGGTAACAAAAGAAGTAAATATTACCAAATGAGTTAAATAATTCAACACATAATTGTAAAGCGAGTTCATTGATAGTCTAAAAGGAACACATAAAATCTTTTATTTTCAATATTATAGAATCATAACTTGAAAGAAACACCCATTTCACCCGATAAATCCAACTAAATCCATAATTTTCCTAGGGAACTGTCCAGCATAAGCATAAGTCTCTCAAGACAACCATGAACACTTTTTTTTTCCAAGCATACTGCTTACTCATGTGCTCATCCGTAGGCAGGTGCAAATGACACATGTACATAATATTTTCTTTCATCATTGAAATAATATAGTTTTATAAGATTTATCTTTAACTACTTTTCATACATCTTGGTGTATCAGGAGAAGCATTTCAGCGAATTAATGATAAAAAAAGAACAACCAGGTGGCTTAGCCCACCTGGCCACTGGGCTCCTCAATTGAGTGGGAGACCCAGGTTCGATTCCCTTCGGGAACGAATTGGAGTATGGGAGTTATGAGGTGACTTGGTGAATTTGTAGAGTGTTTGGGTGCTTGGTGTACTAACTACTAACAACTAACTTTGTCCGACCAAAAAAAAAATGATAAAAAAAGAACAGAGAAGAAAAAAGATAAAGGTACTATATGTCTATATCTAAAGTCAGCATCAAGTAATATTTTAAATGAAAATTAGAGTAAATAGAATGCTTTATATTGCTATATTCTCTGGAAAAAAATTATGGTAGATTTGGTAGACCTAATCAAACAATACACACAACCAAATGGATGGATCAAACCATAAACCACTTTCTTTTATTTTCTTTATGCCTTTTAGGAAACGTTAAAGTGTGTATATATATACATAAAGGGAAAAACAGGCACATTCAGATACAATCGAAGTATAAAAATGAAAGGAAGACATGAATTCCATTTAAAAAGTCATTTCAAATAGCCAAATTTAAACTGGAATCTTGTAGAAAAATGCTCTTTTTTAAGAGGATATGTTGGCAGACTTCAGAATAAATTGGGAGTCAGAAGATTATGTTTAGATGGTAATCTGTTTTTGTCTTATGCAGGATAGCTTTGAAAGTTCCAACCAAATAAGGGCTGATCTATCTAAATTTGGTTAAGCTTGGATTTTATGTAGATGATAATATAATGCTGCCAATAGTAGTCAGACAACTTAAATGATACTGATTGATCTAAAATAGCCAGCAAAGCTAAGTTTTAGCTGCATTTATCAATTAGAATTATGCAACAGGACACTTTATTATAAACAGTTTTCTTACTAATTATTCCATAAATCAATTAGTTCAAGAAAACAGCCACAGAAAGTCCGCATAATCTGGCCAACATATATTATACCACAAAATGTATCCCGGGAACTTGTCAAAAAAACAATTCATAGAAACCCTCACACAAATCAAGCAAATTAAATACAATCCATTCATCAAACCAAAATTTCAGCTGCGAAATATTTCCACATTGAAACAGCAAACAAAATGTAAAATGCTTCAAAGAGATAACTCATAGTTAGTTTACCTTGAAAATCCCCAATTGTTTGTGGGGTCTTAAGGCAATTGGAGAACCAAAACCAGAAGAAACATCTGAAACAGAGACTACCCCTTTATGCACACCTCCTTGATTGCGAGGAATCGCCCGTTGATGAGAATTCAAAGACGAAGAGAAAGAAGTTAACAACGAAGATGAAAAACTATGAGAATTGTAGGATAATTTTATCACATCAGCCATTTCAGAAGCGCACACACGCAGAATTGTAAGGAATTATTTGATTTGTTGTTAACCCCTGCTGCTCTTTCTTATAATTGAGTTGCTTCAGAGAAGATTGTTATCACCATGCTGAAGAATTGAATGTTTATATATGGGGAGGGAGAAGGGGTAAGTGTAACATCAGATTCAGCGGAAACAAAAGCGAAAATTGAAGCGAAGAGGCTGAGAATTGTCTGGGTTACACACTGTGCGGAAGAGAGAGTGAACAAGGCAAAATAAGACTCAAATTTGTGTGGACGAGAATGAGCGAAGGTGAATGCAATTGGGAAATGCCCAAAACAGGATTTCCTTTTTCTTTTTTTCTTTTTTTTGGCTACATTTTGAGGGTATTTATAAAAAATTATCCTTTTAAAAAATTAATTAAAATTAGTGATAATGAGAAAATTAATTAATAATAGAGATGGATGATATTTGAAAAAAATACAAAAAAAAATTGATAATATTTAAGAAAAAGTTATGATACTTAAAAAATAATCATAAACTACAAAAAATCACACCCAAAGAACTTATTTAATCTAATAAAAGATAAATAAAACAATCTAAATTATTTATACACATAATTCTAGATGACTATAATCACTTTAATTTTCTTGAAAACACTCCCTCAATCAAATTGGGCATAAGCTTTTTTTTTTTAAACGGTTAAACTCGACTTTTTTTATAAAAGAAAAAGTGATTTATCCCTCCATTTGAATTTGCTGATTGGTACTTATTATACTTACCAAGTTTTCTGAATTGAGATTGTCTCACAAGAACGCAAAATTTATTTCTTTAGTCATTTGGAAAAATATTATTTGAGGATTAATTTTACTAAATATGTATACGAATAAAAGTTGAAAATTCTCATACCATTACATATAATAGAAATTGATTTTTTTAATAAATACAAATAAAATTCATTAACAGAGTACAATGGTACTCTAATCTCCAAAAAATTTACACATAAATGATTGGCTGATGATGTTATTTTGATAGCTCGATTGTAGGGCGAAACTAATTACAAGCCTCAAGCTTGTATGAGATTTCCGTCTAATGATTTAACCAAATTTCAGGTGCTCAAACCTGACTTGTTTATTTATATTTACACTTAAAAATTAAAATTTAAAATCAAATTATTAATTAAACTTTATACAAATTAACTTACATATTTACAAATTAGTGAAGAGACTGTTCACGAGCTAATGAACCGAATATTATTAACCTTAATTGAGTTATAGTGCATTTTTTACTGATATCATTACATTTATAAATTTATATAATAATATTAAATAATATAAATAATAATTTATAAAAATAATAATATTAATTTATAAATATAATAATATTAATTTTATAATATAAATAAATTTTATTGGAGAGCTTGTGTATAATTAATACTCAGTTTTTCAGAAACGTTTGGAAAAAAAACCGTTAATACCAGCCTCTAGGAACAAAGGAGGGGAAATGCGCGCGGCAGTCATTTCTAACCCAATTGTCATGACCGAAATGTGAACATGACCCTTTCGTACTAATCAACTATTGGCGTTTTTGGAATATTATATTGTTTTTATGCGCCTCAACAAATGAAATATATACTTTCTTGGAAGATTAGGAATAAATATTACACTTTTTTCTCTTAAAACATACGTTCATTTTCATACACTATTCCCACGTTTTTTATTTTTGAATATATGTGAAATTAATTTTTTTTAATATAGTGCTCTAATACTCTTCCTCATTTATAGGTTGGGTTGTCTTCTAAAATTATGAACATCATTATGTGAAGGGCTGAGGAAGCCCAACAAGTGTATCATTTAAGGGGTGTTTGCAACCAATTCTTAAACAGTGAAAAGCACTTATCTTTAAGTAGATATACTTAGCTTTTTTTATTAAATAAGCACTTATGTCCTTGACATAAGTGGTTGCAAACGGGACCTTAATGTGGATAACGAGTGTGATTTAACTTATCAACTCATCAAATGGAGAACTAAGGAGACCCAACAAGTATATAATTTAATGTGCGTAGAATTGTTGTCAAGGGTGTGGAATTAGTCCACCCATCTAAAATATTACCAGGAAGTCCAGATTTTAGATACTAAATACTCTGAATGCACTTAAAGATAAGTTAGTTTTAAATTAATATTTAATTTCAATTTACCCAAATAAAAAACCCTCAACTCTGTTCTTACCGTAATTTTCGTTTCCCAAATACACACCTAAGAGAGAAAAGTAGCCAGCGACGTAAAATTCGAGCAGGTGTTGGAGGAGTGCAAAGTACAGGATGTTAGGTAGAGGTTGTAGATTTCAAAATTCAAATTCTTGTTTCTTAATTACAAGTTCTTAATAATACCATCAGTTTGACATCAGAAGTAGAATTACAAGTTTTTAATAATACCATCAGAAGTTCTTAATTACAAGTTCTTAATAATAGCATCAGAAGTAGTTCATAATAGTTCATAATTTTGGCTGATTTGTTAATTTCATCCCATTTAAACTTGTACAAATTTAAACTAATTACATATTTAAAATCCTTACGTATCAAAAATTAAAAAATTATCAAGAATTTACTTATCTAAAACCTACAATTATAATCTCAAAATTTATATATCCTCGTCTTCATTACAACATGAACATGTTCATCAAAACACATGAACATGTTCATCTTCAATTTCAGATCTTCACCCTGAGAATTTAACAAACCCACATCTTCATATATGGATCTTCAAATCTTCAAAAAACTTCCATATCAACAACCCGAATCTGAGAACATAAAACCATAACTTAAAAGATTTTTCCAAAAAACAAAACAAGAACACGTAAAAAAAAATAAGAAAAAAGAAACCGCAACATACCTTTTATTCGGTGAAAGAACGACGGGATCTGTTGGACAGTTGTTTTTGGTTGTAAAGATTTTTGTCGCCGGAATTGTGAGAGGAAGGAAATTTTTCGGGTGATTGAGAAAGAGAAACAAGAGAAATTTTGAAAGAAATGAGAAACATGGGAAATGTAAACCGAAAAAATGAGGGTGGAAAAGTTTGATTGAGACATAAAGGTGTCTGCATATCCAAATTTTAATCTAAGAGATATATGGGGAGTTGTGCAAAATCAGTACTTACTTTTTCTCTTGGCTTGTTTATATGAAACCGAAAAATAAGGGTATTGTAGTAACTTAAACATGGTCTTAAAGATCTACTGCTAACTATTTTAAAAGGTAAGATCTATGAGTAATTTATGGACTCTAAATGAACCTATGAGTACTCCACTCTATAATTTAATGTGGGTAAAATTGATATCAATAGGGTTTAATTGAACTCAAGGTTATAAACCCAATATTTGGGCGTGAGACTTGAATGCTCTAATATAATAATAAAATTCAACTAATTTAACGTTCAAACTTATAGGAAGATGTATAACGTGTATAATTCATTCATCAATACATGTTTAGATTGATATCCAAGAGTTCAAATTTATATATTTTCAGGAAGCTCGTCTGATGTGGTTTATCTCTATGGTGTGATTTACAAATTATGGCACTAATATCAAATTTATCTCGTGTGTACTGATCGCAATATGTATTATACAGTGCTTTTTTATGTACTATTTATCGCACGTTTCTTAGAAAATATAAATGTTATCTACGCAAATTGTTTATCATTTTACTAATGGTACAAATTGTTTATGCAAATTACTAATAGATATAAATGAAATTGCATATATAGCTAAAGTTGCATACGAAAATGCAAATATACCTATATATATGCAATCATTTTGTACCTATTAGTAAGTTGCAATCCTAAAATACATCTATCAATAAGTCTCCCAATAGAAATTAATTGGACTGGCCATCCACTCATGAAAACCAAAATAAAATTTTCATTTCCGCTTTTATTTTCACACGTTATTTTTCAGCAAGTTTCTTGCGAAATGTTTTAGTATAAAACCGAATGATATCATCTCAAAGGCTCCACTCCACGCTCCATAATCGCGATGATGTTACGTTGGAGATTAAAATATTATCCAAAGGCCCATCATAATTTTGGGTCCATGTGTTAAAGATCCAGGAAGTGAGACATATTTAAAACATGAGAAAATGACACAAAGGAATGGAACTAGTATGAAACGGTTAGGCCATGTGCCCATGTCAATCACAGTTGTGTCTAATGTTCAACGGTTAAGAATCATTTTACGAAATTCACTTTTTATCGAGAAAAAAAAATAGTTGTGACAAATATTGAATGGTAGTTTGTCCCAATTTGACAGCAAAGAACATGGTAATGAAAACAAATACAACATCCATGGTAGTATATCATAAGCTAATGACAGCAATTATAATGACAGCAATATCCACCAAACATCATAAGCTCAAGGTGTGTGAGGTAAGGATTTGAACAAATCAAATAGTTTTGATTTGGTTTAATTTTCAAATATGAGTGGGTCTTCCGCAAAACTTATTTTATATTTACAGACTTGACCCTTATCATGAGTAATATCAATTTTTAACATAAGTCATATCCTTCAATTATCACTATTAATATCTCTGTTATAATATAAATCGCACCCTTCAGTATAATGTGTAATATTTTTTTATAGTAATAAATCATACCTTTTAATTATCATAATTAATACCCTTTCATAATATAAATTATATTTTTTAATAATTTTACAAATTTTGTGTGTGAAACTTGTTGACCCTTTACCATCCCTTCAAATATTGGTACGTATTCAATATGATCGAATTCGAACTCAAGCACAATTTTTTTGCTCAATAAGCATTTGAACACAGATACGAACTCACGCATTCCACTCAATGTTTGCAAATATTTTAATAAATATCTTAATATACAAAAAACTTATAATAATTTCACCACGTATTTAGTTAAATGTAGTTTATGAAAAATAAAATTCTGAATTGTATACTGCAATAGTTAGAATATCAATTTCGAATCTGAATAAGAATCAGTTTTAATATTCAAATGATAATCAAATACAAATATTCGATGAGTAGATCTCATGTACACCCAAGTGTACCGCGCATTCATAGCGTATTTTAGAATCGTGCAACTTTTTATATGGAAACGTGTAACTTCTCTATTCTGAACTGTGCAACTATTTTTTTCATATTAATAGTTGCACGATTCAGTATAAATAAATTGCACTTTTCAGTATAATAAATTGCACGATTCTAAAATGCCCTATGAGTGCACGGTGCACTTGAATGCATACAAGATCTAATAATATTGGAATAGTTTCACGAATACGAATCAAGTACAGTGACATTTGCTTCGATTCAATTCTTTTATATCCCTACTACGAAGTCGTATTCTAACTCGTACACTTGTATTCACCTCTCTACAAAACCCCCAATGTATATATCTCAACTATATACCAAGCCTTCAATTATCAAAACATTCACCTTTGCAACTATGCCACTTCATTGAGCTCAAGAAATGAGCTCTAATGGATGCAACTATGTCACTTCATTGAGCTCAAGAAATGAGCTCTAATGGTTGTGCAAAAGAACACTATCTGAAAATGACTCCGTCCCATTATTCGGAGCTCCATCAACGTTGAGAATCGACATAACCAAGTTATAAATCTCGACATTCTCAAAAGACGGGACTTTCCTACCCCTACCAAATCGAGGTCCATGACCAACGAAGATGCTCCTCATCGAGAAAAACTTATTATCGTACCCATGAGACCCCCTGCATTCTTGCTTCTTCAACCTCGTTTGCTCCACCTTAAACCCTTCTTCAACCAACCCTATAATCGGCGGAATCCTCCCACTATCCGAATAATGCAACCTTTTAGGCAAATCCTCCTTCAAATAAACCCTCAAATACTCCCCATTATCCACACTCCCCGACTTCAACACCTCGTTCATCTTCTCCACGACTTCCCTATACGAAACACCCGAAGGTGGACTAATCGCAAGCAACGGACTAAAAGATTGAACCCAATCTTTAGCTATCCCTAAATCATCCAAATAAATCAACTTCTTATCACAAGTTCCCACCATTCCATGATCACCAACCAAAATGATATTCACATCCTCAAAAACCCCTCTTTTCTCCAACCCCTTAATCAACCTCCCAATCATCTCATCAACCCTAGCAACGGCTACACTGATTCTCGGATCATCGGGGCCGAATTTATGACCCTGATGATCCGGGTCCTCAAAGTACAACGTCATAAACGAAGGAATTTCACTACTATCCAAATCAAAGTATTTCAAAACAGCATCAACTCTATCTTCAAAAGAAACAGAGCCATTATAAGCTACACAATATTCTTTACTACAATTCCAAGAACCCTTAATTACCTCAGAGCCGGGCCAGAAATAGGTCGCCGCCTTCAAGCCGCGGCTGACCAACGTATCCCAGATCGGCTCGCCGAGCCACCATTTCGGCTCGTGGCTGGACATGGTGAAAAAATCGCCGGTTTTTGGATTTGTGAAGAAGTTATTCACGATTCCATGAAAAGCAGGGTAGAGCCCTGTAACAATGGAGTAATGATTAGGGAAAGTGAGAGTGGGGAAGACGGGGATCAACCCTAATTCGGCTTCGGTTCCGTTGTTGATTAACCGGTGGATGTTCGGAGTATCCGTTTTGAATTGGTACCCGAATCGGAACCCATCGGATGAGATCAGCAAAACGACGGGGTTTTGGAGGGTTTTGAGAGGGCGTGAGGATTCGCTTTGGGGGTTTGATTTTGCGTGGAAGAACAAGAAGGCAAAGGCGATTGCGGCTGAGAGAGAAATGCAGGTGGAGAGAATTAGGGATGTGAAAATTAGGGTTGTGCTGGTGCGGGGTTTTGGGGGGGAATTTGGGGAAGATGAATCGGTTGTTATGGGTAGAAGGGCTGTGTCGTCTTCTTCATTTGTTGAGATTGGGATTGAATTGTTGGGGTTTGGAGTCAGAATTCGTGTTGATTCAGATACCATGTCAGATTTCGAGGTTGGAAATCTGGGTTGGGAATAAACACAAACAGTTGGTGTGCGTTCGAGATTTATGGGCAATTTTAGATCAGGAAAAAAGGGGACTGGATTTGAGAATGTTTCTTCTCCAAAATTGCAGATTTCAAGATTAATAAACACAGGAGATGATCACAATGAGTAATCAGGGAGTTTAGAAACGGATTATTGGATTTTGGAATTATCAAGAATTAGTAGAATGATGTGAAGTAATTGTTTTCCTGTAATGTTTAGTTGATATGAAGCTATCGAAGATGGGTGGTTGAGAGGTTGATTGCGTCCAAACGAAGGGATGTTCCGTTCGTTTGAGATAACAAATTGGGGCAAGTTTTTGGGTTTAATAATTACGTGGGATTTGAAAGAGTTTAAAACAAGTTGCATCTTTTTTGATACAGCAAATTGTATTAAAATGTATTATAAGTGCACGATGTATCTGGGTGTATAATAACAATGATAATTTTTATATATAACAATAATAGAATTCATGTATAAATCTAGTTTTTTAAAAGATTAATTGATCTAAGAAAGATAGTGTGAAACAAAGTTTTTAAAAATAAACCTGGTTAAAGAGTGTGACTTATATTACTAAAGTGTGTGACTTTTTATTTGTAAAGTGTGTGACTTTTTACTATAAAAAGTAGATTTCATAAAAAGTGAAGGGTGTGATTTATATTATAAAGAAAAAGTGTCAGAGTGATAATTGGTTTGATTTATATTCTTCAAGGACTTATATAAAGTGTATATCGTAAAAAAAAATCATTTTTGGGGTGAACAAATTTCACAAAGATACCAACTCTTAATCGAGACCTCGAATGAATAATATTAATTACTACTACACATACAAATATTAAATGAAATTATGATTTTATAAAAACTTTTTTGAGTCACACACCTATGAACACATCTATATATAAATTTTTATCACTGTTATACACAATAATTATTATTATTATAAATAAAAATAAAATATTTTTAAACATATTATTTTAATACATAATAATAATAATTTATATGTTTTACAGTGAAAACTCATACATAATATTAATTTTAAAAAAAAATTAGAATTCACCGTTTGAACTCGAATTCTTACGAATTTATTTCAAAAGAGTCATATTTGCGTGTAAAAATGGCACAGTTGACTGTTGGAGGAGCTGCTAGTAGCCATGCCTTTAAAAATTTTGTTGCAGGTTAGGATTTTTTATTTTTTTTTAGCAAATAATTTTTGTAATTTTTTTTTCTTCTCTTTAACTTAAATTTGCAAGATTTTTTGCATGGTTAGTTGATAGCCAAGTGGTTATATGCTTTCTCCAATGAGTCAGCCTTTTGTTTTTCCAATATTTATATATTTTAAAATAATTTTTCTTTAAACACAAATGTAAGCGAATAACATTTAATTACAAATTAAATTGCAATGTGGACATTACATGAAATATTAATTAAATTTATTATTTATTGGTAATATAAATTTATTTCTAAATAAATAAATAAATGACTTAATTGGGTCTCTAAAGTTCAATAAATTAAATTGGGCTTTTAAAGCCTGATAAAATCAAATTGAAACTCTAAGGCAAATAAAGTCCAATAAATTAAGTCAGGTTCAATCCAAATCATGAAAGCCCATCAAATCTTTTTAGAAAGCTCTAGATCTTTTTGGCACGTCAAATCAAGTATGTCAAGCCTAGAGCAAAACCATATCCCGCACCTATAAACGGGGTCTTATTCCTCTTATTCCACACACAAATATTGAATACACGGAATTTTGTAAGTTCTAGCAAGATCAAGGTTTTAAACCTCTTGAATTCGATTCAAGATCAAGGTAGCAGATTTTGGATTCGATTCAAGATCAAGGCGTCGATCCAAGAACAAGGTGCTATACCTCTTGAATTCGTGTTCTCCAGGTTCGAGTTCTTTAAGGAAGTTTTTTGTGTCCCTCGAAAGTCCCTCAAAAGACCATCAGAAATCAATCAAGAACGATCTTCAGTTCAAATCAATGTGTTAAACCTCTTGGATCCGCAAGCACGGATAAGATTCGGCTCCGAATCCAACTCCGAAAATCTTTGAAAGTCAAAGTCAAGATCGAATAAAGGATCAAATTAAAGATTGTTCTCAAAATTTATATTCGATTCAAAAAATCATCTTTATAATTCCTTCTTCGTGTTTATTCATATTCAAAATTATAATTAGTTCTTAATGTAAAATATGAGAAAAAAATGTTAAGTCTTGTATGTACCCAGGTGCACCGTGTACTCATAGTGCATTTTAAAATCATGTAATTTGTTATATTAAAAAATGCAACTTTTTTATACTGAACAGTGCAACTATTTTTTTCATATTAATAGTTGCACGATTCAATGTAAATAAGTTGAATATTTCAATATAATAAGTTGCACGATTTTAAAATGAACTATGAGTAAATGTACACCTGAATGTATATGAGACCTACTCAATAAAAATGAGATGATATAAATATTAAATACTCGAATCCGACCTTTACCCAACTTGGGACAATCCCAAATTTCCAATCAATTATTTTACGATGCGGGCAGCAAGCCAGCTCGGACCGTTTTATTTGTTATTCCTAATGTTTTCGTTTTTCCAAACAATTTGTTCACCTTATAAAAAAAGTTTACATCCTGTTGAGTCGAACTGATCAAGGAGCAGAATATCGAGTTTCTTTTCAATATGAGTGACACTCCTGTGATCCAGATTTACAGTGTGAACTCTAATTCAATATGACCCATATCAAGTAATTACGGCGGCGGCGACGTCATCGTCGTCATCCAGGAGGTCTTCGTCTTCGTTGAAGATTGTGGCGGCGTCGATGTGGTCAATTATCTCTCTTCTTTATGTAAAACTATTTTATTCTTTAATGTAAAAACTCTCTCATTATTAAGTAAAAACTCTAACTATTGCTAAAGTAATTATCAATTTTGTTCACAAATTTCATTATTACTTAATCATTTGTTATTAAATAAAATCTCATTGTTTCTAAGTAGAACTCCTCACTTTTGTTCACAAAAACTCTTTTATTTTTATGTGAAACTCTCATTGTTAAATAAAAACTATTGTTCTTAGGTAAAACTCTCACTTTTATTCACAAAAACTCTAATTTGTTGCTATGTAAAACTTTTATATTTAGTAAAATCATAATTGCTAAGTAAAACTTTCACTTTTGTTCATCAAAAATATAAATTATTCTTTATATAAAACTCTCATTGTTATTAATTAAAATTCTCACTATTACTAAGTAAAACTCTAACTTTTGTTCACAAAAATTCTCACTGTTTCAAAAAAAAACGACAAATACGAACCGTCATCACGGAGGCATCGTCTTCGTCGTAGAGGAATCACCGTTTCTATCGTTGTCGCATGAGGAGTCGTCGTCGCCATCCGTCTCCATCGCCGTCGCGTGAGGACTCGCCGTCTTCATCACCGTCGCGTGAAGAGTCACGGAGGCATCGTCATCGTCGTGTCACAGAGATCTGTCATCGCCGTCGCCATCGCGGAGAGTGGAGAGGTTCCGCAAGAAGAGTCGCAGAGAGTGTAGTGCAGCGGTTTCGCGTGTGTAGGTGGGAGAGAGGGGAGACAGAAATCAACGCAAAAAGAAATGAGAGAAATTTACTGAAATTGTTTATATCTGACCCGTTTGTATAAATAGGTCAAATTTGACCGACTTTATGGTATAAATTAGGTCTACCCAAGTTTTTGTCTATATCCAATATTTGATTCATAGGCCATAAATTAATATAAGCTCTTATACCATATCGTAACAAATAGTCCAACGCTTGCGGGCCTTGGGCCCTTGGCCCATTCCAGGCTCAAATACAGAAAATGAGGTTGGTGTTTTTTTGGTGTCAATACGACAACGAAACGATATGATAAGATTAAATATAAACACGACATGAAAATAATCCGTGCTATGATATGAAAAAAAATTAATTTAAAAATAGATTTTACATAAATTGCACGTTAATAAACATTACAAAAATTTCAAAATGCTAAGTAATTTTTACAATCATTTTTTTAAATTTGACACAAAAAAACTAACCATTTCGTAATTCCCTTATCATGCCGACAGGATAAACTTAAAACTAACCCGTAATTCCCTTACCATTTCGTGTCATGTAATCGTGATGTATCCGGCTCTACTCATATTCATGATATCAATCAACTTTATTACTATTTGTTAAGGCGAACATGGGGCCGTATTGATTTAGCAGTGGTGCTTTTAACACTCAATTTACCCTACTTCGTTTATGCCACTGGAACTAGCCTATTTCATCAAGATATATAGCAACTTTTTTATCCAAGGATTCTTTTGGAAATTACTACTGCATATTAACTTCTACAGGTAATTAAAACTTTCTCCTAAAACTTGTTCATATATGCATAATAATTACACTTCGTATACGTAATAGTTACACTAAAAAAATAGAGAGTTTGAACTTAAATTCACATTATATCTACTCAATTATGATGATTCACAGCCATCCGTTTTAACTCAAATAGTATAATGATTCAAATATGGTGAGAATCTCGCCTTATATAGTCATGATATGATGCCCCTCATTTTAGGAGGTTTGACAATTATAGTATGAATTGAAAGGAAAGCGAATATGATAATGGATAAAAAATTTGTATTGACCTGGTTCATGCTATAAGCTTTGTTTTTAATTTATGACATTTGACCCTACCCAGCGTATAATACGAGTCAAGTTTAGAGATTTTAAAAAATATGTTAAAAATGAGTAAAATATATAAAATAATTTAAGTTCATAGCATTAACCTGATTCATGGTAATGTCTATACCATTTGAGAATCTAAACCTTATATAGTCATGACTCATGATATATACTATCCCCCTACATATAGAGAATATGTTTGACAATTTATATATGAAGTCAAAGCAAATATGTGACTGAAAATTGTTTACCAATTATGGACCTGTTTAGGAGTCAGAAGAGATCAATGTAATTTATATAACAACGGCGAAGGGCTACTCAAACATCATTTCAGTTTGTAAAACATGTTTAAATTTAGGCAAAGTCTTGTATGTATCAGGTGCACCGTGCAATTTAAATTTATGTTTAAAGTATGTAATTCGTGCTTATTGAAATGTGCATGTTATTTTAAATGAAACATATTTAAAAGAGTAGGTTTCTTTTTAGTGAAGATAATTTGCATGTTTCAGTGAAACAGGTTGCATGTTTAAAAAATGCATTTGAGTTGCATGGTGCATGTGATGCACAAAAGATCTACTCTTTAATTAAATGTATTACTAACCTAGTTTGAGTTTTAATTAATTGATTAATTTTGATCCTTGTTACGTGAGATGGTCAAAATGTCTTCAAACTAGAACTAAAAAATATTTTAAAATAAGGTCTTGTTTGTTTCGGACGGTAGATGGTCGTGAAATCTTGGCATGAAAAAACTTTGAATAATAAAAGAAAACGGATTTGTATTTATGCTTACATTGAATGGTAAAAAGTGGAAATTTGTCCATCATTAGGTGAGAACCAAACACACATTATTCTCCAGTAAAATTGAATTATTCTGTTTTTTTTAATCGAATAACTCTATTATACACCAATTGTTAAAATTGATGCACCATTAATATTATTCAATAAAAATCAGTAATATTGTCTTTTTTTTTTGCATCCAGTAATATTTTCTTTTGAATTCTGAACATAGATATATGTTTCTAATTACCTTTTCCATATGGACGACTTTCTTAGTACCCTTTACAAAAGTTATAAATGTTTGGCGATATTTGAGTCTAGCTTCAAAAGTTTACTTCAAAAAGATGATTAAGTGCAAATTCATGGTTTTGAATTCCACTTCTTCCACTTTTGGTGGATGGACGCATACCCATCAAACGGGATGAGATTATTATTTTATAATTGGTGTTTCACTTTGTATTTCATAATATGGATGAAAGATACGTGAAATAATAAAGATTATCCAACGAACCACTATACTCTGGGTCCATGTGTTAAAGATTCAGAAGGGTGAAGCACTAATAAAATACAAAAAGTGGAACGGGGAATCGAACCGCCATCAAACTTCGAGCAATATTTATGAGCAATCTTGAATAAGTAAATATTTAAAAATCAATCTAAAAAATTGACTAAAATAGGAATTAGAGTTGATCTCCCATTAACAAGTTTCATACTATAAAATTGAATTATTTGACTCATTTTACCAATTTTAATACATTTTCTAACATATATCATACACTGAATAGGTTCACATACCTATGAATTAAAAACAAAATTCATAACATGAAACTTATTCACCCCAAAGTTTGCCCTCTTATAATCCAATTAGATATTCACAATCTATAAATATATAAAAGTAAAAGTTTGTTAAAATTGCAAATGCATATTTGAGCAAGTATGCTTTACAGTGAAATGGTGCACTTCACCCTCTAAAAAGAAAGTGATTTATTACCGACCAATAAAATGTCTTCCTTTTATTCTCTACTAGTGATTTACCACGTGCGTTGCACGTTATACGTAAATAGTTGTAGTGGTAGAACTCCTTGAGCGAGTCTCATGTGCATTCAGTGATTTGGCACATCATAGTGCATTTAGAACCGTGAAACTTATTATACTGAAAGATGCAACACATATAAATTATACATCTTAACAAAGCAACGTCATCACTACAAACTTTTATGCTGCAAATAATCCCAATAACAGCGGCCATGTCTACCAGAAATATCCTCAATTTCCCAAAAGCTTCAATTTAAGCCTCCTCAATCGACCAATGATTATCGTGGAAAAACTCTAGACATATCTTGTATATTTGCTATACAATTCATTGAGGGGGTGTTTGGTTCACGGGATTGGATTGATTAGGTGTGATATGATTGAGTGGGATTGAGTAAAATTTGATTGATTTGACTGGATTTGTTGAATCAAGATATGCATTTAGATTGTAGGATTAGATTGAAGGATTAGATGGGATACCTATTGAAATATTATAAACACCCTTAAATTGAATTGAAACAACCACACTTCATTCTTGTGAATCTATTCAAACAATAGAATGACAATTTGTAATATTGCATGGGATATGCTCTATCCCACCTTTCACATTGGATTGGCATATCCCTCCATGGAGGAATTTTGCACATTTTTACCCTTTGTATATATGGGCCCTTAAGCAAAACCAAACGGTAGATTAGTTGGGATTAAAATCCTAATTGTTGGTTTAAAAGTCTCACACGCGTGATGGGGGAATACATGTAGGTCCCGAAGGGTTTGGAGGGAAGTTAGGGAGGGTGAATAGACTTCGAAAACTTTTTTCGGGTTGTGTGGATTGCGATCAGAGTCGAGTGAATCGATTGGATCGATAACCAACTTCTTGAGATTTCAAAGATGATCGGTTTGGTTATGGGTTTAAGATGTGAGGTTAAGGGGTGTGAAAAACCAGGTTTGTATAAATCGATTCCAAAGTTGGTATTTGGGTTGACAAAATTGGAGTCGATCGATCGAAGCTTGGTGCTTGGGGATCTTAACTTAGAATATGTGTCGCTTTTAAAGTTGTGCGATGTTGAGTTAATCAAAGCAATAAAAGGCACACAAGATTTATAGTGGTTTGGATAAACCAGTCCCACGTCCTTTCCCTATAACAAGGGGCACCAACTTAACCGACTTTCGATTTGGACTTAGTTTTGTGTGTTAGTCAACAAAAGACACCAACAGATGTTTTAAGAGTTCTCACTCAACCGAGTAAATCAAGATTAGAAACCCTAGATCGAATCTTGCTAAACAACTTATCCTAACTTGGGGTTTGGGTAAGATTGTTTTAGTTCAACTATGAAATCTTTTTTGGATTTCAAGATTAGATGAAAAGATTTCTATGCTTAAGAACTTAAGGGATGAACACTATATGAATAATTGTTTGTGTTCTTTGCGGAAAACGGATTTTTTTTGTTTTGTCAAGCTTTTAGTATAATTTCCGTGTCTTGATGTGATGTGATTATTTATAGACCTTGAAATGTTGAGAGCAATTTGAATTTCGTGCTATTGTTTAGCTTGATGTGAAGCTATCGAAGAATATGTATTTGAGAGGTTGATTGCATCATCGAAAACGAAGGGATGTTCCGTTCGTTTGTTGGATGGAAGACTTACTTTAACAAGTGTTGTTCTTCCAACTAAGGTTGACATTCTTTTTTGATCATCGACGATGTTCAAAAACAACTTATGACTTTTTCGGACAGATGGATTTGATAGAGTTTTGGCGCTGTTGACTTAGCTTCAAGATATGATGTAGGTCTTGGTTTTTGGAATCATCGATCTTCAAGTATTCTAAGTTTGAACTTCATGACTTCAAATTGAGTTATCTAACTAGATCGGATCGATCCGATCTTCCGTTCGGTTTTGCATTTCGCCCGTCGGATATCACCGCCTCTTCTGAATCTCGAGAATCGACCTATACATATTGAGTTCCCCTCAATATGTGACCTATCTATTACATCGGTTGTTCTATACAATCATTATCAACCGGTCTCCTATAGCGGTAATATAAACATCGATCTAACCAATGTGTCCGATGGTCCTATTACATGTGTTTTGGAACTTTCATCAAAACTAAATTTCCCAACAATTTCCCTTTTTGATGAAACCAAAACACCCGAGAAACCAAAAGTTGATAAGTATAGATACGATTAAAAGCATATAATCGTAAGACAAAGAGATTTTGTCTTGGGATAAAAAAATAACCTTTTCATTAGATATGTTGATTACATGTTACATCGTAAAAGTTTGAATTGAAAAGTGATCCTCGACGTCTTCGATTCTTTTCACTCCTTGGGCTTGTATCCTTACGGCATTTCTCGATCTTGTGGAACGTTGAAAATCGATAGAGTTTCCATTTGACATATTGCTCTTGGTCGGAGTTATGTGCGTTTTGCTCAAGATGTCAAAGTAGAATCTCTCAAATGCCGGTCTGTCAAATGAGCCATCCGCCTTCTTCGAGTATACTAACAGATCATACTCTTGGCGTAGATATCTTTACATTTATAAGCTTGGCCTCATTTTCAGATACTTGAAAGTCTCGATATTTATTTCAGAACCGGTTGAGGAACTCATCATCCGGAGATTCTTCTTGTGGAACAAGATCAAGGACAAAAAAGCATCCATAAGCCAATCGATCTTATTCCATTCCTCAAACCTCTTAGCGTGTCAGCGGTTTTTGGTATGATACAAATATTAAATGAGGTTTATGATTTTATAAAATCCTTTTTTAGCCCTCGATTTGAACTTCCGTTTCAACTCTTACCTTGTATTTTTACTTTTTTCAAATATTTTTGATAATCTTTTGGACAATCTTCTCCTTATAATTATTATTATTATAAATAAAAATAAAATTTTGATGTTTTAAACATATTATTTTAACTTTGTCCATGGGCCTTATAATAATAATTTATATTTTTTACAGTTGGTTTCATAGATAATATTTGGTTTTCAAAAAAAAAAATTAGAACCAAATTCACCGTTTGGTTGAATTCAGAGATAAACGAATTTATTTCAAACAGTTGTAAGTCATATTGCGTGTAAAATGTCCAAATCATTTTGTTGGATAGCTGCTTTTTTAGCCATGCCGTCGGAAAAAAATTTTGATCCAGGTTAGGATTTTTATTTTTGTAAGCAAATAATTTTTGGATTGGGAGAAATTTTTCGATTTGTTTGAGACCAATCGCTCCTCTTTTAACTTCAATTTCTTCTTTCGGGAGATCTTTGAGACAAGATTTGCAAGTTGATTTTTGATTTGAGATTAGGTTGATTCATCACTTGGTTCGGGTTGTTTATGCCTTTGGTCGTGAATGAGTCAGCCTTTTGTTTTTCCATCCTTATTTATATATTTTCGGAAAATAATTTTCTTTAAACACGAGGAATTTAAGATTTATCGAATTATTTGGTGATCCCATTTAATTACAAATTAAATTGCAAATCATGGACATTACAATAAAATAAGATTAAGCTTTTTAAATTTGAGGATCTTATTTAGCGGGATGGGGTGGATACATCTCATCAATTTTCGTTCAATTCTAATTTTTAAATAAATGGAATGTTTCATTGGATGAGATGTGGAGGCTTGGTTGGCTTTGAGTAGGCGGAAATTGGTTTGATGGTTCTGAGGCAAATAAAGTCCGTAAATTAATGAAGGTTCTTTTTATGAGCAGTGAATAAAGGGAAATTAAAAAGTTTCATCAAATGAATCTTTCGAGGTTGAGGAGAAGGAGATCGCTCGACTTGAGCTTCTTTCACGATCTTACGCAAATCAAAGTTGAGAAGCCAGAAATTTTTTTGTTGTATCAACGTCAAATCATCTTCTAGTATTGAGTCATGGTAGCTTGGTCTTTCCTGGCCTTTAGTTCTAGCAAGAACCGGTGTGGTTTTAAACCTTTTTGAATTCATCGTCTGGTGGCCCATATATAACTGAAGTTGATGAGATCAAGGCATTTAGGATCCATTCGATTCCATTCAAAGATTCAAGGGGATTTGTCCTTTAAGATAAGCAACCTTGTTGAGATTTTATTCTCTTTTTTTGAGATTCGATTTTGACTCCAAATTTATCGTGTTCTTGGGTAAGATTTTGGATTGATTCCGGCTCCATCAAATTGCGTCCCAAGAACAGACAAAAAGACTGAATGAAATGCCCATGATTGTTCAAATCAAACAAAAATCGGTACTTTCTTTTGAGCATCGGGTTCAAATCAATGTTTTTTTGTTAAACTTTTTTTGATCTCCGTCCTCATTCTCCCTCAAAAAGATTCGCCCTTTTCACTGAGCAGTGATGTCCGCATTTGTCGAAACGATTTCTTCTCCAACGATCCGATAAAATCTGAAGAATCCACCTCTTTCAAGAAATCGTAATAAAGGATTCAAATGAGCGAGCAATATTTTCGTCCGAATTTTCTTCAAAATTTGTTACCTTGGATTCAGATCTCAAAGTGATTCCAAAACGAACGAACTTGTCTTCAAAGATCTTCGTTGCGATTCGCATAGTTGCACATAATCTTTCCTAGTCCATGAGTGGCCATCTGATTAAGATAGACTCATTTAAATTTGTGCATAATCAATATCAATATTATACAAATAAAAAAACAAAAAAGTGAAGCAAAAATTCAGATACCATTAAAAAAAAAACTTTTGAGATCAACGGTTTTTAACGGAAAGAAAGATTCATCAAGTAAAAGAAATTACCAGATTCAAATTTTCAAGATAGTTTTGAAACCTAAGAAATCGCTTTTGAATCGCATGTAGATAATTTGGAGTTTTTCAGAGAATAGAATGCGGGTTTGTGACATTAAAAAAACTCTGGTAGGTTTTGATGAACCTTATAAAGAGACGGAGGGAAAAGAAGACAAGATTTGGAAGATCAATCGTTTGAAAAGATTAAACGCCCAGATTAAGCGGTTTTTGATCGTAGGTCGTGGAAAGCACGCACGAAAACTTTTTTGATTTAAAAGCACGTTCAAAGAAGTTAATACATGTTCCCACGACCGCATTAAATGATTTGCAGGAAATACGCCACAGGATAATGGGTACATAAAAAAAGTAATATCGATAAGATCCGATAATCAAGAAAAAAGAAAAAAGATGATGATCGAAATATTAAATACCTCAATATTGACCTTGTTGATCTTACCCAACTTAAGGAAAATCCCAAACCGATTTTTAATCAATTATTTTACGAGTTGTTGAGGTTTCAAGCTCAAGATCCTTGAATACGCTCGGACCGATCCTCCTTTATTGTTGAAGTTCCCCCCAATGATATTTTCGATTTTCCCATTCCATGCAACATTTGTGGTTTTGTTCGGTGATCTTTCTTATAAAATGTATCAGATTTTGATTGACCTAATCTGAATCTTCTCAGATCAAGTCAATTCTTGGAATAAGTGTTACCGCCAAAACTTAGTCTAGAATAGTAATCTCTATTCCCTAAGTTGGCGCGATTTGACATGCGTAATTATCGTCTCTAATCTTTCAATATGTCAAACCCAGAATTTATCCAATTATCGTCGCGTGATTCCTACACGCTATCCTTTTGATGCAAATTTCTCTAAAAGGTTTTGAGAGCTTGAATTTGCATTTGCACCCTTGCTTGGCCTCTATAAATTGGACCAATTATTTTACACAACATGACCCATTCACCATACTTATTTTCTTTGTGAAATCATGTATCTTGGTGAACCCTTATTTTAGGTTAAGATTAAAGGCAAATATTTTTACCCCTTTTTCAATGAATTGACTTTTCAAATCAACCCTTTGCGTCCCTTTATTTGTTTTTTCGTTATCGTCAAAGATTTCACATACGATTGTTGCAAAGCTTCTCTACCACCATGGAGGCGGCTCATTGCCATTAACTGAGAAGACACTTCTCCTATCCAGTATGCACCTTGTGTGTCTATCGTTATGACGTAACTTAACCATCGGACTTAATCAGTATAAAACATGCAACACATGTGCCCATGAGATCGATGACCAACTCTTTGGCACACGTGTTCCATTTAAATGGAGAACTCTCCCTTTTTAGGGTTCCCGGCTTAGTAATCCTATCAATGCCGCTCTCACTCCACTTGGAGAGTCCATTGCATAGGATTAAACCCCCTTGTTAAGTAAGGGGAAAAAGAGAGCATAAGATCTTAAAGTCTCTCTCTCCTTCTTAATCACCCCCTTAGATCGGGTTTGGGTTTGGATGAAGGTTTAGGGTTATAGGTTTAGGGTTTAGGGTTTGGGTTTTTGGTTAACATTTATGTAAGTAAACCTCGGGTCTTTTGTACTTGTATCTTGTAATGTAACCTCACCTTCGGGTTTTTATCAATGAAAAGTTCATTATTTCATCGTTGTAAAAACGCTTTCTTATGCGATTGTTAGTGTTAATTCCGAATCTTGCTTGTTGAATAAATTAAATCGACTCACAAAGAAGTATTATAACAAATTGATTTAATCGAGATAATCCTTTTGCAATTCCTTTAACTGATAAACCTTAAATCCGACGTTCCTTTAAACCGATAGACCTTAAACGTAACTTAAAATCGATCGATTCCTTTGGATCCGGTAACATGTAAATCGATCGATTTTTCACATCGGTTCCTCGATCGATCTTCCGATCGATTGAGATACCAAACTCAACCGATTCCTTTCTATCTGGTTAGTCTCTTTAGTCGAGAACAATCCATCATGAATTTTAGGTGCCTTTTCTCCAAGATCTAGAAGCCCTAGCTCATTGCATAATTCTCTGAATCGATCTCACCCGGTGGCTTGGTTAGAATATCGCCTTCATATCAAGTATGAATCTTTTCCATTTCGATATTCTTCTTTTCAACGTGATCTCTTATAAAGTGGTGTCCGACATCCACATGCTTGCATCTTGTATGTAGAACCGATTCTCGAGTGATTGCAATAAGACTATTATCATCACGTAAAAATAGGTACATTGTTAGCTTCAATGTTATAATCCTCACCGCCGACTCATGAGAGCTTGGGAACAACCTTCTTTCCTGCACATATATATTCTTGTGTCAGAGATGTCATGAATTTTTTTTTGAAAACCACGAGATCGGTTTACTTCCTAAGAACCGACATGTTCCCGAGGTTGATTTTTCAAATCTTGCAACCTCCATAATCGTAAATAATACCCACTAAGTTTAGATTATCATCCGATGGGTAAAATAAACCAAGGTTTACCGTCCCTTCAGATATTAAGAATCCGCTTTTAGTCGCTTCTAGGTGGTCGATCATTGGATTTGCCAAATGCACATATATCCAAAAAAGTGATATCGTTCATTGGCAAAAGGGTATAGTAGAGATCCAATGAGAGCCCTATATTCCTTCCGATTTGTTTTTTCGACCATCCTCATCCGGATCCATCTTGAATCCGGTCATCATAGAATTTTGGCTTCCTTACAATTTTGAATCCAAACTTAGCCAATAAATTCCTAGTGTATCGATGAATAAATTTGTTTAACTTGAAGACCCGTAAAAGTAATTCATCCGACCCATCATGGACATGGGCATCCTTGAATCTTTCCATAGACTCTTGTTAGAGATCCGAAGATGATACGTAAAGAAAATGATCTTTCCATCTTCTATTCTCAATAAGGTTCGTCAATGTTCCTTTAGTGAACCGATATGATCAAGAATTAAAGTGTATCATAAACTCGAGGATGCCATAAAAGCTTTTTCTTCCGGTACACTTGGTTGCCCTTTTCAAAAGGTTGTTCGACATAAACTTTTTACGCTAAATACCCCACGTTAATAAAAATTACTTTTACGCCCATCTCGAAAAATGAACCCTTGGGGAAGATATGCTCAAAAGTAATTTTTACAATCATGCAAAGGTTTTTAATTTTCCGATTGTGAATACCCCTTAGCAAAAGTCTAACCTTATTTTCGTGATGACATTTTTCTCATCTCTTGTTCGACAGGATAAACCGCGCCAAACGCCTTGAACCCACTAGTTCCCAAACTTGATTTCTTTTACCATTTCGTGTCATGGTAGAATCGTGATGTATCCTATAGGCTCTGTTCCTTCATATTCATGATATCAATCAACTTTCACCAATCGATGTCTAGTTTTAACTTTAAGGCGAACATGATGGGTTATCCGTGTCCTTATTCGATTGGCGTTTTGGAGAACAGTGGTGCTTTTAACACTAAAATTTCATTACTAGTGACTTGGAGCGTTTATGATCCACTTGATAAGAACAAGTCTCTGATTTGGACTCATATATAGCAACTTTTTATCCAGAGGTTTCCCCGAACCGGAATTACTACTGCAAATTGAATATTTCTTCATCGACAGCTTGTAATTAGGAACGATTGATCTGGTGAAAACTAGATCTGGAATGTAAATTGTTATATGCGATTCTTTTTCCTTGATCGTTAGTCGATCCATTTTATAAAAATAGATTCTTGTTGATCGTGTACATCTTGTTCTTTATATCGATCGATTTTTACTTAATCGAAATTCTTCATTCATTTCTAATCGTTTTCAATCTTTATCGATGATTCTTCTTGTGTAAGAATATCCGTTTTAAACTTGGAATAATCATCCACGATTCAAATATATTTGGTTGAGAATCTCGCCGGGTCCGAATAGATCCATATGATATGATGCAAGTCATTCATTTTGGGAGGTTTGAACACCTATTTTCCTTTTCGACATGCAAGATATGTCCGATCCTTTGAAAATACTTCATTCGGAAGTCCTTCTACTAGAGACATATGATATTTTGTTAAAGTTTTAAAGTTCAGATGGCTCATTCTTTTTTGTGCGAGCCAATCGCTACTTTTTGGAACTCTTGACAATTTATGCATTTCTTGGGCAACTGTTCCAATCACCGCGGTAGATCGTCCCTTTCC
The DNA here is from genome assembly GCA_037126765.1 of Stenogyne calaminthoides. Classification (NCBI taxonomy): domain Eukaryota; kingdom Viridiplantae; phylum Streptophyta; class Magnoliopsida; order Lamiales; family Lamiaceae; genus Stenogyne; species Stenogyne calaminthoides. Next base: position 14,160,937 of record JBBCBC010000027.1, on the reverse strand, counting down.
TTGAGATTTTAAAAAAATTGTTAAAATTCTTGAAAATATATTGAATAATCGAGAACTCAACAGATTAAATGTTGTCGCAAATGTGTGAAACCGATAATAGGTACCATTTGAGAATTTGTACATAAACATTATATAGGTTCCAACCCTTGGTATCCAAAGTTATCATCACCAAGAGTATCCCTTTACATATAGAGAGATGTTTTTGACATGTGCCTTGAGCATCCATATATGTAAGTCATAGTTGCTTGAACACCTCCTTTGTTGGCGGATCCACGCGATCTGAAAATTGTTTTAGGTACCCCTTTTGGATCGGGTCCCGAGGGGTTAGGATTAGTTTTGGGAAGCCATACAGAAGAGCACTTCTATTGTGATTTATATAACAATTTTTCTCCGAAGCCAACATAATCATACATCTCTTTATATCTTTTATTTTGTATGATTATTAGTGTGAACCTTGGATGAATTAGAAGATTTGGGATTTTCCTTTTTCGTTTTGTCTTCTTCTTATCCGGTGTGGTTCAAAAAGTGCACCCCTAGATTTAAATTATAAGGGTAAACGATTGCTACCATTAAAAGATTCATATCTTTTAGGCATAAGTGGTTTTTTTTAAATGAAGCATGCTTATTAGGCATGGTGACCTTGATTGGGTCTGAAACTTCCTTTTACTGTGTTGTCTTTTCCGATTCCGATCCGTTGATTAGGTTGAGGTTTTTTGTAAGAATTGGGTTCTTCATTGTTGATTTTGCCGACATTTTTAAAGGTTGGGGTTCATTTTGAGTTAGGCACCGCCTTTACCTTCGCCATTAACCGGGTCCTTTTCCTTATTAGATACATATTTGGCTTTTGATGTATCTTTGTCGAAATTGCCCGAATACACCTTTTTGAGATGAAACCTAGGGGCTTTTTGAGGATGTGGAAGGGTTTCAAGCCAAGTCCCTTCTTATTAATCGTTGTTGAAAATCGTTCATGTCTTGAACGGTTTTAGATGATTTTGAAAAAACTTCCATTTTCAAACTAGATCATCCTCGGATGTTTTTAACTTTCATGCTTTTAAAATAAGGTTTTGTTTAGGTTTTGAAGTCATCGACTACTTTGTTTTTGTTAATGGATCTTTGAAATCTTGAAGCTTTAATCGAGAATTTAAAAAACTCGGTTTTGAATCTAAGTTTAGAAATAGATCATTTTCTTTAAACGGATTTTGTCCTTTTATCATTTTGCGCACATTGAATGGATCTTCAAAATTGTGGAAATTTGTCCATCATTAGGTGTGCTAATGATAACCAAACACATTCCTCGCCATCCAGTAAATCGTCGAAGAATTATTCTGTTTTTTAATCGAATAACTCTATTATACACCAATTGTTAAAATTGATGCACCATTAATATTATTCAATAAAAAAGTCAGTAATATTGTTTTTTTTTTGCATCCAGTAATATTGTCTTTTGAAATCTGAACATAGATATATCTTTCTTTCCGGTGAATTACCTTTTCCATATGGACGACTTTCTTAGTACCCTTTACAATTGTTTTAAATCTTTTGGCGATATTTGAGTCTTCCTTTCAAAAGTTCCCTTCAAATCTTGTTCTTCTCGGAGATGATTATGATCTCCTACTTCTTTCTCGACTATGTTGATAGTCCTTATAAAATCTTCGACATTTACCAAGTTTTGGTGGATGGACTCATTATATTCCCCAGGTTCAAACGGAATGAGCTTTGGTTGCCTTAATTTATACCTCATCTTCATCCGCTTGTCCTTCTCAATCAAATCGAACTCGTGAACTTTAAGGCTCAAGAACAAGTGCTTGGTTTCATTTTTGAGATGTATGGCAATCCTTGATCAATGACCTTCATATCCCACTTCTTGGTGAGAGACCTTAGAATTTTGTAGTTGATATCTTTATACATCTCTACCAAGTTCTCGAAGCTTGTTTATAGACATAGTAATTCTTCCATCGAGTTCGTTGATGGTTTAGTTAAGTAACAAGATCTTTTTCTCGAACTTCACCATTAAACTTGTAGACAATTCGTCTTTTTATCTGATTCGTTTCCTCGCAAATCTCTTGAGTATAACATTGCTTTCGCAGATTTGAGATACTTAATCTTTTCTTTGGTGACCTTATCCATTGTTTTCATGATAATATGCCTTAAATAGTATTAAGTACATTTCCTCTCTTTCGCATCCATCAATGGGCTTTTTTACTATAAGACTTGGGGGGCAAAAGTCTGTATTCCTCCATTTTGGGGTTTTGTCGTGATAAATAATGATGGGTCCTCTTTCAATGACTTCCATCATTCTAACATCGAGCCTAGATGGTTGGACATATATAAAGTTTGCATACTCATCGATTGAGAATGAAAGATCATGATACATACCGAGGTGTTATCCATTTGAAGTGATTTTGGAAAATGAATGAGTTTTAAAATGGTTTTTCAAGATTATAATTGACCACAAAGATTCTTCCTCAAGAATCGATGATACCATAAAAGTCGATTGGTCCGTAAAACCAACAAATTTCGATACCAATTTGTAGGTGCGGGTTTTTGAGGTAAAAGTCTAGAGGGAGGGTGAATAGTGCGAAAACTTTTCGCGGCAGATCAAAGTGTGAAAAGTGATTCTTCGAATAAAATCGATTCGGACCGATAACCAACTTATCTACTAGTGATTTAATTCGGTAACTATCAGTTTGCGCGGAAGCTTAAGTTTTACCCGTGTGAAAAACCAGTTTGTATAAACGATTCCAAAGTTGGTATTTTAAAGTTGACAAAATTGCATCGATCGACGATCGAAGCTTGGTGCTAATCGATCTTAACTTAGAATATGCATGTGCTTTTAAAGTTGTGCGATGTGAGAACTTATTAATCAAAGCAAAAAAGGCACACAAGATTTATATCGGACAAAAATTATACGCCCATCTTTAACAAAGGGCACCAACTTCAACTTCACTTAACGACGGACTTTTTTGTGTGTTAGTCCAAACAAGAACCAACAGATGTTTTAAGAGTTCTCACTCAACCGATCCTTAAATCAAGATTAGAAACCCTAGATCGAATCTTGCTAAACAACTTATCCTAACTTGGGGTTTGGGTAAGATTGTTTTAGTTCAACTATGAAATCTTTTTCTTGTATATATGACTCAATGATTATCTAGATGAAAAGATTTCTATGCTAAGAACTTAAGGGATGAACACTATATAGAATAAATTCTTGTTTGTGTTCTTCGTATGGAAATCTGAGTATTTTTGTTTTGTGAAGCTTTTTGATATAATTTCCGTGGTCTTCACTCTGAAGTGTGAATATTTATAGACCTTGAAATCAAAGAGCCGTTGGAGAGCAATTTGAATTTGAGGCTATTTTTCAAGAGACTTGGGCTTGATGTGGCGTGCTTGAGAATCGGCATGGCCGAAAAGCGTGAATATGTATTTTAGATGGAGAGAGCATCATCGAATCCCATGAGTAATGGGCTCATACGTGTCTCTTCCTTATTGGATGGAAGACTTACTTTGCGGTGTTGTTCTTCCAACTAAGGTTGACATTCTTTCCGCTTCGGATCATCGACGATGATCAAAACATCGATTTTCATTTTGTGAATCTATTCAAACAATAGAATGACAATTTTAATATTGCATGAGGATATGCTCTATCTTAGCTTCAACCGCGATCGCGATATCCGGTCCGATGGTCATCCGATCTTCGAAAATTCTTTTGAACTTCATTTTCAAATTGAAAGTTATCTAACTAGATCAAGATCGATCCGATCTTCCGCTCGGTTTTGCATTCCCGTTTGATAAACCAAATCTCCGGTAGATTACATATTGAGGATTAAAATCGGTTGTTCTATACAATCATTATCAATCGGGTCTCCTATAGCGGTAATATAAACATCACCACCTAATGAGTCGACGGGTCCTATTACATGTGTTTTTGGAACTTTCATCAAAACTAAATTTCCCAACAATACACGTGTTCGATGATTTTAAAACTTTTCTTTCATCGAGGTCGATGGGTCAGTTATCCCGATGATTTTGCTCGAAAGCACAGATTGCCTCGAGTCAAAGTCTCATCGAGACAATGATCCCGAAGCCGCTTTAAGAAGCGATTAGCCCAACCGAGCTCGAAGTTTATCAGAGATCCCGAGGCGCTTAGATCGGATAATTATCTTCTTGAACCCTCATAGAGAGTTAGTTCGATTTGGTAACTATCGTTTCTAGCTACTCAAGTATCTTGAATGGTTGGCCCTAAGTTTATACTGCGTTTTAGCTTTTCAAAAATCTTCCCTTCAATAAAAACAAGTTGATTAAGGTCGTGATCAATTAGATGCAAGTTAATTTGATTGGTTCCAACTAAATATCGCTGAATTATGCTTTCAAATGAAAAACATGCAACAGATAATAATGCAAAGATGTAAAGCAAAACAACACAAAGAATTATAGTGGTTCGTAGACTCAAGCTCCTACGCCCACTCTCTCGATCTTCGAGAGAAATTCCTTAACCACTTCCTAAAGCTTTCAGGTGACTCACCTGCAGTACTTACTCACTTTTCTACCTTGAGTTTTCGGGCCGACTCCTCACCGCAGCCTTACTAACTCAAACACACACAAGTGTTCAGACTACCACAAGTAGCTTACTAACTTATTCTAGAGTTTTTTCGCTAACTCACCAGTAGCTTACTAACTCTTTACAACTCCAACTCACCAACAAAACACACACAAACTACCTTAACAAGGGGTTTGGATTTTGGGTTGGTTTCCAACTAGGATGAGATATCCTTTACAATAAGAACAATGTAAAGGCTAGGATGTCTCTACTAAGCTTTGGATATTTCTATCACTCTAGGCTTAGTGAATGAGCTCTCTCCAATGTGAAACACTTGGGAAATTCTAGGGTTTTCGAGTGCTTCAATTTGCAATAATACGAATGAGCTCTTGAGTTGCTTTGTAATTTTCCGTGACCTCTCAATGTAAAGGGTCACTAGTATTTATAGGCAACTTCACCAAGGTCACTCTTGAAAAACTATCCGTTGGAGGAGATAGCTTCATGAGTTTCCTCTTATGGTGTTTGATGAACGGCTATATTTAGGGTTTGAATAATCCTTGCATGTTTTAGGAAATATGCGGTCATGTAGCCAATCACCAATTTTTGCGATGCGGAACATAGTACTCTTGACATGATTGATGTCCTATCACTTTCAATTGTCGAAGAAAGTATGTGTTGTCTTTCTACGATTGGTTCTTGTCTTGATGAAATGTAGACAAACAAAAATGACTCTTTTTTGGTCAATCCTCCGAATGAGATAACCTTAAACAACACTTAGACTTAGTTCCTTTTTGTGCGCATATGAATGTTTTGGGCAATATCTACTTTTTCAATCTTTGTGTTTTTCTCGGTTTTGTAGTCTTGGATAGATATATTGATTGCCTCTCGAACATTGAGGTTATCTTGAGTATTCGAGATCTTTACCGAGTCTTCAAGAACTTCTTTGGTCTTCAGTATCTTACGAGTCTTGATGTCTTCTTGATGACATCTGAGTCTTGAGTCTTGATGACATCTTTGAGTCTTGATGTCTTGATGACATCTTGAGTCGATTGTCTTGATGACATCTTGAGTCTTCGGTGTCTTGATGACATCTTTGAGTCTTCGGTGTCTTTGATGACATCTTGAGTCTCCAGTGTCTTCAGCGACATCTTTGAGTCTTGAGTCTTCTTGAGTTACTTAGTGTCTTTTCTTCAGAATCTAACCTGATCTATATCTGCTGACTATACATGGTGCAGATAACTTCCTGAACAATCTATCTTTGGCTTAGGACTCGATCTATCAAGATTAACCTGAACATGTCATACTCAGGGGTTTTGGGATCTAATCAAAACTTCTTTATTAAATTCATCTCCCAACACTAATCATGGCCTATCCCGATCAATCCCGTAAACCAAACGGGGCCTGATAGATTTATTAAAAGATTAATCTCAGGACCCGCTTGGTTGGGGGTAATGAAAGTGGGTAATGAGAATTACTTCTATTAATGATGCTTGGTAGTTTGGATGCGAAGTAAGCAATTGATTACCTCCACCCACTCACTCCACCTCACATGATACCCATTGTTCATATTCTAACCAAGCAATAACAATGCAATCAATAACCCTTAATATATATTGACCCCTCAGTGATACTCATTACCATTACCATTCCCTAGTTATACCAAGCGGGCTTTCAGTTTCATCTTTGTTCCAATGAATTTAGACCTACAAGTTATGGGATAGACATATAGAGTTGTTTAAAAAGATGACGCAATAAAAATTGTAATCTCTGAGATTCATTGAAAGTGATTCATTTTGAGATTGCTTATTTTCACTAAAATCAAATTGCAAAGAAAATGAGGCAACTACATCAGAGGATGAAAAGAGTTCTTCGATGCCTTAAACAATTGTACTGAGTGACTCAGGGAATGTGCGGGGACAACTATGCAAGTATGATGACCATAGAGTTTCAACTCGAAGGTGCAAAGAAGATATATCCCCAATGATTGATATCAATTCACTGCAATCCAACGACACAACCAAAATCATACTCAGTCCACACTCTTTTAGTTATACCAATATACTATTTTGCATATGGTTGTACTATAGAAGATTAGAGAACATACTATATGTGGGTTTTGTAAAATTGTGTTTTAACAATTCCCTCCTATCCTCATTAAGGTGATTTTTTAAGGTGATTTAATTATCACTTTTGGGGGGAAAAAAACAGTTAGTAGACTCTCAAACTTATCAGTTTATCTAACTCATATATATATAGTATTATGTGTGTGTCTTTACATACATATACATAAATAATTTATTAAATCACACACAATAGTTCAACCTAGCACGCCTCTTAAGGCCTTGGCTAATCAAATCATCTAGATAGCAAGATGCACATTTATATTGAATCGTGAATTCAATAATGTAATATATTCACAACCACCAATATGCAAAAGAATAAAAGAAATTTCATTTTTCTGCCATAGCTACATTATAAAAGTATCCCACAAACACAACATTCAACATTATAAAACTGCAAAATCATCTACCCTCAAACAACATAACCAACTACGAGAGCGAAATTAGCGTTGAAGTGATAAAGAGTTTTCCATAGCATAGTCAGAGAAAAGATAGAATGAGTTCAAAATACCTCATTATGTATTGTTGCATTGCATCATTGCACACCCAATAGAAGTCCAATAGTAGAAACTTTCACGTAGAATGTCATTTTATGCTTTGAATCCCCCTCCAGTTTCAATTATTTCCCCTCTCCTTTATACTATGTTTCTCTTCTTTATTGGTATATTGTTACACTTGAATGTCGTTTATCATACATAAACTATTTTATATTATAATGATTTGCATTCTTAAGTTATGCATGATATCTAATACTTCACTTATTAATAGTGAAATTTAAAACAAAGCACTTGAAAAAAAATATATAGTATTACACATCTCAGCAACAAGATACGTTGTCAAGCTTCTTGTTAGCAAATTGCAAATTATGTTATCACATTAAGAACTAATATAGGTTTGCATTTTCTTCTCATATAATGACAATGCTTCATAAGGTATAGAAAGGGGATATAATAAATGCAATTGAGCATAATATATAGGATGTAGCCTAGAAACAGTAGTTCGTATTGAAATTTTACTTTCAAGTTATTGGGCCATACACAAAACTGAATAAGTCCAAACATTTACACACCCAAAGACTGAACATATAAACTAAAACTTTTAATGATTGTGTTTCAAAAATCATTCATATATCTTTTGTTTGTTAAAGTACATACAAAATTGTATATGCGCCAATCAAAATAACGGATTTTTCAGAAAAGTTAACATGGCACAAGATAAGAGCTTACAAGAAAATTGAAAATCTTGATGCCTCTGCACCATTCAGGAAAACATAAGAGGGGAAACTGTATCAACTTCCTATGAAGGCCAATAAAATAGGAAATACACATTCAAGTACAAAACCCTTTTCAGAAATAAGCAATGGCATGACCTTTTACGCTCTAGCACTTATTTGAAAGATGGATTAAAATGATACCTTCTGGACCAGCCATAGAATATAGTAGATTAAAAAATTTAAGAAAATTGAGAATTAAACACAAGTACTTGGAACAGAGCATTATCTTAATGCCCTTATATCATAGAGAATTCATCAAACTGAAATTGTAATTAACAAAATAAATACACCCAAACAAAGATGGTCCAATTAGTGCAACTAAGAGCATAAAGTACCTTTATAAGCCTTTGTAGTGCAAGAATATTTATATTGCCAGACAAAAGAGTCCTGGGTGTATCACTAATCACCATGCCTTTCAAAAGATACACTGCAATAGCCAATCATGCAGAGAAGAAAATGATTATATAAAATACATCGGATTAATTAATGTCTATGCATACATCTACACATTCAGTGGTAAATTCTTTGCAAGAGTTATGCTAAAATTATTATGCAATAAGCTAGAACTCATGTAGAATCCTAATGAATGAATTTTCATAATGTCAATCAAACATCACTAATTAATAATAAAAACAAATTAATTTATATTATGGTGTTACCCCCTTACACCGAATCATCAATCTAATAATATATTTCGGATTTCACAAGTTTAAAATTAAAATAAGAATCGACCTGTGGAGACTATTGTTGTTGCTTTCAAAGTCTTCCTTCAAAATGTTACTTCTTCAGTTTGCATATCTTTATCGTTCATGATCCCTCATCTTCCTCCACCACCATCATCTCAAACGTGGCCCCACAACCAAAACGCCCGGACGACGTGGTCTTTATTCTGACCTGAACCTTCCTCTTCCCCAGACGAACCTCAGACCCGTAACCAAACATTTGCAAGATTAATAATAACTCAAATCATTGCACAAACTGCAAAAATAACATCTGAAATTATTTTCTCCAAGTCAGATGTTGAGGATGTCTTGTATAAAAATTCTAATTATCTCAAAATCCACTGTAGAAAAAGTCGCAAAAAGGGACATATCTCTAACTGGAATATGCATATTGTTATGTGACCAGAAGTTTGATTCCAAATATTGAACATTTTGTAATTGGTGGCCTGCATACCACGTCAATTCAATTAAGTAAATTAAACTCCAACATCAAATATAGAAAAATAGGTCATTGATAATAAAAGAATTCTTTAGAATCACACCATCAACTTTATAGGAACTAGATCAATTCAAGTTAGGAATATAGAAGCCCAAGTCATTGATAAACTCTCCTACGGAAGTCCCGATAAATTAAAATGTCTACATTATCAGAATTTGAAAGCCACCAAGACAAGCATAGAATATATAGGCCAAGTTGCATGTCTAATAACATACAAATAATCGGTAGTATAAAAATATTATGGTCAAAATACACCCTTCTAAACACAATTTCATACATTCAACATCTTATGGAAAATGAAGTTCATTAACCCCAGCATTTTAGTAGAAAAAGAAGACGTCATTTGCTGATACGAAGCCACCCTTCTTTACACAGGCCTTCAATTTCAGCATGACCTCTGATTCCTACACAACCCCGCCTCCCTAATTCCTACTCTTGCCTAAAACACACACAAAAGGCAAAGTAATCAAGAATTGTGTTCAAGAATCACTTATTTTATATTATCAAAAGAATTCATTTATACCTTCTTGGGTTCATTTAAATTATCAAGAAAGTTATCTGCACCTTTCCAAAAATTTGGATAACAAAGAATTGAAGTTGAAATTACTCTTCATCTATGATGTACCAGTGCAGGACATTTTACTGAATGAAATCATGAAAATATATTAAATTTGGAAAAGAAAAGGGAAATAAAAATTGTTTAAAGAAAATGAGGTAAGGTCTGAAATATATTACATTACTTGCTTGATTATCTCAATTGGCAAATAATGCTTGGAAATATCTGCAAAAACATATAAATATGAAATTCAACTGTAATCAACCATGCATCAAACCTCATGAAATGAAATAAAAATCTATTAATAAAAGAATATCATCATTGTACTGCAAGCCCACACTCAAGTATGGACACCATTGTATTGTATCGCAAGGAAAGGAAAGAAATGACAAAAATGAAAAATCTTTTCATACCAAACTTTAAAAGAATCTAAGAATAAACCAATTCGAGCATTGCAGAGCATAGATTTACAAGCAGCTCTGTACATAAGATTGAACCCTCTTATCCGGTACAACAGTATCCTGAGGTATCAATAAGAATCTTGGTTAATACCAGATACAAAAAATTCCTGGAAACTAAGAAGAAATTGATACATAGTCTTGCATGTTGCAACTCCAGGAGTTTAGATGATAAAAAAAATTTGATTAATAAAGATAAAATCACTGTATAAAAGGAGCCTCCTCCAAACTTTGACTAACATGCTGCTTATCCTCTTCCGACTCTGTCCTACATTCAACAAAATACTGAAGCACCAAGGTCAAAACATCAAACTAAGTAAAACACCTTTTAAATTGCATCCACTCGAAAAAAATATAGCTTTCAAGAATCAAGTTTTTACCCATATAATGACACAAACATATATGAAACTAACAACCATGTGCATAAAAAATTAAAAGGTCTTCAAGTAAAATCAAGAAATTCAAACGTCCAACAATACAACCAAAAGATCAATATAACATACATCAATTATGAGTCTGACAAGCAATCTATAGAAAAAATATTATATACTACTTCCAAATTTAAACTTACGCATAAACTGCTCCACATATTTTACACAAATATAAAGGAAATATATGACTCTGAAGAATTGGAAAAGGGTGCCATAAAGGAAATAAAATTTGTTTATGCTCGAGCATTATAATTATCTTATAGGAAGATAGGTTCGACAATCGACCGCCATTTACTAATCCAAAAAGGAAAATCAATGTTCACTAATAAAGGATTGCAAGTTTGGAAGGAGGCAATAATTTTAAATAATTAGAGAAAGACCTTGGTGAAGGTGACGGTTGCAAGCAAGGCCCGCGGCGGTGTAGGCTGCCGCGTTATCCCATTGGCCGTCTGCCGCCATCAATCATCGTCTACCTATATAGCGTCCTTCTCCGCTACAAAATCGATGTGGAAAAAGGTGAAGATGAAGATTCAGCCGCCCTCGATCTGCCCTCGAAGCGACGATTCTAGTGCAAGAGATGGGAGTATCATATATGAAATGAATATGAACACACTGAAACGACAAATGAATATTTTTATGACAATCTTTAACGGCCCCAAAAAATATTTTCAATGGCTTTTCATTTTCATCTTAACAAGGGTTAAACTACACAATCAAAATAATTAGAGGGTTAAAATGGTCTAAAAATATTTCTCAAGCATAAGCCACTTTTTAATATAGTATTGATATTGATATTGATAGCAAGGGTTAAACTGCACAATCAAAATAATTAGAGAGTTAAAATGGTCTAAAAATGTTTCTCAAGCATAAGCCACTTTTTAATATAGTATTGATATTGATATTGATATTGATATTGATAGCAAGGGTTAAACTGCACAATCAAAATAATTAGAGGGTTAAAAATGGCCAAAAATTTTTCAAGATGTTCCACTTTTTAATATAGTATTGATATTGATTGATATTGATATTGATTGATAATGATATTGATAGCAAGGGTTAAACTACACAATCAAAATAATTAGAGGGTTAAAATGGTCTAAAAATGTTTCTCAAGCATAAGCCACTTTTTAATATAGTATTGATATTGATATTGATTGATATTGATATTGATAGCAAGGATTAAACTGCACAATCAAAATAATTAGAGGGTTAACATGGTCTAAAAATGTTTCTCAAGCATAAGCCACTTTTTAATATAGTATTGATATTGATATTGATATTGATATTTTATTATAACTCATATTTCTAAAGTTTGATAATTTTTTTGGTACAAATATATTTTAAACGTATTATATGTTAAATTAATTGTCTTTTTACTATGTTTAATATGACATACATATTATAGATATATAAAAATAAAATTCAAATTTAAAATGATAATATTAATGTTAATAAAATATTTTTCAATTGTTTTAACTATATGAGTTGCAAACTTTTTATTTTATTAAACTTTAATAACATAAAATTTTAGTACTTATAATGAGTTTAGTGTTTAATAAAAATTTATATACTTAAAGAGATATTCACTTATATATTATTTCATTAAATTTATCATAATAAATTTAGTTAAATTTTTTATCATAAATCATCTTGTATTGAAGTTTGTATTGAAGTTTCAAGTTTTAACATTCAAATCGTGCATGGGGAGAAAGGAGAAATACTAGTTATAAGAATAATGATATAGTAAATTATTACACGAATGATATCATCTGTTCCACTTTCAGTGTTCCACTCCATGTTCCATATTGTGGATGTATGACAAGTAGAGATTAAAGTATTATCTAAAGGTCCACCATAATTCTGGGTCCATATTTTAAAAATTCAGGAAGTGAAACATATTTGGAACATGAAAAATTAAAAAATTGACATAGATGAATGAAACTGATTATTACAAGCAAATGGTGGCGACTATTTCGGAGTCTGGTGAGAACCCTCATGTGATAACAATGTTACTATAAGAAGCAACTGCACAAGTATGGCTCCATAAGTATTAATTGTCACTCACGTGAACCCCCTCGACACGTGGAACATTCTACAAGTGCCACCTGTTGTCTAATCCTCAAAAAGAAAGAGATTTTAAAAGGAACAATTTCACGTAAAGGCACAATTTATAATTTTTTTAATCAGAAAAAGGTAAAGATTTTATTCCTCAATGGGCATGAGTTGTACCCACCATACAAAAGCACAATTTATAATTTGAGTCTTTAATTTATAATCTTCACGGTATAACCGTATAAATATCTCATTTTGAGGCGTACTTTTTATTTTATTGGGTTAATTAATTCTAAAAAAATGTACACTATTTTAATTTAATCTCAATTCTAGCACAAGTTACTATTATTATTGTTTTTTTTAAATACAATGTCTTTTAAATGTCGCAATTCAAATTGCGATTTCATTTTAAGCACTTTTTTTTTGGAATATGATGTACTTTACATAACTGGAATCGTCTCAAGAATATCATATGACCGGAATCAAGTATATGTTATGAATTTAAATAATTTAACAAATTTTATTTATTTCAATATGCTTTTTTAACTAATTAAACTTAACTGATATCATGCACTGAATAAGTTCAATGCTCATGAATTAAAAATTACATTCATAGCATGAACTAATTCTATACAAAATTTTTGTCCGAAATTAAAAAGTGTGTCCTAAACTGCAGGAATTAAAAAACAATGTCATAATTGAAATCAGGACAAAATATTGTGTGTTTTTAAAGAGAAAAATGTGTCATTATATGAACAAAAAGTTACTTTCACTATTTCATCCACTTTCTCTTTTACTTTTATCTGAATCTCTCTTTGATTGAGTCATATTTTATAGATCTTTGATCCGTGAAATATTTTAAATAAATATTGTATTTTTTTAATTGACAATTTCTTTTTTTTTTTTTTTTATATTATGTGATCCTAAATTATTGGGGCTTCAACCCAACAATATTTTATAAGAAACTACTATTCAAATACTCGAGTGAAACACCATGAATTGAAATGATACTGTCTCGTATAAAACATGTTGCAAAGTATATGTAACTAGTGTTAGCTCGCGAACTTCGCGGATTAAAAGAATTTTTTTATATAAAATAATTAATAATATTTTAACATTTTTTATAATTAAATAATTTGTAATTTATAAAATATTAAAAATAAAAATATAATTCAAATATGTAAATATAATTTTATATGTTATTATACTTGATGAATCTAAAAAAAATAAATGAATCCAAAATTTTAAATTTAAATATATATATATATATATATAACACACTTTAAATTACAAATTTAAAAAAAAAATATTTGTAAAAAATATTTATTGTATACTTGCAATCCGAACAAAAACACAAAATTTTCATACTTGAGTGAGTCTCCTGTGCACCAAGTGCCCACCGTGCACTCGGATATACGAGTAACCCATTAAAAAAATGAGACATCGCCATTAGTAAAAAGGAGGATCCACACAATAAAATGGGTAGGGTCAAAGTGAGTGCACAGATCTAGAATCCGTGCACCAAGTGTATATGAGACCTTGCCTATATTATTTCAGAGTCAAATATACTAATAATCTCAATTTTGCACTACACGTGAGATTTTAAAAAAATTATACATTTTTAAATACTTTAAATATTTATTTATTTTGATTTATTTAATTTTATTATATTCATTCATATTTATATTTCTTAATATTATGCAATGCAATATATCTTCTTTCAAAGTAAATTTTATATTAATATATTAAATTAAACACCTCAAAATTATATTTTTTAATAATTAAAGTATAGGCATGATTTGTATTTTTAAACATTGTATATGTGATATATATTTTTATTAATTTATTATTCTAACTTATAAATTATAATATATATTTTAAATATAAAGTATTTGTAATTGTATATCATGTTGATTCAATATTTATTTTATTCATTGTTAAGTGATCCTCGTACAGTATAATTCACCTACAAAAAATATCAATATATTAATTGTATTTTAAAAGATTTTATAGCATGCTAATTATTATAATTAAAGTATATCATACATTCATAGTATAATATAAATAAATTGTTACGTCATTAAATAGTTTAAGAAACGACAATTAGTTGGTGTAAAAAATTTATATGTCACTGCATAATACTATGTTGGTAAGATTTTTTTTAAAAAATTTATAAATGTTTTAAATTGTATGATTGACAACAATAATATAATTTAAAACATAAAACTTTTTTCAATTATAATATGTTTGACTCCATCTCTAATTATTCAAATTTCATCTTATTATTAATTTGATTTGAATTAAACATCACATTTCCTTATACCTTTAGAGCATACTTGACCGAGACTTTAAAGAAAATAAGTTAGAAATCAATTAACATCAATTATTTATTAATGAGTTACTATATATATGTGTATATTTCACCAAATGCCTATACAATTTTTTTTTTAAATAATTCAAATATTCAAAAGTTAAGATGACAATTTATTTAAATAAAAAGATACTCCCTCCGTCCCTCAAAAGTATGCTCACAAGGTTTAAACATGTTTTATGAAAAGGTAGATTAAGTCCATTTATGAATAATAAAATTAGATGTGAGTAAAGTATAATGATAACTTGAGTAATTAAGTGTTTGTTGGATTATAAAGATTAAACAAATTGTGTTCGTAGACGTTCTTAATCTACCTTTCCGTAAAATATGTTTCAGTCCTCTGAGCATACTTTTGGGGGACGGAGAGAGTACTATGTTATCCTTTAAATGTTAACTAAAATATATTTTATTATATTTAATATCTTTTGTCAAAAAAATTATTGTCACGTGGCCAGATTTTTTTATAATTTCTTTTATAAAGTATTAATTTTATGTTTTAGATCAATTCAATTAGATATCTAAGGTTGACCTACTTAATTAATCTAAAAATTAGAAGTTTTAGATTAAACATAAATCGTCAATTATCTAAATTATTCTCTTATATCGAATATCAAACTTTTGAGATGTGACATACATATTACTAAAAAAAATTTAATGTCATCATATATAAATTTATCTATTGTACTTTTTTTTTTATAATTTACAAAATACACGTGGTATTAATTTAGTGATCACAAAGTATCAGCAATTGACATGACATATACAATTTTTTGTATATTTAGGCCAAGTTTGACCTGATATATTTTATAAATAAATTTAATATAAAATATATTTTAACATTAAAAAAAATTAGAACATAAAGATATTTTATAATTTAATAAGACCATTCAAAAGCTTAATAAGACCATGCATAATATTGTCTTAAATAGCAATAAATCTTCTCCTAAAAAATATATTATCTTTTTAAACACATAAACTTTTATAGATCTTGATTAATTAATGTTAGTTAAAATAAAATAATCAATCTTCATTACTTAGTTAAGTCTGTTATAAATTTTTTAAATTAATAATAAATAAATCTACTAAATATCGCAAATTTAATTGTGATAAGACACTATTACATTGACACAAATATATATAATGTAATTTAACTATTAATTATATTTAGACAAATCAATCTACATTAATTTTTTTAATTGACATATTAGTTATTAATTGAGTGATTTTAGGAAGCATAATATTATTGTCAATAGAATTAAAAAATAAACTATTTCGGCCATATATAAGTTAATCATGAAAATAAAAATGCATAGTATCTATTGAAATAATGCATTTCGGTCCATATTTCTAATATTTTTTTTGTTATCTTAGAGATATATATTAAATTTAAATATTGTACGTATTAATAGTTGATCAGATTAATAATTATTGTAAAATATAAACGTTGTTACATATTTTCTAATCATAGTTGAAATTAAAATAATAATTAAAATAATTTTAAGTCAATTTTAAAATCATTAGTTGATATTGACATGATTATAGAATATAATTGGTTTTTCATTTTATATAATTTTTTTATTAATTATGTCTTAATTTAAGCATTCTGTTAAATTTTTACCATATAAAAAAATCAATCAAACATAATTTTCAAATTTAAATAACTTAAGATTGAATAAAATAATGGCACATTGAAGATTTAGCACTGATTTTTTTTCTCACAAAAGTTTCCACAAGCGGTAATACAGTTTGTACGGTTAACACCACATAATATATATTGGAATACGATTCGCTGAGTTGACCTCTTTAGATGCTTAATTGTTTCATTAATAATAAATCTTCTCCTAACATATCAAAAGGACTGACCTGTTTTGAAAAGAAAAAATTAATAAAAGTAAACTTTTATATTATAAAATGGTGGAAGTGTATTTTTCGAAGAAAAGAAAATGGTGGACGCATGGAATATAGGAAACTTTCTAGGAGTACTATATAATATAGGAAATTGTGCATGAAACCATGTCTATAATACAGATCTTCATTAATTATGTTAATTAAAATAAAATTATCAATCTTCATTAATTAGTTTGGTTTTTCATTTTATATAAATTTGGTATTAATTATGTTTTCTGTCAAACTTTTATCACCTAAAAAAATCAACTAAATCCAAATTTCAAATCTCAGATTCCACATATCATTTCCTAATTTTTTGGAACCAATAGATACATTGAACATTGACCTTTTTTTTTCGATTAAATATTTACGTTTATTTAATTGATAAAAATGAGCTAAACATACCCAATTTTTTTAATTAATAATAAATAAATCTACTAAATATCGCAAATTACAAATATTTTTAATTATATTACATTTGACTCACTAATACGTATTACATTCATATTGTATAAAAGATAAAAGTCCTCTGGCATGATTGAGTTTATAAGTATTACTTTCTTACACCTAAAATTATATTTATATCTAAATTAAAAATAATTGACATGATTATAAAAGATTTTATAACCATTATTTATTTTTATATATTATGTATATTAAGGATCACTTGCGTAAATCCATAAACATAATATAATTTTTGTTCAAGTTGTTTTATGCTAACTTATAAACTCTTAAAATTAATAATATAAAAATTATTAACAATATTTTTTTTATAATTTTTTTTGTTTGAGTTGTTTTTAGGGTTAAAGATTTTATAATTCCACGCTGTACATAAAATTTTATGAAGAGTTTATAAAGATCACTTGCATAAAAATATATTATGTATATTAATTAATTAGATTGCATTCGAATATATAATTTATAAACATTATTTATTTTTGCCTATTATTCAGATATAAGAATTTTCATATTTATCAGATACATAAACATTAAAATAAACATGATGTGGATGAACTAATTTAGCATAAAATAAAACAATAATCAATATGGACCAAATCACAAATCTCAATATATGTTCCAAGATTTTCTCCTATTAATTAATTAGTGACAATTGGGGGACTTCAAAATTGATTATTAACTAATATTTATATGTTAGATTAATTTTTAGAATACTAAATTTGTAAGAAATATGACAAAATTAATTAATTTAAACACCCTACGCATAGTAATTAGTCAATATTCATGGCACCCATGTTTCGATTATATTTAAACACCCTAAGCATGGTAATTAATTAATTAATGACAAAATACACAATTTTCTCCTATTAAACAACCTTGGGCCAATAGTAATTTTTTTTTTTTTTTTTTTGTAAAATTTAAAAATCAAACAATTCTATATTTTCATCTAATTATACGCGTTGATTATGTATATTAATTAATTAGATTGCATAATATATGTAACAAAATTATGTAACTAATATTGAAGGACACCAACATTAATCGCCCTTGAAAGAAAAAAGAAGAAGATTAAAATTGAATTCAAATCAAGATGATCGAGAACGTAAAACTATATCTATTATATTAATAATGTCAAACATTACATAGATCAAGCAAAAAAGTCTCCAAAATTTATAAAAACATAAAGATATTTATACTCTTCCAAAAAAAAAAAAATTCAATCGTCTTTGTAGATGAAGTCTTCAACTATCCAAACATTGCACTTGTAATGAAAACCCTCGATCATATTCTGCAAATCTGTTGATTGAATAAACAATCAATATTAAAGAGAATGGAGGAGTCTGGAAGAAATACCGGAAAAAAATTGAAAGAACTAATATTTTAGTACCTTAATCCACTGAAGAGATCGTAAGTAGACTAATCTACATATATAAAAGACGACTAAAATTATAAAAACTTGCAAAACATTCTTCAAGCATTATATGATAATAAGAACCTGAAAAAAAAAAAGAACAAAAAATTGTTAGAGAAGACAATATCAAAATAACGAACATGAGAAAATAAAATGGAAGAGAATGAATGGAGGAAAAATCGAACAAATAATTGTTAGAGAAGAAAATATCAAAAGAAAAAAAAAAGAACAGGAGAAAATAGAATGGAAGAGAAAGAATGGAGAAAAAAGGAATAAGAGAGGTCCGAATTTATAGGAAATGAAAAACAAAATCAACGGTTGAGATTAAAACAACACACAAAATGAATGAGATTAGAGGGATTTAAAATAGAGGAATATGGTTTTGCCACATCACCTGCCACATCATTTTATAAATTATTTGCATTGTAGAGATTATAGATAGATGTTGATAATGATTTGTGCTATAAAAATGACCATTAAAGATATTGCAAGGGTCGGTGGGAAAGGTTCAAAGGTTGTAGCCATATATGGTTATAGTTATTACTTATCCTTACCGCGTAATTCATTACTTCCATTATTCTCTTTTATTTCAACAATATTTAACCCCATTGACTTCCTATTTTAAAATTTCTGGAATAATAACTAATACTGGATAACAAGTTGTATCACCCTCTTGCTAGGCAAATTTTGTGAGATAGCGTCTCATGAGTAGTATTTAATGAGATGGAGCTATAAATTCAATTATTCAGTTGAAAAATAGAAATTGAACTCACCTTCGATCCAAATTCCAAGTTTGACATATTAGACATTAAGACTATCACGTGAGACTATCTGATGTAGATTGCAGAAGGATAAGCGTATAATTCGTTGATTCTTAAAATATCTAGATGAATACGCAAACGTAATAAACGTTTAGTTCCGTTGATTCGACTTGAATACCGGAAGAACAACGATTAAAACACGAACAAAGGGATAAAACTCAATATATTTTCTATTTCATCAAAAGATTTCAATTACAATGACTTAAATGCTCTATTTATACTAATCAGTCTAATCTCATAATTAATTAACCCAATATATAAAAAGATATAATTAAATAGAATTTAATAAGATTCATAGAATCCGGCTATATTGGTCAAGGGTCGGGCAAACCCATTCATTAGTAATATTGCGGCTTCATCTCCATCACTATCTATCCTTTATAACATTATTATTATTATTATTATTATTATTATTATTATTATTATTATTATTATTGTTATTATTATCTCTACTATATATAAAAGATAAACTTTTAGGCAATGTCAAATTGCTCTATTTCAAAATCTCTCAAATTTCAATAACTCTAATTTTAAATTTAATTTCAACCGTACATTTATATTTTTTAATTCTTACCGTTGATTAAATGAGATTGTAACTACAAATCTCGTGAATTAAATATAAAACACGGAAATAAATTTACAAGTTTATTTCTTGAATTTGAATTTTGAATTTAGCGGGTTCAATCTCTAATTTATTCCTCCAAATTTGAATTTTGAATTTAGCGAGTTCAATTTCTGATTTGTTCCTCCAAATTTAAATTTTGAATTTAGCGGGCGGGTTCAATCTCTAATTTGTTTCTCTGAATTTGAATTTTGAATTTAGTGGGTCCAATCTCTGATTTGTTCCTCTGATTCTTCATTTCGTTGACTTTGACGACTTTTTGGAGTGATCCTCGCCTTAATCTTGTTTGGAGTTGAAGTGATGAATTTGAGAGGAACATTGTTTTGAATCGAACGTTGTTTCTGGAGATTTTCTGGACGAACATCTTCGAATTTGATGAAGAACGATCTTTAAATCTTCGAGTACTTGATGAAGATCTCCGAATCTTCAAAGGTTGAGCGAAGAACGCTTTTGAGGAGAAACACAGAATCGGAGGGGCTCAACACCTTGATCTTGGATCGAGAGTCGTTTCTAGAAGGCCTGCACGAAGAGCACTTAATCTCAAACCTACATCTAAAGATTTTAAATTTAATCTCAACCGTACACCTATATTTTTTTTTATCTCTATCCTGTATTACATGAGATATTATAGATTTTATAATAAGATAAATTAATAATTAATAAAATTCTAAGAGATGGACTAATAGTCAAATCTTATATATGATCTATTTCAAAATTTCTATAAATTTCTATTTTACCATCATTACTATTTCATTCTCTTCTTTTATCTATTAATTATTTTACAATTCTTAATTGTTTGTCCTACATTTTTTTATGTCCGATATTTTATTTTGCATGATTTTTTTTTTTGCTTGAGGGTTTTTGATTCCTATTTCTAAAATTTTAAATTTAATCTCAATCATATATTTATATATATTTTTTTAATCTCTACCCTACATTATATGAGATATTATAGATTTTATAATAAGATAAGTTAATAATTAAATCCTAAAGGATATGCTCATAATCAAATCATATATATAATCTATTTCAAGGTGTTTATAAATTTCAATTTTACAATCATTATTATCTCATTCTCTTCTTTTGTCTACTAATTATTTTACAATTCTCAATTGTTGGTACCACCCCTTTTTATGTTCGGTTTTTAGCTTTGCAAGATTTTTGTTTTTTTTACTTTGAGGGTTTTTATTTTGCAAATCATTATTTTACATCTAATGATTAGGTAGGTAATTCTTCACTGTATATCTTAAACATAATCTCAACCCTACATCTAAAGATTTAAAAAAAATTAATTTCAATCTTACATCTTAAATTCTAGGTTCTATAAATTTTAATTTTATAAGCATTATTTCATTATCTTCTTTGGTCTACTCCTTATTTTACAATTCTCATGTTTTGTCTTATTCTTTCTTGTGTCTTTTTTTTTCTTACTCATAGGATAATTTATTATGCTTTTGATGTTTTTTTTTTGTAGGATTTTTATTTTTTTGCTTTACGGGTTTTTTATTTGAAGGTTTGTATTTTACATCTAATTATTTGGTGAAATAATTTATTTTTTGTTGCGGTAAAAAAATGGAAAAAATTCAAAAGCCTGTTAAATTCCAATTTTTTGGTTTTAACCGAAATCGCATTGAAAAGTTCATCTCGATTAACTTTGATTTTTCAGTCGTTTTGGTCAATTTTTTTCAGCCAATTCGGTTCGATAGCCGTGTTGGAATTTACAAGCACGTAATTCAAATAAAACATGCGCAGTGGAATTAACAATTCACCAACAACGAATTATGGATTGCATAATTAAATAACTGAAATAAATAAAGGAATTCTTACAGTGCTTCGTAAGCAATCTCCTCAACTATGGTATCCACGTAATTCTCGTTCACATATCTGCATAGATTTGTCAGTGTTGAATCCCCGTATGAATTTGCTAGGAAAATTCTACACTTGAGATTTTATGAAGAAATATATTTCTTGTGTGTATAATGAATTCCCAAGACACATATATATAGGAGAAGCCTAGCTTAAATCTTAAGCCATATTTATTAGAAAAATAAATCCCTAATCTTGTAAATCAAATTCCATAGATTTGATTTCCCTATATATAATTTCCTACAATAATATTCCATATATTATTTTGGGATTCCTATTTAATTAAATCCAATTTAATTAAATAGTAATAATAATTAATTCTAAATATAATTATTATTAATTCTCCATAAATTAAATATTAAATTTAATTTAATATTTAATCAACCGATTATAATCTGTAAGAGGGGAATTACTTGTTGTGTGACCCATAGACCCTTATATATCGAGCGATTAGTTAAACTAACAGTCTTAATTGAACCCTAGATAATAAATTAGACATTCTCAATATATAAGGTACGTTGCGAGGTATTTGCAACAACCTGTAACATTATGTGGGCTATTGTGATAATATCCTTTCATTCGCGAATGCCCGATTAAATCTTGAACATGATGAAGTGTATATTCAAATAATTTAATCATATTTTCTCATTACTCTAATTGATCACGTTTGTCATATTTGGACACAAAGTCCAAACTTGACGTGCATTGGCCAATGACTAACGATCCAATTAGTAAGAGAAGACGAGCACTCTCTCTAAATCCACATTGAGGAATGAATTATTTTCTTGGCTCAACTACCATGCACATGCACTTCGTGTTGAACTCAATCCATGTCATATCTACCCATTAAGGGTGCAAGCGTCGGTCATAATCAAAGTTCATCACTCCATACATTTCTTGTGTATTGACCTCTGCTGTGACATGAAATAATTTTCAATCAGGTGAGGCGACTCTCTATTATGTACCTGTCATTAGGAGCGACCTCACATGGGCAGAGGAGACCGCAAAGCGACTTAGAAGAAGTACGAAAGTCGCGGGGCGACTTGGAAAAGCCTACAGGTCGGAGGCGACTTCAACCTGAAGTTGATGAAGAGATAAATATGGGAAAGATATGGGCAGTTAATGGCGTGGATATCGCGGAGCATAAGCAAGGCAAGTGTATTCGGGCGCGGAAATCACAGATTGACTAGGGAAACCCTAGCACCGGCGGCTAGAGCCTCAGCAAGCCCGCGAAAGAAGCCCACGTGAATCTGTAACCTAATTCTCTGTCTATATATATCTCATGTATTATTCATTGTAAAGGAGAGCAATCTTAGAATTTTAGGCATATAAAGATAATAAAATATTCCTGGCTTGGACGCCCCAAGACGTAGTCTTATTCAAAAGACGAACTGGGTAATCAAACTCGTGCGTTGTTTACCATTGCTTTCCGTTACCTAAAGGTTCGATCGATTACTTGTGTGTTGCCCTAGACGTTAATTCTAGATTACAACATTTGACGTCGTCTGTGGGAAACATTCCTGTCGATTTGTTATTAAATCTTTAGAAGACCCATCTTTTTATCAATGGCGATCAACCAGGGTAATGCCACCAGAAATGAAACAGATGCCCGTGATGGTATCGAAGCCTCATTGAGTTCACACCGATCTCACCCTGTCGTCCCGAAAACCACCCCCGACTGGTGGAACCTTGTCCGAACACTGGAGGACATGAAGGCCGTGATGACCATCCTCAACAAGAAGCGCCCCGCCTTTGATGACCCGGAGCCTCTAAGGGCAAGACTGTTCTTGTCAAAAAAGGGCGTTCAACGGGCCAACTGGCATATGACCCGGTGAAGCACGCCATCATTAGGAACCGCCAGCTCATGGAAAAACCGGCGGGGTCGGGCAATGTGTTCGATCGGCTTGGAAATCAGGGGGCCCAGAAAGCCCCGATGATCATCGAGGATGAGGCTCAGTCTCAGCCCTGACTTGCTAACCAGGTGGAACGAGACCTCGCTTTAGCTCTAAACATGCATCACAACGAACTACCGAGGGGCTCGATAATCCACCATGGAAACCACGAGCGACCTTTCCATCCAGGGATCATCGCGATGTGAAGATCGACGCGCTGGCCCGAACGGTCCAGCGACTTCTCAAATGGGTAGAGAATCAGAATGGGCCGGCAGGGACAGACCATAACCTCACCATCCCAGATTCCCCACTCGGAACTATGGTTACTCTGGCACCTACTCAAATGAAGATACACATAGCGGCTCTGGATCGCTACAGTGGAAACTCGGACCCAAAGGTCCACGTAGCAAAATACACTTCCTACATGGCCTCCATGGGCGCGTCCGACACCACGAAATGTTGACTTTTTTCTCTGACCTTGAGTGACCAGGCTCATCAGTGGTTCACCTCAATATAACCTTTCTCGGTGGACACGTTCGAACAGCTCGCCAGACTGTTTTTGACCCATTATACCCAACAATGGGAATTGGAGTCAGATCGATCCTACATTAAAAGGATAGACAAACTCATCCTCGAAGGAGACCCCCATCGGAGATGAGGCCAAGGTACTCGGGGCCATTTCCGGCCTAAAAAAGGGAACCAAACTTTGGCGACACATGACCACCGAATATCCAGACAGCTATACCGACTTCAGAAGGCGAGCTAGCGACCTTATTCATGCATCAGAACTTCTGGAGTCTAGACTCTCCGATGACAAAGAGGTCGCAGACTCGAGGAAAAGCTCTAAGAAAGCCGGGGGTCACTACAAGGCACCCGACAGCTTCAAGCCCTTCGAAGAAAACATCCCGGTAAAATTGATGGAGGCACTAGGCATGACACCTGGTCATATCTACAACCAGATCAGAGAGCGAGAATTACTCCTCCCGCCGTGACCTATCAAGAATAAGGGCAAGTCGAACCCCAACAAGTTCTGCCATTTCCATGAGCAGACAGGTCACTACACGAGCGAATGCAAAGATCTACTTCCCTAACTTTGGAGGCTATACGAAGACGGGCTGCTGGATGAGTTCGTCAAGCAACCTCAGAGGAATCAAGATCACGCCCAGAGAGGTCGCCAACAGGCAAACCGACCCCGACAGGCGGAGCCCACTCCAGGAAACACCGGCCAGGGGGAACGACCAGTGCCACCCATGCCTGAGAGCACTAGAGGTCGCGTCATACACACCCTCTCCCCGCTCGGGACAGTTGGGGGACTCTCCACAATCGGCTCATCCAAAAGACGAATGAAGGCTAAAAATAAGGGAGATAGAGAATGCCAGAAAGATGGTGCTACCGATTTTCACAGTGGGGAAAGAGACCAACACGATCGAATTTGGTGAAAAAGATAAGGCTTGAATAGTCTATCCAAACGTCGATCCTCTGGTGATTAAGGCCAATATCATGGGAACCACCGTATGCCGGTTGCTGGTAGACGGAGGGACTTTCTGCAACATCCTCTTCAAAAAGACCCTAGATCAGCTCGGGGACTATGATGCCTACATCACCCCATGCGACCACGTCGTGAAGGGCTTCGGAGATGCAACTGTAAAGCCGACAGGGATGATCCATCTCGCTGTTGAACTAGTTTCTACTTTGAATGAAGAGGTTAGGGCCACTAGTCTTTTAGATTTTCTAGTTGTCGACCTCCCGAGCTCCTATAACGGTTTTCTCGGGAGGCCATTTGAGCATGAATTCGAGGTTGCATCCTCAACTTTTTATTTTTGTGTGAAGTTTCCCACCAAGAGTAGGTTGGTCGGCACCGTCAAAGGTGACCAAGTTGATGCAAGAGGTTGTTTGATTTATTCCTCGTCCCTTTTCAATTCCGCACTAATATCTAGCAAACAAATATTTGTAATAGATAGTGAAAAACAATGTAAAAAATTGAATAACAAGACAAAAAAGAAAAGGAGTCATGATGACCTCGATCCAAGAATGGGGCCCGAACTAGAAGAATTTCTGCTCGAAGCAGAGATCGACGACCCCCGACAAGATACCTCAAGGGCCGTCCCAGGGGAATATCTCGAGAAAGTCAAGATAGACCCAGCCCAACCGGATCTAGAAGTAATCATAGGCTCCAAGATACTGGACAACCTGAAGGGGGAAGTCATCGATTTTCTCAAAAATAACTTAGACGTCTTCGCATGGTCGCACAAAGACATGGTGGGGATTGACCCAAAAGTCGCATGTCATAAATTGCTCATAGATCCAGCTCGGAAGCCGATAGCCCAGAAAAGGGGAAAATTCGGCCCAGAGAAGTATGCAACACTAGTCGAGGAGGTAAAGAAATTGTTAGACAATAACCTGATCACACAGGCCGATCAACCCCAATGGGTGGCCAAAGTCGTATTAGTGAAGAAGGCAAACGAAACTTGGCGACTATGCATCGACTTAACCGACCTCAACAGTGCTTGTCTGAAGGATTTCTTCCCCATGCCCCACATCGACCACCTGATAGACAACATAGCGGGTCACGAGATGATGTCGTTCATGGACGCCTTTGCAGGCTATCATTAGATAGCCATGCACGAGCCAGACCGGCAACATACCTCATTCTTGACGGAAAAGAATATCTATTGTTGGAATAGAATACCTTTCGGTTTAAAGAACGGAGGGGCAACATACCAAAGACTGGTCAACCATATGTTTGTCGACCTCATCGACAAATCAGTAGAAGTTTACGTGGATGACATAGTCGTCAAAAGCCTGAGGTCGGAAGACCACCTAATGCACCTAGCACAAACTTTTGACATCCTAAGAAAATTCAACATGCGACTTAACCCCAAGAAATGTAATTTCGGGGTTGAATCTAGAAAGTTCTTAGGGCATCTGGTCAGCAAGCGAGGAATAGAGGCCAACCCCCCAAAGTCAAAGCCATATTATGTTGGAATATAGAGGAACGTAAAACACGTAATAACATGCGCAACGGAAATTAAAGTTCACCAACAACAAACAATTAATTGCATACATATTACAATAATCATAACGAGAAATCTTACAGTATTTCAATAACAGATTTCTCAACTACAATATCCACATAATCCCCGTAGACAGAATTGTACATATCTGCCAGTGTTGAATCTGAGACAGAATTTGCTAGGAAAACTCATATCCTAAATTTTATGAAGAAACTAGGTTTTCTTGTTGTAGTAAATAATGAATCCCGGGACCTCATATATATAGGGAGAGATTAGCTTATATCTTAAGCAAATCTTTATTAGGAAGATAATTCCTAATCTTGAAAACCATATCTCAAAGATATATTTTTCCCTACAGATATTTTCCTACAATAATATTCCATAATATTATTTTGGGATTCTTATTTAATTAAATCTAATTTAATTAAATAATAGCAATAATTAATTCCAAATTAATATATTATTAATTCTCCATAAACTAAATATTAAAATTTAATTTAATACTTAATCAACCAACTCTAATCCGTATACGGGAGTTACTTGTTGTGTGACCCATATGCCCTCATATATCGAGCGATTAGTCAAACTAATGGTCTTAATTGAACACTAGACAATAAATCAGACATTCTCAATATATGAGGTACGTTGCGAGAAATGTGCAACTACCTGTAACTGTAATACGGGCTATTGCGATTTCCTCCTTTCATTCACGAATACTCGATTATCCTTGAACATGATGAAGAGTCTATTCAAATAGCTTAATCGATTTATCTCAAATCACTAATTGATCATTCGTGTCACCCTTGGTCACAAAGTCCAAGGAGACGTGCATTGGCCAATGAATTTGATCCAATTATGACGAGAAGATGAGTATTCTCTCTAAATCCACTTTAATGAATGAATTATTTTCTTGGCTCAACTACCACGCACATGCATTTTGTGATGAACCCAATCCAAGACATATCTACCCATGGAAGGGTGTAAGCGTAGGTCATGGTCAAAGTTCATCACTCCACACATGTCGTGCATATTGACCTCAAGTCAAAGGAGTATCGCATAGCTCCCACTAACCGAGACACCCGTAGACACATATAGTGGAACTACATCAAACGGTTACTCGGATGGGTATACCAATACCCTCTAAGGTATTTGTGCATCCATCATGAGATACCTAGTATCTCGTAGTAAGTGAGATCTTACTACACTCTCTCTAAGAGTATGATGCAGATCGCACACCGATCTCCATTGCATCATCGATATCCCATTCTCGATGATCCTTGATCGGGGCTATTTGAGAATCATGCTTAAGTCATCTGAGTTCTCACGTACTCAATGACAACAGTGATTCAAGGGAACACAGATAAGAACAAATGCAAACAATCAAACATAATATTCTAATAAGTGTAATGCCATACATTTAATATTAAATAAACAATAATATTAAACCAACACTGAATATTATCTTAGTATTATGTCCATACAAAGGACTGTCTCTAGGACACTAACACTAACATATTAGACATGGGAGCACCTCGAAATGTGAAAGAGGTACAGAAACTCACGGGTTATCTGGCCTCTTTGAACAGGTTCATCTCCCGAATGGGGGATAAATGCAAACCACTGTTCGACACGATCCGAAAGAAATCAAAGTTCAAATTGACACCCAAAAGCCAGGAGCCTCTTGATAAAATCAAAGCTTACCTGGCTGATGTGAACATTCTATCAAAGCCAGTTCCAGGGGAAAAACTCTTCCTATACCTCGTGACCTAGGAGACAGCCCTGAGAGCAGTGCTCGTCCGAGTAGAAGACATAAATGAATTTTCAATCTACTTTTTCAGTCAAATGCTGAACGAAACCGAGCAGCGGTATCCGATGCTAGAGAAATTAGCATACGCGCTGGTCATGAGCGTGAGAAAACTGAGGCCATACTTTTTCGATCATCAAGTCAAAGTCCTCACCTCCACATCCCTGAGGAATGTGCTTCACCGACTAGATATAACGGGCCGATGCCTCAAATGGGCCATTGAGGTCGGACAATACGGGATAACATACGCGCCCCGGACTGCTATCAAAGCTCAAGCGCTAGCCGATTTCATCGTCGAGCTTACCTTCTCCTTAGAGGCCGGGTGTTCAAGCAGCCCGCCGTGGGAGCTATTTGTGGACGGGTCAGCGACCTCCCATAAATCGGGGGCCGATTTAGTTCTGATCAGTCTGGAGGGCATCTCCTTCCATAATGCCATCACTTTCGACTTCCCTGCGACAAACAATGAGGCCGAGTATGAAGCACTCATCAGCGGCATAGAGATGTCGACAACCATGGGCATCAAAAGACTGCAAGTTCACAGAGATTCCCATCTTTTAGCCTACCAGGTCTCGGGGGAATACGAGGCACGGGACGACAGGATGGTAGCCAACCAAGAGATTGTAAAAATGTTATGTCAAAAGTTCAAACAGATCCATGTCAAACTAATCCCGAGAGAACAAAATTCACGAGCTGACGCTTAGCGCGCCTAGCGAATTCCGAAGGACCACCAGAAATGAAGGATGTCAACATCACGACATTATCCCACCCATCCACCGCACACACGAGATTCGTGACCTTGGAAACCCCAACGTCGAGCTGGATGACACCCATCAAAGAATACTTGACAAGTGGTCTCCTGCCAACCGATCAAGTCCGAGCTCGACAATTATAATTACGAGCAGCACGATACACAATGATCCACGACGAACTGTACAAGCGAGGCTTCAGCACACCCCTACTTCGATGTATCACACCAGAACATGGGCAAGTTGTCCTGCGTGAAATACACGAAGGGACATGCGGAAACCACGCTGGGGGGCGAATCGCTGGCCCATAAGACCACAAGGCAAGGATACTTTTGGCCAACACTAAGGGTCGATGCCATCATCTTCGCCCTCAAGTGCCACAGATGTCAAATCTATGCCCCTTCCATCAAAGCTGCCCCAGAAGAGCTCACAAGCATCCTCAGTCCTTGGCCATTCGCAAAGTGGGGGATAGACATCATTGGGCCACTACCAAAAGCTCCAGGCTCGGTCAAATACACCCTGGTAGCGGTAGATTACTTCACAAAATGGGCCGAGGCTGAGGCATTGGTGACCATAGATCAAGATCACGTCATCAAATTCATATGGCGGAACATCATCTGCAGATTTGGTTTACCGCAGACGATCATATCTGACAATGGCAAACAATTTGACGGCCTCAAAATCGATGCCTTTTTCAAGAAATGGAAGATCACAAAGCTCTTCTCAACTCCATATCATCCACAGTCAAACGGTCAGGTCGAGGCGGTGAACAAGATCATCAAGCATACACTCAAGGCCAAGATTGAGGGAGGAAAAAGAAAGTGGTCTAGCGAGCTCCCGGATGTGTTATGGGCATACAGGACGACCTACAGAAATTTAACAGGAGAAACCCCTTACTCATTGGCTTTCGGAACCGAGGCGGTCGTACCTATAGAAGTCGATTTTCCCAATATCCGCACAAGTTAGGTTGCCTTCGATCACAACGATGAGGCCTTGGCCAGAAATCTAGACCTACTTGAAGAAAGGCGTTTAGAGGCCAACATGAGAAATGCAAGATACAAGCAAAGGTCGGAGAGGTACTATAATTCTAAAGTGCGATTCCGACGTTTCAAAGAAGGGGACTTGGTATTGAAAAAGGTACTCGGAGAGTCAAAGGGAGCCCTCGATCCAAACTGGGAGGGCCCATTCATAGTCTCAAAGATCCTACCAAATGGAGCCTACGAGCTCGAAAAAGCAGACGGTACGAAGGCCCAATACCCATGGAATACGACCCACCTGAGGAAATATTATGAGTAGGTTCACATCCTTGTAAACAAAGTGTATCAATCAATAATAATGATTCTCTTTTCCAAATTCCTGTGTTAAAACCAAGGGGATTATATATAAAAAAATGTGAGTCACCCGAGGTGCGACTTTTCGACATTTTGGAGGTGAAGTCACAACCCGGCGAGGTGTGATTTCCCCCGACTTTGTAAGACGAATAAAAGTTATATCTGAACAACAAGTCGCATAAACAATAAGACGACTAGGATTAAGCAAAATTAAAAGTTGCTTAAGGAAGTCAAGTCGACACGATGAAGGAATAAAAAAGAGAATTTTCATTAATAAAGTAAGGCCCAAAGGCCGATGCATGGGAAGATCAGCAACAAAAAAAGAGAAGGAAAGTTTACATATGCAAGCAAAACAAGAAAAACTTCTTCAAGTCTCAGCCGGGCTGGTGCTCGGGCCATCAGCGGCCTCACCCCTGCAACCTCTCCTCCGGCGATCTCCGGAGAAAGTTGGACCGTCCTAAACAGAGTCTCGGGGATCGACTCAGCAGAGCCCACCCGAGCTTCATCGATATCAGGAATGGGGCGCACAATCCATCTCGGGTTGGCGAAGAAGGAGAGGTCAACGCCCATGTCTTCCAAGTCCTTAATCTCCAACAGGACATTGGGGACAGGAGGGTTATCGTGAACGTAATCGGACTGCTCGGTGATGAGCCCGATGAGGTCACCAGAGGGATTTATAGCATGATAGATCCTGATGGCCCCGACAAACGCCATCACATAGGCGAAGTTGGCATTCAGATCTTCAGTTCTTTTGAAATTCTCCTCCTTGGCGACCAACTCTTTCTGGGCCTCCTCCAGCTCGCCCTCACTCCTGGCCGCCCTCGCCTTCTCCGTCGAGAGCTCCTTCTCAACGCCAGCCAGCCGACTCTCCAGATCGGAAACCTTCCGAGTGAGCTCAGAGTTGGATGTCTCCAACTTCTTCTGAACGTGGGCGTGGAAAGGATCGTCTTGACCTGGTCAGCGACCCGCGCCTGACCTTCCTCAGCTCCCTGAGCTCCGACTCCAACTGGGCGCTGGACTTCTCCAAGTAGAAGGCCGCCTTATGGGAATGGACAAGAGCCGAGTACAGATTGCCCGTCACTTTCTGGTGACGGGCGTTGGCATGATCCATCTACATCCACCCCCGAGGCAAGTTTTGCAGGCCCTTGGAGAGATAGGCGGGCCAGCCTTCAGGGATCCCGACCGGAATGAGCTGGGGCGACCTCAAGAAGCTCAGCACTTCCGGGGAGAATTTGTTGGGGCGTGAGCTCCGGATGCAAATCATCAGTGATTGATAAATATAAAGAAAAGCAAGAAAGTACAAGAGCGGACTTACTTATTCACCCGGTCCGCGTCCCAGCCTAGTCAGGAGTCGTCCTACCTCCTTCGGGAGCAAAAGTGGGCTGCGAGGTCGGGCGAAGAGGCGACCTCCCGAGTCCCCGGTTGATCTCCGACCGGTACATGCTGATCTCCTCCCTCACCTTCTTCCGAGCAGGCTCGGATTCCGACGGAGTTGGCCCCTTGACCTTCCTTTTCCCCTTGTCAACGACGGAGAGAGCAAAAGGGGTTGAACTTGGAGGAGGAGCGGAGGAGGTCGGTACGTGTCACATCTGCCCGAGCACCGACTTCTTGCGAGTAGCCATCACAGATGCGGGTGGTTGGCGTCGGTAGACCGGGATGTCGGGAAGCACATACAAGGAAAAAAATCCGGTCACACGAATTGTTGTAAAGAATTAAAGTCGTCAACAAGAGGACTTAAAAGGAATTTTAAGGTGACGAGGATAAGTGTACAAGCCGGCTTTGAGTTGGTCAAGCTCGATGTTCAGGGCATTCACGTCGCAGCAGCTTAGAGGAGTGTCACGGACTATGTTGTAAGCCTCCAAGAAGTCCCAGTACAAGTCGGCAGTAGCGGGCGTGAACACTGCAAGATAAAAAGGGAATTAGATCAGTACTACCTCGAAGTCAAAAATGTTAAAACTCACCATGTTCAACTCGATGGGCATAATCTGTCGGGACACGTATGAGCAGGGTGCTCGAAGGATCCACAGACTCCCATGCCCCCCGACGAACCATCATTTGCGGTGCCAGTCAGCGACCTTATTGGGGATCCCACTTACCAGCTCCCGGCCCTTCCGAAGTCGCACGACATTGTAGCCGCCGGCTTGGGCAATCGGCATCATCACATAAGAGATCTCACCAGGAGTCGGCAGTCGATTTAGCCCGGCCTGCCCCAGAACGGTCATAGTAGCAAGGATGTAGTTCCAGCCGTTCGGGGTGATCTGCGTAAGGCTCTGATTCCAGGCCACCAAGAGATGGGAAATGGCCGGATGTAGAGGGAAGTGAATTCCCGCCTCCATAGTGTGCTCATTGACAACAATCATACCAGGCGGAGGCTGGTCGACGCTCTCATCGGAGGTCGCCCCATAGAAATGCACATCCCGGGGCACTTTTACAAAGCGGTAAGAGAACGACGCACTGCTCGCCGGACAAAGGTCGACCAGATTTTGGTCGGATGCCGTAAAATCCAACTTGGCCGACTTCCTATAGCCCCGCTCTGTTCACTTGTACGGAGCTCGGGCCTCATACGTGTGGTAGTCAAAGGCCCGCTCATAAGCTCCATAGTAACGGGCCAGGTTGGAAGGGCCTGTGGACGTCCCCGTCTCCGGTGCAACGGGACGGGGAGGGCTAATGTTCAGTGGAGGAAGATGCGTGATCTCCTCCAGTTCGGCCAAAAATTGTTCTTCATCACCTTCGTCATTTCCCCCGCCATCCCTATTATCAATCGGGGCATCGGCGATCGAAGATCCCCCCACGTTGGGGGCAGCAGAGCTAGAGCCTTGGCGGCGATGGAGGTGGGCTATAGCCTCGTCATCGTCGTCCGAGGACGACGAAACCAGGAAGTGAGGTGGCGCGGGAGTGGTTGATGGATTAGAGGCCATAAAAAGATTCGAAAGAGGGTAAATGTATTACCTGATTCGGCTTCGATCGGGGATTCGGAAGTTCGCCGGAAACTCTAAATTCTGGGATTCAAGAAAGGCTAAGTTGCGCAAAGGTTGAGAGTAAAGGGTTTATTCCTAAAACCCTCGCCCTTTTTATAGAAAAAGAGGGGGGTCGAAATGTAATATGAGTATAATTAAGAAAACCCCCCGGAAGGAAACAAAGTCGCGCAGGTCGCGCGTAGTCGACACCGCGATCATCGATTGGAGAGACTCGCGGCGCATGACATCATCTACCCACCAAGCCATCATGACAGATTCATCAGAACTCATGCCGATTCAAGGAATCTAGATGGCGATTCGCTTCCCCGAGGATGACGATTCACTTTGGGAACATTTCCCAAGGTCGACTTGCCACAGGTCGATAAAATAACGGGTCAAGTCAAGGCCCCGATGCGAGCACGCGACCTCGACTTGAGGGGAAATTGTTGTGACATGAAATAATCTGACCAGGTGAGGCAACTCTCTATTATGTACTTGTCATTAGGAGAGACCTCACTTGGGTAGAGGAGGCCGCAAAGCGACTTAGAAGAAGTATGAAAGTCGCAGGGCGACTTGGAAAAACCTACAGGTCGGAGGCGACTTCAACCTGAAGTCGATGCAGAGATAAATATGGGAAAGATACGGGCAGTTAATGACACGGATATCGCGGAGCATAAGCAAGGCAAGTGTATCCGGGCGCGGAATTCGCGGATTAACTAGGGAAACCCTAGCACCGGCGGCTGGAGCCTCAGTAAGCCTGCGAAAGAAGCTCACGTGGATCTGTAACCTAATTCTCTGTAAATATATATTTCATGTATTATTCATTGTAAAGGAGAGCAATCTTAGAATTTTAGGCATATAAAGATAATAAAATATTTATGGCTTGGACGCCCCCAGACGTAGTCTTATTCAAAAGACGAACTGGGTAATCAAACTCGTGCGTTGTTTACCATTGCTTTCCGTTACCTAAAGGTTCGATCGATTACTTGTGTGTTGCCCTAGATGCTAATTCTAGGTTACAACAACCTCAAGTCAGAGGAATATCATATTGCTCCCACTAACTGAGACACCTGTAGAAACTTAAGTGGAGTAACATCAAACGGTTTCTCGGATGGGTATACCAATACCCTCTAAGGTATCTGCGCATCCATCATGAAATACCTAGTATCTCGTAGTAAGTGAGAACTACTACACTCTCTAAGAGAGTATGATGCAGATCACACACCAATCTCAAATGTATCATCAATATCTCATTCTTGATGATCCTTGACCGGGGCTACTTGAAAACCATGTTTAAGTCATCTGAGGTCTCACATCCTCAATGACATCATTGGTTTATGGGAATACAAATAAGAATAAATGCAACAATCAAACATAATATTCAAATAAGTGTATTGTTATATATTAATATCAAATGAATAATAATATTAAATCAAACTGAATATTATCGAGTATTATGTTTTTACAAAAAATGTCTTTAGAACACTAACACTAACAAGTCGGACCAACCTATTCTTACCCGTATATAAATAGATTGCATAAAAGAGTGATTATTGAAAAGCAAGTCTTAAAACCCACTTTGAGTCGATTAAATTTTGATAACTAATTCCATATGTCTCAAAAATTGTAATTAATTTAGTACTTAGCCAAGTTCGATCTACATATGTGTGTTCTTTTCTTTTTCTAATTATGAAATTTTGATGCACCTGACTCCATTTTCTGTCACTTACTGAGATCCTATTCTGCCACTCATCTAACCATCATGATCAAAAGAATGTGAGATCATGCAACATGCTAATTTTGTTATACATATCCGATAATCATTTTTAATACAGAAATAAGTCGATGCGAATAGCAAATTGTTATGGATATTAACGATATTGTAAAGTAATGCGAACGTGTTGAGAAATAAGTAGTAAGCATTCTGGCAACAGGTGAACAATTGAGTTGGGATGAGATTTGGATCCAAGGCACAATGCAAATTCACGATTATTGAATTTGGATACAAATCAATTCAGTAACTGGAAAAATAAAATTTAAGGATTATAAAGAATTTTCTTAGAGATAAAAATTCATATGAGACTGTCTCATACATGAGACGAAATATTAACATCAATCCTTTTTAAAGTGTTAAAGCGTAATGCCCAAATTATACTCCGTCTCATACAAATTTACCTCTTATATATATATATATATATACACACACACTAATATGACTAAATACTCCCTCCGTCCTAAATTCATTTGTACATTAACCGTGTGCTCGGAGTTTAAGGTAAAGAAGTGATAAAGTGTTGATGGTTTTTTTTTAAAATTCAACTTTATTGAAGAATAAAATAATATTTATTAAAAGTGATAAAACATTGAGGGTATGAGTGAGTGACATATTGTAAATAAATTAGTGTTTAAAGGGTTTGAGTTAAAATGAGTATTTCCATTTAAGGAAATGCACAAATGAGTTTGGGACGGATCGCACAAATGAGTTTGGGATCGGGGGAGTATAATAGTTGCACGATTCCGTGTAAATAAGTTGCAACTTTCAGTATAATATGTTGCACAATTCTAAAATACATTATGAGTGCAACGTGCATCTGAATGAACACAATACTTAGCCTTATAAAATATATATATATATATATATATCATATAGTATAAACAATTAATGTTGGTGTTGAGCTCCATATATAGACAATCCACAATCTGGTTATATATATATATAGAGAGAGAGAGAGAGTAATGATATAGAACCAACTATCTGATTTTTTATGGAACCAGATTAATGAGGTGTCATGCCAACTCATCATCCACATAATTAATTTTATTTAAATAAATTATAGAATATTTTATAATTAATATATTATACCCTAAACCATGAACCCTAAACCCTAAATCATGAACCATTCAGATCGGGTGAACCATGAACCACTTGGTCCGGGTTCAGGTCTGGCCGGGGTTGGGTCCTGGCAGGGTAAAACATACTTTACTCCCATGGCTCTGATACCATACATGACAAGATCGTAATTGATATATCAATAGTATCATGTTGAATCTTTTACAAACACAAATAGGGTTATTTACTGAGAAATTCCATAGTCCATGAGTTAACCTGAAAAAAGCTTAACGCCCACAAACGCCTGGGCCTATTCATCGGCATAACGGCTAAAAGGGCAAGCCCACATGGTTAACTCATGAATATCACTGGAAAGCTCATACCTATCGGTTAAACCAATCACTACCTTTGATATATCAACTAAAAACAAATCTTACATTTCACAAATGCACATGATAGTAGAGTATTGTTAAGTCAGGTCATGAACAGTACTTGGTCTGATGATATAAGCAATGACGAAATTTAATTTTGTCGAATACTGTAGTCGCATCTTCCAAAAATGCGCCAAGTCAATTTCTTCTTCAGATCGCCATTAAAGAAGCTTGTTTCTTCAGAAGTCTTAGAGTCTTCTTAAAACCTTTCAAGGAATGAGGATAATGCCTCATTTCTTCTTCATGTTTGTATCCTATCTTTTCCAGAACAGGAATACATATTTCAAGGATTTTATTTTTTTTTTAAGAACCTTGAGATAATTCTTATCTCGGATTTCATTATCATTTTCATCAAAAAGAACATGAAAGGGAACCTGCCAAACACTAGAATTTGACGTTGACTGGAAGCGAACAATATTGAATCTCCAATCTTCCATTAACACTTTCTGTTGGTCCCGGTGCAAATGAGTCTTACACGTATGGGGGGGGAATACACGTGTTCAGTGTTTTTAAAACTTTTTTCTTCGAGGTCACTTGGGTCGGAGTTGTCTCGATGATTTGGTCCCGAGAAGCACAAATCGCTCCGAGTCAAAGTCTATCCGAGAGAAGTGATCTCGAAGCCGCTTCGGATACCTCGAGATAATCCCAACCGAGTCCCGAAGTTTTCAGAGATCCTGAGTTGCTTGGATCAGATAACTAACTTACTGAACCCTCAGAAGAGTAAGTTCAGTTTGGTAACTATCTGTTCTAGCTACTTAGATGTGCGGAATGGTTGACCCTTAGTTTATACTCGTTTTAAGCTTATGCTGAAAACCTTCCTTTAATGGAATAGTGATTAGGTTGTGATTCAATTTATATGCAACTTTCAGTGGATTGATTCCAACGGAAATATCAGTGAAAATATGCTTTCAAGACAAAATAATGCAACAGATAAATCAAGCAAAACATAAAGCAAAGAACACAGCAAATTATAGTGGTTCAGAGACTCAAGTTCCTACGTCCACTCTCCCTGATCTTTTCAGAGAAATTCACTAATCACTTCCTAAGGCTTTCTGACAACCTCTTGTAGTTTACTAACCTTTCTAATTTTGAGCTTTCTGATTACCTCTGTAGTTTACTAACTCAAAACTCACACAAGCTTTCTGTCTATCCAAGATAGATTACTCACTTCTTCTCTAGAGCTTTCTGACTACCTCAATGTAGTTTACTTACTCTTTACAACTCCAATCTCACCAACAATCACACTCAAACTACCTTACAAAGGGCTTGGGGTTTCTTGGTTGGTTTCCAACTAGGATGAGATATCCTTTACAATAAAGAACAATGCAAAGGCTAGGATATCTCGACTAAGCTTTGGATATATCTTATCAAGCTAGGCTTAGTGGAATGAGCTCTCTTCGATTCAAAGCACTTGGGAAATTCTCAGTTTTTCGAGTGCTTCAACTTGCAATAATAAGTTTGAGCTCTTGAGTTGCTTACAAATTTCCCGTAACCTTTCAATGTAGAAGGTCACAAGTATTTATAGGCATACACCAAGGTCACTCTTGAAAAACTATCCGTTGGAGAGATAGCTTCGTGAGTTTCCTCTTATGGTGTGTGAGAAACGGCTATATTTAGGGTTTGACACTCCCTAACACGTTTTAGGCAATAACCTTTCATGTAGCCGGTCTTCACTTTTTGCAGTCTGGAACTTAGTACTTCTGACATCTTTTGTTGACTGTCATTTGTCGGTGGTCGATATGGTGCGATCTTTGTCTTCCTCTTTTTGACTTTTGTCTCGGTTTAAAGGTAGACAACTCAACGGCTCTTTTGGTTACAATCTCTGAGTTGATATAACCTTAACAACAATTTGTCTTAGTTCCTTTTGTCTGCATTTGAATGTCTTGGGCAATATCTATTTTTCTAAGGAATAGTGATCTTCTCAGTATTGAATCCTTCAGATAGATATTTTCAGTGCCTCGGAACATTAGGGTTTTATCTTGAGCATTGAGACATTCTTGAGTCTTGATAATTATTGTGCCTTGATATTCTTGATCTTGATTCTTGATCTTACATCTTACGAGTCTTGAGTCTTACGAGTCTTCGGGTCTTACGAGTCTTGGCGTCTTACGAGTCTTGGCGTCTTTACGAGTTCTTCATAGATATCTTGACCGATATCTTGAGATCTTCATCTTTGAGTCTTGATTCTTGATTTCATCTTTGAGTCTTAAGTATCTCGATTTCATCTTGAGTCTTGATATCTCGATTTTATCTTTGAGTCTTGAACTTTCGATTTCATCATTGAAACTTTGGTTTCTTCAGAACCTTACTGAGTTCTTCAGAATCTTCAGATCCTAACCTGATCTATATCTGCTGACTATACATTTTGTAGATATTATCCTGAATACTCTAAAATTGAATCCTGACTCAACTATCAAGATTATCCTGAACATGTCATACTCAGGGGTTTTGGGATCTAATCAAAATCATATCTTTATTAAATTCATTTCCCAACACTTTCTTTCTTTGAGTTTCTCTTTAAGAGAATTCTTCATTAGATAAAAACTCTCTTGAAGAGAAAAATCTTGATAATCTTCATTCGGATCCTGAGCATCTTGAAGATCAGAACCAGAAATCATAGAAGCATCTGATTTTGAATCAGAAAAATCAATATCATTGAACAGATCTTTTTTTAATATGGTCCATATAAAGATCCATAATTTTTTCCTTTGGAAATATACCAAAATACTTCTTAGAGTATTCAGAAAATGAAGGAAGACTATTTGAAGTTTTTCATCAGAAATCTTTTTGTATTCTTCCATTTTGGATTTAATCCTATTAATATTTTCCTGCAACGGTGACTCATTGGAACCAGGAGTAATAACATTTAAGTTATTCCAAAATCTCGTAGTGTGGATTCTCCATAAACTTGGTGTACCATTTTCGGTATAACCGAATTCTAGTCTCCATTTCCAGACCCATGGGATTCCAGAATCAACAAAAAACATACAAATAGTTTTATCACTTGTATTATGATTTTTTAATGAAGAAAAATTAATAGAATATTCTTCTAATAGAGATTTAATCTCTTCAGGCAAAATATCTGCCATTGCACCAAAATTTCCCCACCAGGAAATAAGCCAATTAGGAATTTGATTCTTGCTGATATTATCACATATTTTTATCAGCCAAGTGTGAGAATGCTTATTATTCTGATATAATAAAGTTTTATAAAAACTTTGTAAAAAATCCCAATAATTGTATTGGTAAACCGTTTTAGTGACCTCATTAGTCATGCTTCTCTCAGCAAAGGGAGAAGTACCCCATTCTTGGATGGATATGATCTTTTTAATGATAAACTTAGAGTAGTTTATGACTTTACTCTTAGGGGGAAAATGCTGAATATCAACACTTCCAAGACCGATGAGGATGTTCTCATAAAATTCTCTAGTCTTATAAGTTTCCACATTCCAACTATTAGCTGGAAGATACTTATCCATAAGAATTCATGGGGACTCTTTGAATTTTTCATCATCATCTTCGACAACAAGAATTAATTTTCTCTTAGGAGAATCAAAGAATTTATATTCTTTCTAAGCAACTGAAGAATATGATTCTTCATCATCTGGTTTTGAAGAATTGTCTTCAGTTGGTATATTTTTTCCCCTTTGTCTAAGGAACTCCTGAAATTCCTTTTTGACATTTTCTCCTTTTGAAGAAGAACCAACACCAGAAATGTTCTGGTTGTAAAGGGATTTCTTCCCAAGCTGTAAAATAGGAGGATGACCTCTGCCTCCTCTTCCTCTATAAGAGGAATATGGACTTCTTCCAGAGTGACTCATTTTTGTCATGAGGAAATAAACTCACGAGTTAAAAAATCTGGAAGATGATTATGTTTTCCCTACTTATAGACAATATCAAAATCAAAATAAGCAAGATGAAATTGTCATCGAGCAAACATTTGTTTAGAAACATTATGTTCAAAGTCTTTGAAGAGCATAAAAGTAGCAGCTCTACAATCAATTTTAATGGTAAATTTCTGATTGTATAAATCATCCTGAAATTTAAGAACGCATTTAACAATGGCCAAAATTTCTTTGGCCGTAGTAGAATAATTTTTTTGAGCATCATTCCATTTACCAAAATAAAATCTAATAATATATTCAATTTTATTATCAGGGTTAATCTGTTTTAAGATACCACCATACCCCAATTCTGGGACATCAGGTTCAACAATTTTTTCTCATAAAGGATTAGCAAGCATAAGATAAGGAATATTCTTAACTTTTTCTTTAATATTAATAATAGCCTTAGTATGATTATCATTCCAAGGAGAAGGATTTTTCTTAAGCCTATCATATAAGATGGCAGAATCTTCAGCAAGATTTTTAATATAAGAAGACACATAATTAAGACTTCCTAAAAATCTTTGCAACTGAGTTTTATCAGTTATAATATCAGGAAATTTATTACCAAATTCAATACTTCGTTGAATAGGGATAATATTACCTTTGTCAACCATATGACCAAGAAATTTAACTTTGGTTTGAAACAAAGACATTTTAGGTTTTGAAATAACCAAGCCATTTTTAATGACAAGATTCTTGAAAATATCAAGATGTTTAAAATGTATTTCAATATCTTTAAAAAATACAAGGATATCATCAATATAGACAATAATAAAATCACTATAAGGATTAAAGATGTCATTCATAATTTGTTGAAATTCTAAAGGAGCATTCTTAAGCCCAAAAGGCATAACAGTCCATTCGTAATGACCAAATGGAACATTAAAGGCAGTTTTATATCTATCAGGTTGATTAATCTGAATTTGCCAAAAACCTGATTTTAAATCAAATTTGGAGAAGACAAGAGCATTGACTAATCTGTCAAGAAGATCATTTTTATTAGGAATATGATGTTTAATCCATTTTAAAACTTTATTAAGAGGTTTATAGTTAATAACTAATCTAGGAACTCCACGTTCCTGTTCAGAATGCTTATTAACATAGAAAGCAGTACAAGACCAAGGGGACTTAGAAGGAGTAATAAGCTTATTTTGTAATAAGGAAGATATTTCCTTTTTACATAAGTCTAAATATTCAGAGTTCATTTGACAAGGTCTAGACTTGGTCAGAATCTTGTTCTCTTTGAAGTCTTCCTCATAAGGAAGAAAAACTATATGTTTCTTTCTATCCCAAAAGGCATTAGGAAAATCATTGCAAATATCAATAGAAAATTTATTATTCAAAAATTTAATTTTATCCTAAAGCTTAGGATTTCTTAATCTATCATCTATAGTAATAGAATTAATCTCATCCTTAAGAAAATTGATTTGACAATTTTTATAATCAATTTGGTCTTGAATTAAATTAAGAACCTTATGAATAGGTTAAGTAATAAATTTAAAAGTAATAGGTTTACCATTATAGGTACCTGTAATACCTCCTTCACTAACAAAAGTAAGAGGATAAATTTTATAAAGAAAAGGAAGACCAATAATCATTTGACTAGTAATGTCTTCAGCAGTAAGAAAGTCA
Source organism: Stenogyne calaminthoides (assembly GCA_037126765.1). NCBI lineage: Eukaryota > Viridiplantae > Streptophyta > Magnoliopsida > Lamiales > Lamiaceae > Stenogyne > Stenogyne calaminthoides. Next base: position 14,118,328 of record JBBCBC010000027.1, on the reverse strand, counting down.
TTTGAAATGCAACAACCATCCACACAAACATAAGCATTTTTAAGTTTATAATTAATATTTAAAGAACCTCCACCTGCATGAGAAAGGGATTGAATATTTTTTTCAAAAAACTTAATAGGAATTATTCCTATCTGGATGACACTTAAGTCAGCACCACTATCAATCACAGCAACAAAATCTTTCTTATAAGAATTTTTTATAAGAAGGGAAATTTTAGTATACCATTTTTGAGAAATAATCATGTTAATAGTAGATAAATAATTTTTATTAATATTAACATTACCACTAGAATAAAAAATTTGAGAAACAGCAGTAGAGCTAGTTCCAATATCATCAATTTTCTCTTTTCTTTTCTCAATAAGAGAAAGGCGAATAGAAATGTCAGAATTTTGGTTCTGAAGGATCGTAACATTAGACTTAAGATTATTAATCTCATGAACTAAATCATTAATTGTAACAGGATTATTATTAGAATTCTTAAGGCGAAGAAGCTTTTCTAATTCACCCATATTATAATGATTACTATTAATCTTATTAGAAAGACTAGTTTTATTATCCTCATTCTTATAAGAAGAATTATGCAATTGTTCAATAATTTTATCTCTCAAACTAGAATCTTTAATCTATTTAAGAAATTCTAGAATGTTGTTATCAGTCAAGACGCTAATATTCATATCTTGAAATTGACTCATAAGCTTATAATACTCATTATCAATATTATTATCAGTACTACTGATACAATTAAGACAAGACTTTCCAAGTGCACAATCATTGCATTTAGTCTTATCAGACTCAACAGAAACATCATCATCAGAAGTAGAGAAGAGTAGTTATTATAAGACTTTTCTGATTCCGAATCAATATTAGAATTCATAACAATTTTAAAAAGAGTTTCTTTTAGCTCGTCATTAATATCAAGATTTTTAATCTTGTCTTTAGCATAGCACTGATTAGCATAATGACTAGGCCTATTACATTTTTTATAAATAATTGTGTTATAATTTTTATTTTAAAAATATTTTCTTTTGTTTTTATCATGTTTATAATCATGATTTTTATCCTTATCTTTTTTCTGTTTATTATCAGAATAACGTTTTCTTTTCCTATAAGTAGTTTTATGTTTAAAATCTCTTTTATTAGTAATAGGAAAACTATTTTTAGAATTAGGATTATCTAATCCAAATTGGTCACAGAATTGACCCAACTGTTTTCCTTCTAAAATATTATCTTTTTTAATTTGATTTCTTAATTTAAGTTCATTACAAAGATTTAATCCTTCCTGAACACAAGTACTAATGATTTGACCAAAAGTATAAAACTCATAAACAATATGGTCAGAATCTTTTCTAAGGATTTTTTTAATCATTTCAATAAACAAATAAGAAAAACCGTCAATAAATTTGTTCTTCCAAATATCCTGATTACATTCAGGGATATCATAAATACGAAATAGAAAAGTATCTTTGTACCATCTGAAATCAGTTAGAGTTTTACACTTCATATTTAAAAGAAGAGTTTTGGTATTTTCAGATTTATTTGTAAATCTACCAGTAAAATGTTCAAGTAGTGTAAGAACAAGAGAGTAAACAACATTAGGTCTGGCTTCACCATCTTCAATTTTTACAGAAGAAAATATTTCCTGTTTGTTTAAAGGGTTTAAATAATTATCCCACCAAGCTTTAAGCTGGCCGGTAAAACCAACAGTAATAGCCTGTGCGGTTTGTAAATCATCATTTCCACTTATTCTACAAGCAGAACTATACATAAGCATACGATGGCATTGTGTAAAAATATGTTTATCACTACCACCATCAATATTCCATTCATAGATACTTTTACCTAGGGGTGGACGGATGCAAGATACCGAAAATTTTTCTCGCCATACAATTCTTTGTGCTAAATTTTTCGATATCGAAAAATTTCATCCGTTGTCGTCCGAAAATTCGGTATACCGAAATTTTTTTTAATTTTTTTGGTATGCCGATATTACATACCGATATCCGTACCAAAATTTCAATATATACCTAGAGGTATCAAAAAATTTTTTTTATCTTAGGTATATTTTTCCTAAGATATCTGGGAAATTTTTTCGATATCCGAAAATATTTAGGTATACCGAAATAGTATACCAAAATTTTCTATATTTTCATACCGTTATCGTACCGAAATTTTCGATAAAATCGATATTTTTTGGTACGGTAAGTGCGGTATACCGGTATTTTTGGTATTTCCTCCACCCCTACTTTTACCTGAATAAGAGGTATTAAAGAAGTTTTCTTGTTCTTTATGAAGAACAGCCATATGAGTTGGTCTTTTATAATAATATTTAGACAAATTAGGCGTATCAGCCCATTTCATTTTATTAATACTATTAGTGTTATTAGTATTGTCAAAATCAATAGGGCTAGTAATGGGACTTACTTCAAAGTCATTATCTAAAGTAGAAATATTTAGATTATTAAATTTGTCACTAATAACTTTTTCAAAATCAGACACAGATGCTTCAATTTTGAAGTCTTTCAAATCTACAGGAGACTGTATCGAAGAAGCAGTTTTAATAATACTATTTTTTTCCGGTAAATCAGACTTAATCTGAGTTTTAGTTTGAGATAAAATTCTATCTATTTTATCATGTAAAGAGATAATTTCTTCACCTAGAATAGACAGATAAAGATTGCAAAAATTATTTTGCTCAATCATTTGATTCATATGTTTCACAGTAATTTGTAAAACATTATTCTCAATAATTTTAGAGAATGGAAGGAAATTAAAGATCCTACCATTTCTTTCAATCTAAAATGGAACATGCGGAGGGTAAACAAATTTTTGTGTTCCTCCAGAAAAGATCTTATAATCACGTTCAATAACATATACATGGTTTATATAAATTTTTTTAATAAACCAAGGAACATAATAAGTAATTTCATTATGTTGGACACATAATTTATAAAAACTGTCCACAAAGTAATTTAAATCATCTTTTGAAAATGATTTAAAGTACCAAATTATAAAATTATCCCATTTAGGATTATTAAACTCATCAATATACGGGTCAGATATATACCATTTGAGTCCATTTTAGCCAATTCTTTGTTTCACGCCTATTTTCCTTCTCTCTCTCAGCTTGCGAAACTACCTCTACCTCTGTGACTCGCGACGGCGATGGAACTATGCAGCGAGGGAAATCGCGACTCGTCAACGGTTCGTCTTTTTTTCACTGTTTTGTCTTTTTTTTTAAATTTTTTGTTCATCAATCTCACATTGGCATGAGCGACGCGATTAAGCACATTTATGCTATAAAATTATCACTGTTATTCTATAAAACTCCCACTATTATGCTGTAAAACTATCACTGTTATGCTATAAAACTCTCACCGTTATTTCTATAAAACTATCACTATTATTCTATAAAACTTTCACTATTAGGCTATAAAAGGGAAAAATCCAAATTTGGTCACTAAAGTTTATCTTTTTACAATTTTGGTCACCCAAGTTTACTCACTTTAAAAATTGATCACTCAAGTTCATTATTTCTCACATTAGGTCCTGCAGTCAGTTGATCCTTCTTTGACTAACGGAACCAATGGAAAAAAAGTGCAAATTCATCATAAACACCCCCAAAATCAAAATTTTAGACTCTCTCTTTCCCAATTTTGCACAAACTTTAATTTCTGCAATTTCTTTTGGATTTCTCTCCAATCAAATTAAGCTCTGTATCTGCAAATTGGACAGCCACATTTTCCCCTTTACCTGAAACTCTATTTTTTTTTCAATTTTCATTGATTTCATTGGAGAGAAATCCAAGAGAATTTGTAGAAAATAGGGTTTATGCAAAATAGTGAAAAAGAGAGTCTGAAATTTTGATTTTGGGGGTGTTTAGGATGAATTCACGTTTCTTCACGTTATTTCCGTCAGTCAAAGATGGTCAACTGACCGCAGGACCTAATGTGAGAGGAAAAATGAACTTGAGTGACCAATTTCAAAAGTGAGTAAATTTGGGTGACCAAAATTGTAAAAAGGTAAACTTTAGTGACCAAAATTGAATTTTTCCCGGTTATAAAATTATCATTGTTATGCTATAAAATTCTCACTGATATGCTATAAAAACTCTCATTGTTATACTATAAAACTATTACTGTTATTCTATAAAAAACTCATTATTAGACTATAAAACTATCATTGTTATTCTATAAAACTCTCACTCTTTTTTCTTGATATATAACTCGGTATTCGGCCCAAAGACCGACTAAATTGGGGGACTAGAACCCACCGACCACTAGCGGGGCCCCCACTTCAAGCCAGAGCAGAGCTCTGTATGGACTGGCCCATCTAAAAAATTTATCTCACCAAAGGGCTTCGAACCTGAGACCTAGAAGCATACTCTTAAGTCCTAAGCCTACAATGTTATGCTATAAAACTCTCACTATTATGCTATAAAACTATCACTATTATTCTATAAATTATTTTTATGCTATAAAGTTATCACTGTTATTCTATAAAACTCTCGAGAGCAACACGAGGAGCCTCGACAATGACCCCGAGCAGCTCGTGACGATGCAAAATCTACTGGAATGACCGAGAAGCACGCGCGACTGCGCGAGAACCCGCTGGAGTGAGAGTGGAATAAGATTGAGTGTGAAAATTCAGGTTAACTCATCATTTAAAACGGGTCATATTGAATTAGAGTTTATAATTTGAATCTGGTTCATATGAGTGTAACTCTTCCAATACACTGCTTTTTAATTTTCTTTAACATTTAATTTCTCTAATCAAATTATGAGTATCCAACTCAAATTCAATTTTCAACGTTTATTATATTTTAATTAGTATTTTGATTTCTTTTTATTATAAAATTAAATTGATTGCGCTCATATTCTTTCCCTTAATATTTTGGAGTGCAGTTGATCTTAGTTCTCATTTCATTAAGAAATAAGTATCTTGTATAAAAAACAAACTTATTTTATTTGAAAAGATTGCACTTTTCACTTTAACTACTTTACTCTTAGTATTTTTTCACTACTACAAATTCGCAGATAGATAACAGAGACTTGATAACGGATATTTATATTTCCGTCACCTAATGTTTAAATATCCGTCATCTAATATATATCCGTCATTTATTTGCAAGATTACTCGCTAATAGACGACGGGTTTTCCACCTCCGTTATCTAAGTGTGGTTATCTAAGTATTTTCTATTTTATAAAAAAATTAATTAACGCTAATAGACGATGGGTTTTGATCCTTCATTATCTAAGTGTGATTATCTAAGTATTTTCTATTTTTCAAAAAAATTAATTAAAAAGAAGGTGTCAGGTTCGAATCTTGCTGGACGCAAAATAGTTTCTTTAAAATATTTAATTAAAATCCTAACGGGTTCCAATTTTCTCTCCCGCTCTCAAGCACTACGCCCTAATCATTCTCCCGCCCATCACACTACGCTCTATTTTTTTCGCTCTCAACATCACTGCTCTAATTCTTTCGATCTCACCCACTACGCCCTAATTTTTTCTCCGCTCTCAACACCATCGACGACGTCCTAATGTCGAATGTCGCCGTCCTAATTTGGCAAAACTTGTATCAGGCCATCTACAATGGATAAAAAAAAAATTAAAAAAAATTATCACTTTAGTTACATATTTTACCCCAAAATCATGATACTTTTACATTTTTTTAAAAAAGAAAATGTTGCACTATAACTTAAAAAGTGATAACCTTTTTATTAAAAAAGTGATATTTTTCTTATTATTTTAAGGATCACGTCCAAACGAGGTTGAGAAATGTGCCTCGTAGGTTGAGAAATGTTCCTTGTAATTACGATAGTAGATGTAAATATAATTCAGGTGGAGAAGTCAATGGTAATTTCTCTATATTTCAATTCCTGGGTCGAGCTTTTGGAAGAAAAATTAAACGGTATTGCGGAGGGAGGGAGGGAGTATAGAACTGCGCATATATATATATATATATATAGTTATTGAATTGCGAAGAAGATCAACCATACATTGATTAATTAATTTTTTTCTTTATATGCTAAATATATTCATGTTTATATTGATTCATGTAATTATTGTTTTTTATTGTTATGAATCAGAATTTACACAGCAACTACAACAATTTCGTGACATCTCAACAACTGATATAGAAGCCAAAATTCAAAATGAATTGGCCGATGGCTCCAACAATATGTAAGTAACAACATAATAATAAATTATAATATTTATTTCATAAATAATAATTAATTAGTTATTATATATATTTTTATATATAGGTACAAATTCATTCAGAACCAATTTTTATGAGATCTCGATTTTGATCACTACGATGAATCAACACGTATACCGAGTATTTTGTAAATGATTATAATTTCACATAAATGAATACAAATCATCAAAAGAAACTACAAATAGTGGAGTTTGTATCAAGGGTTCAAATTGCATTATAAATGAGAGCGATTACCACGGAGTCTTGCAAGAAGTCTTTGAAGTAGAATATTCGGGAGTTCATGTGAAAACCTCCGTGTTGTTCAAATGCGAGTGATACGATCCGTCCCCTCCAGGAATAAGAATTCATCCCGATTACACGGTATTCAATATTCATTAAAAAAGAAGTACAATGGGTATGATCCGTTTGTGTTAGCTACTTAAACAATTCAAGCGTATTATTGCACGTACCTGGAACCACATAGTGATTGGAGAGTTGTTTGCAAAATGAAGGCTAGATCATTGGTGGAAGTTTCTAAAACATCAACAAATTCAGAAGACGACCAACCTCCACAATTTCAAGCGGACGAAATTGAGAATACGACTATTGTGAAAATTGATAATGGTATAAACTTGAGAGATGCACATGGATAATCAATTGAAATTGGAAACGATAAGATGATGATGATTCGGTCAGAGGAGGGTCGGGATGTTAATAATATTGAAGACGATGGGATCGAGGATGATAAAGATGAGGATGATGAAGATGAAGATGAGGATGGAGATGATGATGATAAAGATGAAGAAGATGAAATTGGGGAGGGGATGGGGATGATTAAGATGAAGATATGAATGATGAGGAATGATTTTATAACCTTTTCTAAATAATTTATAAGTTTAAATTGAATTTAATGAATTATACGTACATTTGCCTGCATGTTGATCAATATAGGTCAATAAATTAAGAAGGACAAATTAAATAAATAGTTAAAAAATAAAAATAGTTTACAAATTTATATACAAGTTCAAAAGTTATAAACTTATAAATACTGAATAAAATTATAAATTAAATATATATTTATATATATTTTTATTAAAGTTATAAAATTAAAGTGATTAAAGTTTTCTATAATTTTACTTAAAAACATTGTACAAAATACAAATGTACAAGTTCAATAGTTACAAAAGACTCGAATTAATATGTCAACTATTTTTACGGGAGAAGTAATTTAGAATAAGAAATAAATGAAAACATACATAGTTGTATAATAGAATATGTAAATAAATTAATAAAATTAATTAAAAATTTAATCTAAAACTAATAATATAAACTATATTTTGGATCCCGTCGTAGTACGCGGGGTTACGTGCTAGTATATATATATATATATACATATCTCATGTGCATAAAATGCACCATGCAACTTAAATTTATTTTTAAAGCTTGCAATTTTTATTCTTAAAACGTTCAACTTATTTACACTGAAACGTTCAACTTATTTTACACTAAAATTAGTAAAATAAGTTGAAGATTTAAAAAAAACACATTGTATATTTAAAAGATTAATTTAAATTGCACGGTACACTTGATTCATGCAACACTTTGCCCAAAAAATATTAAAGAACTTATAATTTAAACCCTTTTCTCTCTATCAAATTTTCTTTTTCCCATTTTTTTCTCTACTCTTTCCTCTTTAATTTTTCCCAACTAATTAAGAAATATCTCGTACTATTAATTATACTTTATGATTAATAAAAAGCGTCGAGTTTTCACACTAGTAATGAATCCTACACTTTTAGCTCTGGAAGTAATGTAATTGTCGAAGTAACATTACAACAAAATCAAATAACTAAATAAGTAATAGTACATAAATAATTCTCTCTAGTCCCTCTCCCTCCATCCGTGCCAAAACATTTTGCGCAACTTTTGAACACGTAATTTTAAAAAAAGAGTATAATAAATTGAGTGTTTTATAGTAATTTTATAAATTTTTATATATAAAGTAAATACTCCCCCATCCCAAATATATAGACTTGTTTGATTTTTCACACTCATTAAAAAATTATATTAAAAATATAAATTAAATAAGCAAAATTTCTATCATATTTCTATTTAATAATTGTTATAGTTTCCAACATAGTTAATGCATGAGGTTATATTAGTAAATTAATTTGATAAAATTACTTTATGTAGAAACAAATCTATATATTTGGAACATTCATAAAAGGAAATCAAGTTTATATAATTGGGACAGATGGAGTAAAATAGTTTGATTGAGTGTATGGATGGGTCTCAAAATAATGACATTTTTTATGAATATGTAAATATTGTGAGGGTGAAATTTAATAAAGACTTTCTTTTTACAGATATACAAAGTGTTATGAGATGTCTCATGTACACCCAAGTGCACCGTGCACTCATAGTTCATTTTAGAATCGTGCGAGTTGTTATATTGAAAAATACAACTTATTTATATTGAACCGTGCATCTATTTTTCATACTAATAGTTGCACGATTCAATGTAAATAAATTACACTTTTTAATATAAAAAATTGCACATTTTTAAAATGTGCTATAAATGTACGATGTACCTGGATGCATACAAAATCTAGCCAAAAGAAGTGTGTAAAGTGTTTTGAGATGGATATGTAATTAATAAAGTCATCCGAACAATTTACAACTACAGTAAAACCTCTATAAATTAATAACTTTAGGACCGGAGGATTTTATTAATTTATAGAGATATTATTATATCGATAAATTAATAATTTATTAATTTAAAGAGGTTTTAACGTATATGCACAGTTGACCTTCAAAGTTTCAAATTTTTTGAATAACTTTAAGTATACATGCATAGTTATTGATGAAAATTAAGTTAAAATACAGATGTACTAGTAGAATTCCATGAATACAAACTCACGTGGAAGTTGGAATGACTTGTTTAAATTAATTGGTTTTGGAAAATACAAAAATATGGTTCATTGGACTAACATTTGTGCATTGAATCATGGATAGAAATCAGCACTATATATTTATCCATTGGAATCTTGGTAAATCACAAACAAAAATGGTCACTCATCTAAAAGGAATTCAAAAATCAACAATGACCAACCAACAACGAAAGATGTTATGTGAGTATAAGAGAGATCAACCTGGATGCACTCAGAATGATTTGGTGAAATGAGTTGAAAAATCTTTCAATTTGAAAGTTAGCCAAGCAACAATTTCGAACACTCTTAAGAGATCTGCAGAATTCCTATCATCTGACTTTGAGAAAGGTGGGTCGTCTAAGCGTCAGAAATCAGCCAAGTATCCGGACCTTTAGAAGGTTGTTTATGAGTGGTTTCTCCTACATCAAGAGCGTGTGAATATAACCGGGGAGCTAATCTTAGAGAAGGCGAATGAGGCGCTTAAGCTTTTACAACGTTGGCTTGAGAAATTCAAATCAAGGCAGGGTATCAAATCATATCGTCGTTTCGGAGAGAGTGGATCAGTCGATATGCATGATATGGAGAATAAATTGGAGTCCATTAGGGAAAAAATTGATCAATTTCCAAGGAAAGATGTTTTTAATATGGATGAAACTGGTTTGTTTTACAGGTTACAGGCTGATCATTCACTTGCAACAAAGCAACTTGAAGGTAGAAAACAAGATAAGGAGAGGTTGACAATTGTTATTTGTTGCAATGAAAATGGCTCTGAAAAAATTCCTCTATGGATTATTGGTAAGTATGCAAAGCCCCGTTGTTTTAAGAATGTCAATATGAATAGCTTGAACTGTCAATACCGTGCCAACAAGAGAGCTTGGATGACTGGAGTGCTTTTCGAAGAATATGTTCGTTGGCTGGATGAACAAATGCATGGAAGAAAAATTCTTTTGGTAGTCGATAACGGTCCAGCTCATTCAAACAATATTCAAGGTTTACGAAACATCGAGTTATTTTTCCTACCCCCAAACATGACCTAAAAAATTCAACCATGTGATGCCGGTATATAAGAGCCTTCAAAATGTATTACCGCAAAAGATTTTACTGTAAGATTTTGGAAGGCTATAAGTTAGACATACCATCTCCAGAAAAAAATCAATGTTTTAGATGCTATCAATATGACAGTGTCAGCTTGGACCGAAAATATTCATCAAGAAGCAATAGCAAATTGCTTTCGACACTGCAAAATTCGCTCGGAAAATCAAAGGGACTCAAGTGCAAATGATGCAACTCCTGGAGAAGACATTCGTGAGCTTGAGAATTTGATCAGTGGTATGCAATATCACCAAAAAATGGATGTGAATCAATTGCTCGACTTTCCGGGTGAAAATAATCAATGTCACGAAGTTCAGAGTCTAGAAGAGATAGTGGCCGATGTCATTCATAATTCGGAAGATGATGAAGCAGAGGATAATCCAATAGCTTTGGAACCGGTCACTCTAAAAGAAGCATTGCAAGCATCAACAACTCCTCATAACTTTTTGTTGCAGTACGAGAAGACAACGCCACAACTATTGAGTGTAGTAAGGAGATTTAAAGATGAGATCAACATAGATTTGAAGTTAAAAAAAACAAGTTACAGTAAATTCTTATTTTACTAAGTTGTCTTAAAAATATTCAAGTGCATCATATATATGTATATGAATTATTTTTAATAATTATTAATTTATAGTTTCGTCGGGACCAATATATATATACTGGGATCTCAAAAAAATTATTATCTTATATTTTATTGATTGAGTCCCAAATTTGTACTGGTCCCAACTTGAAACCGGACAAATTATTAATTTTAACGAGGTTATTAATTTATCGAGTATTAATTTAAGGAGGTTATACTGTATATGTTTTGAAAACTAAAAATAGGTAAATACATTTAAAAACCATCCAATAAAAGTCGTGCATACAAGGCAGTGAAAGACTTCTTGAAAATGAAGTCAGTGGGGCCGGCCACAAAATCCCAAATTTTAAAATACTCCTCTTATTTAATATTCTCGAATTTCACCTATATAAGTAGCCAATTTTCTTCCAAAATTCAACGGCAGCACAGCCATTTCAATTTTCAGCACAGGGGAAACCCGTCACAGCAGAGTAACAATGGCGGATGTGTACGGCATTAGGGTCGGCGGCGGGTTGCTGAGGGCTTCCGTGTGCGGCGCCGCCGTCAGCGAGGCCGAATTACGTGAGATTGAGCAGTTATCGAGAGAAGGCAGCCATTACAGCCTGTCAACTGGAATTCTCCCTTCTCTTGGCGCCCGGAGTAATCGCAGAGTTAGACTCCGTTCTTCCATAATTTCACCTTATGATCCGAATTACAGGTTTCCTTCATCTTTTTTCAAGCAAGTTTTTGTTATTTTTGCTTACTAATTTCTATATTTGCATGTCAGTGTTTAAGTATTGTGGATAAAATTGATTTAGTGCTTATTTTGCAGTCTGGTTTTTGGCTTTTTTCTTTTTTACTTCCAAATTGTGCTTTACTTTTGTTGAATTTTCCCCTTTTCGTACTATCATCTGTCTTGTTTGAGAGTGGTGTAATGTAAAACAGGCTTATGATCCAAATAAATGTATCTTACTGATTTGTATTTTTCTTTGATTCTATCCATTGTCAGTGCTATTAAATCTCTTTCCTCTGAATTTGTTTGATGTAATTCTTGTACAAAATATTGTTCCATATTCGACTAAAATCACCTATAATTGAATCCAAAATTGCAGATTATGGCAAATGTTTCTGATCCTGTGGGTTTTATATACTGCTTGGGTGTCCCCATTTGAAGTCTGCTTTCTTGATAAGCCCGCCGCCCCCCTCTCCATCATGGACAATATTGTCAACGGTTTTTTTGCTATAGACATCATCCTTACGTTCTTCGTAGCTTACTTGGATAAAAAGACATATCTTCTTGTTGATGACCGCAAGGATATTGCTAAGAGGTATGCAAAATCATGGTTGGCCCTCGATGTCATCTCCATCATCCCGTCTGAACTTGCTCGTAAAATATCCCCCAAACCATTACAAAAATATGGCTTATTCAATTTACTTCGTCTTTGGCGGCTGAGGAGAGTTGGTTCCTTATTTGCACGGTATAATGATTTCAATATTAATTCTCAATTTAGTGGGGTAATATGTTTTCTTAATCAAATAGTTGTCTTTCTTTAAAACAGATTGGAGAAAAATAAGGCTTTCAACTACTTTTTGGTTAGGTGTGTGAAGCTCATTTGCGTAAGTTTACTTTTTGTTCTCTGAGAAAATTATGGTGGAAATGGAGATCTGGCTATTAACACCAGCAAAATTCCTTTATACACCGCTTTATAGCTGTGTTTAATTGTACAAATAGCTGAAATATCGTGCATAAGGTGTATAAAGCAAATTGGTGGGTGTTAACAGTCACGTTGTGTTGTTTTTAAGTAAGTGTGTTGTTTTGTGTTGTAGGTTACTCTTTTTGCTGTTCATTGTGCTGCTTGCGCAAATTATCTACTTGCTGCTAGTTATCATGATCCAGATAGGACATGGATAGGGGCATCTATGGGTAATTTCAAAGAGCAGAGCCTATGGATTCGATATGTTACTTCTATTTACTGGTCCATCACGACTCTGACAACCGTTGGATATGGAGATTTACATGCTGAAAATACGAGGGAGATGATATTCTACATTTTCTACATGCTTTTTAATTTGGGCTTAACCGCATATCTCATAGGAAACATGACAAATTTGGTGGTCCATGGAACTAGGAAGACTCGACAATTTGTGAGTAACTTTTCTTTCTTTCTCCGTATGCCTCTCTTTTATTTCACGTGTAACACTTGGGTGCACAACTAATACTGTTCAACCAAACAACTAATACTGTTTAGTGAAAACAAATAATACCTTTTGGTAAATCAACTAATACCATTTAAACATACACTTGTGCAACTGGTGCACAAATAATGCTATTCAATGAAAAAAACTATTACTGTTCAGTGAAAACAACTAATACTGGCCAACTAATACCTAGTAAATTAACTAATACCATTTAAAAATGCACCGTGCATAGAAGTATTTTCCTTCTTTCAAATGTCTTAAATTGACTAATCTTGGTGAATGTTAAGAGAGATACCATTCAAGCTGCTTCAAGCTTCGCAGTGAGGAACCATTTGCCTGCTGGACTTCAAGATCAGATGCTTTCACATTTGTGCTTGAAGTTCCGAACAGACTCGGAGGGGCTGCAGCAGCAAGAGACTCTTTATTCACTTCCAAAAGCCATACGATCGAGTATATCCCATTTCCTTTTCTACTCTCTAGTGGATAAGGTATACCTTTTTCGTGGAGTGTCCAATGACTTACTCTTCCAGCTGGTAATTCTTCGTGATTATTTGATCTTTCTTCCTTTTCATATTAAGAAACTTAAGTCAGATCTCATGTGTTTTCATATGTTCCATTTAAAAGGTCTCTGAGATGAAGGCTGAGTATTTCCCTCCCAAAGAGGATGTGATCTTGCAGAATGAAGCTCCAACTGATTTCTATATTCTTGTTGGGGGCGCAATGGTAATTTTACCCTTACAACCATTGATTTTTTCTCTTATCTTTAACCCTAACTATTTACGGGTTCTGATCTTATGATGTATAAATTGCCTTGCAGGATATATTGGTTATGAAAAATGGAGTAGAACAGGCAAGTCCGATTTAAATTGTTCAATGTTTTGAATATAAACTAGATTTAGGGTGTTTGACTGAGCTTATAAGCTCCTTAACACAACTTATATGATGTTTAAAATAAGATTAGCCAAACTGGCTCTAAAAGTGCAACAAGTAATTGCAGGTTATTGGAGAGGCCAAAACTGGTGACATATGTGGTGAGATTGGTCTACTTTGTTATAGGCCTCAACTTTTTACAGTACGGACAAAACGATTATGCCAGCTATTGCGATTGAATCGCAGCACGTTTTTGAACATAGTTCAGGCGAATGTTGGAGACGGAGTGATAATCATGAATAATCTTCTGCAGGTCTGCATGCCTATATAATTAGCATCATAATTATCCTTTATTACTCTTAATTGCTCATATGTTAATTTTTGTGATGTCAGCATTTGAAGCAATTAAACGATCCTATAATGGAGGGAGTTCTTCTAGAGACGGAGAACATGCTTGCTCGAGGAAGAATGGATTTGCCTCTCACTCTATGTTTTGCAGCACTTAGAGGAGATGATTTGTTGTTGAATCATTTGTTGAAGAGGGGTCTTGATGCAAATGAAGCTGATAGCAATGGAAGAACAGCTCTGGTGAGTCGACTCACGTTTGTAAGGAGGCCAATTTGTATAATATTTTCTGAATTTGTTACATGATTTATTCTTTCAGCACATAGCAGCATTTAAAGGAAACGAGAACTGTGTGCTTCTTTTGATGGATCACGGAGCAGATGTCAACAGCAGAGGTAAATTCCTATAATATCCATACTAATCCCAATACTCTAATAGAAATGCATATATTTTCTTTCTATCAACATCAAACTATTCAACGAGAATAAGACATGCATTCTGAGCATAGTTATTGATGCATGCTGAAGACATGATTACTACTTTCATCTGAAAATGCATTTAATAAATAATGATAAGATGTCCATTTGTGTAGTATAATGCTTCTAATTATTGAGGGAAATTGAGGCATGTATGATATTACATAGCTAATCTGTTGACTTCATAATGCACTTCTCTATTGTTATTCTATAGCCGACAATATCAGTTTACAGGAAAGAAGAGCTGACTCTGTTCTTGTGACCTGTCACACTTATGCTAATTTTATAAATATGCTGATTAATTAATATGTCTGTTTATTTATTTTCGTAAAAATTTGTTGAAACAATTACCTTCTTCTCCTTCAACTACTTAAATCATGCCTTTGAACTTGTGGTTATATCTGTAACTGCCCGGTAGACATGTCCTAGTTTGTTTAATAATTAATGGGATTTATAGATATATAGTAATACACAACTGAGTTATGGCTACTGAGGCTCAAAACACTTATTTTTTATTATCCATTTTTTCTTCAGTTCTGTCTGTTGACTTTCTTAAGTCAACTTATCATTATTTCGTACCCATCTTGCCAGATTCATTGCATTATATATAATGTCATTTTCATCTCACATTACTATAAATGAACACTTTCCTTGACTAATCTGCACAAATATATTATAGCTAAAATGCATTATTATTTGACCCTACAAACTCCAAGGGCCAGATTCACTCTTCATGTCCTGCCTTTTTTGCATAAATATTAAATTTTTTACTGAAGTTTTATGGTGAACTCGGTAATACCATTTAGTATACGAAGCAATATTATTTAGCATACAAAGTATCACTGTTTAGTGAAGAATAACAAAAAAAGTCGAACACTTTTAAAACAGTATTACTTCGTAGATAAAAACTCGTATGTGACGGTCTCATACATGAGATGGGGTATGATCTAGTACAAATTAACACCCACCCTTTCAAAAAGTGTTAAAGCCCGTCATGCCCAATTATGCTTCGTCTCACTGTGAGACCGTCTCACGCAAGTGTGCCTCTATTTCGTACACTGAACATATTACTTTGAAAAAAAAGTTCATATGAACTTGTTCCACAGCCGACCTACTATATAGAGGACCTCACATAAAAATAAAAGCATGACTCAATTTATTTTCTCGTATGCAGATTCGGAAGGAAGCGTACCACTCTGGGAAGCCATGCTCAACACACACAAACCCGTTGTTAAGCTCTTATCTGATAACTGCGCGAAATTAACTGTCGGTGATGTCGGCATGTTTGCCTGCATGGCTGCCGAACAAAACAACTTGGATTTGCTCAAAGAAATCATTTCTCACGGTGGGAATGTTGCTCAACCCAAGACCAACGGATCAACGGCCCTTCATCTCGCTGTTTGTGAAGGAAACATTCAAATAGTCAAGTTTCTCCTTGACCAAGGGGCTGACATCAACAAAGGGGACGAAAATGGCTGGACAGCTAGAGAGTTAGCTGAGCAGCAAGGACATGATGATATCAAGGAACTCTTCGATTCTTATAATAATCGAAAGGTTAATATTGAATCTGCTGTCTCATTGCCGGAGGAGCATCGTGGGGTTCGATTCTTGGGAAGATATGAAAGTGAACCGTCAATCTTGGCTGTTAATGAGGATGCCTCGTTTATAGCATCTGACGGATTGTGGGGAAGACCTCCTCGCCCTAGGCGTAGGACTAGCAACTTTGACAACTCCCTGTTTGGGATAATGTCAGCAGCACATACTCGAGATAACAGCGCAGGTTTAACTGTAGACAAAGCATCTATTCGAACGTATGCTACTAGAGTGACTGTGAGTTGCCCGGAAAAAGGAGATGAGGCAGGAAAGCTGTTGCTTCTTCCACATACCTTTGAAGAACTGGTTGAATTTGGTGTGAAGAAATATGGGATTTTTCCTGTGAAAATTCTGAGCAAAGATGGTGCTGCCATTGACGATATAGAGCTGGTCAGAGATGGCGATCGCTTAATTTTTGCGAGCGATAATACAAACTGATGGTTGCTTGTGCAGTGACTGCAAAATGGTGGTCACTTTTGTACCTTAACCGTTTTTTTAGGTTTTCCATTGAATATTTTTATTGAGTGGCAATGTTTATAATATGCCATGTTTGTATTATTCACTGTCCATATAAGGGATTTGAATTTGAAGTTGGTATATTGTAAAAAGGAGAGTGGTGAAAGCAAGTATGAACCAGATTAGGTTAAAATTTGTAAGAAAAGAAGATGAGTTACTGGAAGTCTGGAACTAGGGAGTTTCTCACAGATGTTGAAGGGACCAACTACAACATTGTGTGAAATCTTTCAATGCATCCCTTCCCATGGCTTCAAACATATTTTGGGACATGAAATAGATTGCCATTTTCTTCTCTGTGTTTTTTCCTGTAAAAAGGGCTGCAGTTATTAAAACAGAGGAAAACAAGAATGATGAGGGAGAGAAGTTTAGCAGTCTAAACAAAATCACTTGTGCTTTACTGGTGATTCAATTTTGACCAAAGTTTACACATTCACAAAAAGCACAGAAAGTTCATATGAAAAAAAAAAAAAAACTAGTCCACACAAAATAAAAGTAATAATTATTAGATTGAACTGTATTAGTACCTTTTCCATTTACAACTAATACCTTTCATCATATGAACTAATACTTTTCGTCACATGAACTAATTGATTACTTTTTTCTATTGATTTGCAAAAAAATGTATAAAGAAGCAGTTTGGTTGAAATTGGTTTGGTCAAAATTGGGTTAAAATTGCACCAGTTGCACTACAATTGGTGCACCGAATTGTTACTCATAACATAGAAAAATACACAAATTTGTAGCTAATATTCACAAAATCAGGGAAAGACGTACCCTGTGAAAAGAAATCAAAAGTTGTTGAACACAAGTGTAGTGACACGTACCGAGGTTCCTTCTGTCTGGTGAGAAGAACTAGCACTCCGAAACCTATAATTACTGCAACTTTTATTACCTGACAAGTAAAACAGTAATAATACTTACATTATCCCGGGAATACTTGCAATCTATGCATGATAAGAGGTAGTGAAACCTACCTGCCCAACTAGTCCATTAGATGAGCCATTAGGAGAGCTACCAGAACCTGCTTCTGCCTTATACACAATTGTTTTCTGCTTCTTTTCTGTTTTGAACTCTGTTTCATGCATTGCATTCTGCAGATAAGCACATTTTAAATGGTATTAGTTGTTTTACTATAAAGTAGTAGTTGGTCGGAATTAGTTGTTTTCACTGAACAATACTAGTTGTTTTCGTTGAACTGTATTAGTTGTGCATCAGTTTTACGATGAACCTAAGTGTACTCGGAAATAATACCTTTGATTCCGAAGAAATCTTCTTTCCTTTATAGGCTTTGGCTTCATTGTGGTGATGTCCAATTTTTGCAACCTCCTTACCTGCAGTTGTGATACACGAACGCCTCGTGTTATCTGGAAATATCCACATACCCGAGCTTTCACCCGAATAACGTTCCTCATTATAGTACTCTAGTGTTGGTTTTTCATTAGAACCAACAACCATAGTAGAGCTCTCCAAGCTGATTCCTCTTCCTCTTCCACTTCCTTGTACTGCCGACGATTCAGTAGAATTTATCGAGCTTGTGGAAAGCTCGTAACTTTGAGTTTGTTCCTCAGGCATTCTTCCAGAACTAGTTGCTGTTTCTGATGTACATTGCCTCATCAAATCAACTGCTGATATTTTCAATTTCTGATCATCATTTCCTGCTGATGGGATCGGTGCTTCGGTTGAAGGTAACTCTTTCGCTTCATGAGACGGATCACTTGGAACAATACCGTCTCCTTCATCGACTGTTTCTGCAATATGATCCTTAAAATCTGCCAAACTCTTATTAGCCTTTGATTCTTGATCCTCCGATAAAACATCATCCTTTCTAAATCTGTTCATTTGAGCTGGTACTGATGACACTTTCTTCAGAGATTTCACTTCCTAAATACATTTTTTTTTTTTGGGAAGTAAGTAAACATTTTTTGAAAGTTGAAACCACAAAACACCAAGACAACTCATACAAGTACCTGAATTTGACTACTTTCAAAGGCACTTATCATTTTTCTCACATTGCTAGGAGTTCTGTCGACCGAAGGATGATCATTTAGCAACTTGGGTGCAACTGTTTTGTTGTTATCAGACAAGTTTTGTGAAGGCGGCCTTTTCTCCGTGCCTGATCTTACATTATCAAGTGGTTGATATGGTACTATTGCTAGCAATTTAGGAGATTCTGAAAGGAGTTCATGTTTTCCAGAGCTTCCGTCTGTTGCATCCTAAAACAGGCAACTTTTAGTTGTTAGTTTAAATCAATAATTTTGTTCCGTATACTTATAGCTGCAACAATAATTCCTTAACTGGGATTAGTGCAGTTTCCAACGGGGTGGCAGCGGAAGTTGCAGAAGCCAAAGGCGAACGAGTTGAAGAGACTTCTTCAACTTTAGGGCCCATTTCATCTGTATAATCTTATGAAACAGTTTATTAGAACACTGAAAACAGATGCAAAAAGTTTAATGTGTAATAGGGAGTACCTGAGTTCTTCTGTTCGTTTTTTGTCGATGTTTCCACGGAATCAGGCGCTTGCAGAAGTCTTAGCTTGATGTTGGGATTCGTTTCGAGATTCTTCTTTACTGCAGACTCTCTCTTCAAACCACAAAAATGTTCACTTGCTAAATTAAAGTTATGATCATGAGGCACATTCTGTAGTGAAATGAAACTTCTTGGATAAAAACTAGGTAGATTGCAAGAAAAGAGTACCATGAGGCGAATGCGTTTGCGTTCCTCCTCACTGAGAACGAATCGCAGCTTCATGTGCACGTTTCCACCTCCATTGATGTCGAAAACCTCATCCCAATTCCCCTTCTCAATGATTTGCATTGTTCGAATATCTGTTTGGAAAAGGATGATGAGAATGTCGAAGCGTAATCCTTTCCCTCTTCGTAGATTTAAGAATAAAATAAATGAGATAGACACCCAATTTTTACGTGGAAAACCCAAATCAGGAAATATGTCGAAGTGTAATCCTTTCCCTCTTTGTAGATATAAGAATAAAACAAATAAGATATACACCCAATTTTTCCGTGGAAAACCCAAATTAGGAAATTCCTCACTATAGTATAAAATAGACGATATCTCTCGATATCACACTATTTTACGACGCTCTCTCACCTATTTATTGAATCACAATCTTCAATAACTACATTCCCATCCCGTGAATTTCAAAGAGAGAACAACACACGCAAATAGAAAATCGCCAACGTACCGATTTTCTACATCTATGTGTCGTTCTCTCTCGAAAATTTACTCAAACAAACAGCATAAACAAGTACACAATTAATGTAAGAGTCAAAAATAGTACACCTTGATGAGCTATCTCATTTCCCCCAGCATCCAAAAGACAAACAACTAAATCCTCGCCAAGTTTAGTAATGGGGCTGTCAAAATATCATTACTTTTCCACGTTACAAGAATAAAACATTAATCTTGAATTTTAAACCGAAAATGAGCATTATTACAAAGAGAAATCTCCCTTGTCCCAAGTCTGAAACTGCCTCTTCCCCATCGAAACTGTTAAAAAAAAAATTAAAAATTATTTCACAATTACAGTAAGAAAAGCTATGAGGTTAGAGTTATTAATTTGCCTTTGAGGGATTTTGCAGAAGGCTTTGATGAAGATGAAACACCCTTGAATTCAAGAACTACAAAGAGTGAAGATTGAATTTTGATCAGAGTTGGTAATTATATTGATAAAAGAATCATCATAATTTGAAGCATTACCTGTAACTTGTATGGTTCCTGGCATTGGAAAACTTGGGGGAAAATCAAATAGATGTGAACAGAATTTTTTTTTAAAAAACTAGGCCCAATTAGCAAGAAATTGCAATGAGATAGAATTTGGAGAGAGGATTTAGTTGGAAGGATATGAGTGGAGGGATTTAAACATGAGGACATAAAATGGGGTCCTCTCTCCTTTTGTCTCACTCGCTACACATCGATCAGTTCTTACAGAAGAACCTAATATAACTAGCAAGTGAAATACACTTTTCATTCATTTATCTAAGCTGCATGATCTTACCTTTCAAAAAAAAAAATTGTATGATCTTATAGAAGAGTTTATTACTCCCTCCATAGTGCACTTATGTGAATATTTTTTATTTTGGTCAATCCCACACTTATTTGGACATCTATTTATATATATAAAAATAAAATAATTTTTTGAAAAACTGTTTCTGTCCATTCTCCCCACCCCTTTTCTCTCTCCATTTTATAATAATATCTGTCTATATTTTTTAGGACACTCTCCCTCTCTCCACTATTTAATTAAAATGTGTTTTGAATTAATATTTTTAATGATCTTAATTTTTCTTTTGTATATAATTAAATAAATAAATTCTAATGTTACAAAACTAATATGATAAATTATTAAATTGAGAAAAAACTCAATATATAATTTTCTAATCAATCTAATAATTTTTTAAAAATGCATTTTTTTAATTTTTTTTTGATTTTATAATTGTTCTTTTCATGACGCAATATTATTTCACTAAAGTAATGAGTATTTTGCTATATATTTCATTAAATAATTAATATTTAGATGAATTGTATTTAAGTAGATTTAAGAATTTTTTATTTTTTTAACTAAGCTTCGCGTTTCTTTTTTTCTTCAAATATTCAATTTACTTAATTATTTATTATATTGTAAAGTGTCTTACTACAAAACAACATTATTGATGTTGACAAACATTACAATTTTAAAAAATACAATATGTAATTAAAGTTTCAACGCGCCAAACTTTATCTTATATATAACGAATTGACAATCTAATATTAATATACATAAATAAGAAAATAAATTATATATAGAATTATTATATTAAAAGAGAATTTTGTTCGTACGAGACTATCTCATTCTGAGACAAACACTCACTTGATATTTGGGTCATAGAAGTACTTATCGAATTAGTTTGGAGTTCTACAAATTAATAATTTATCACATAATATAGTAAATAAGAGTTGTCGAACATCGCTCGGGTGAAATACTAGTTTATTTAAATGACAGTAAATCAATTTTGCTATTTACAACTATATCCTCCCAACATCTCAAAAATTACACATAATGTCATTACTTTATACACACTATAAAATTGTTTTATTTTATTTTTGAAAGACAATCTATTACATGTTTAAGTTTTTCTACCAGTAAAAGACACGACATATCTTTTAAATCTCGTTATGTCATTTGGAAGTGTAACCAAGACCGGGCGACAACACCACCACCACAAAAGGGAGGACCACCAACGGCAACACCACCACAAGAGGGGGATCACCACAAGAGGGAATAAATTCCCTCTCTTTATCTCAAACCCAAGACCTCGGGGTCATAGGTAGTGGAACTCTAACCACTTGAGCAATTCACATTTAACGGGATAAAGTGATTTTTAGTTGAAAGTATTATAGACCTCTTTCTACTATATTATTAAAGTAGATGAGATGATAACCTCAAATATTAATAAACAATTCATACATTAAAATCGTGTCTACAGTAAATGTCCAAACAAGTGTGGGACAAAGGAGTTCTAATTGAGATCAAGATTAAGACGTGGGAATTCTTATATGAAATTCACAATGGCTGATTGGTGAGGGTTCCAAAGTTCGGTTCTAGACAGACAACTGGCTGAGCTACTCCATTGCGGATGTTATTGATATTCCTACTGGTCTTCTGGATTCTTTGACCTGCACGGTGAGTGACTATTATTTTGATGGGGTTTGGCACTTCACAAGTAACTTTTTCAGGCGCATTACACGAAATTATTGATATCCTAAACACTCTTATTAATTGTTGGAGAAGATCGTCGAATATGCCTCAATCTTGCACAGGGGACCGTTTAGCTTATGAGATGTTGCGCTCACCCATGCTTCGGATGGGCTAGTTGGATTTGAGGAACTTTTATCCCCCAATGTCGAAGCACCACAGTATGGCGAGATTGCTGACACAAGCTGCCTAATCCGGCAGAATTGCTCAAAATTGGGGTTCACGGTCCGGATGACATGGACCATATTTTATCTGTTAGTGTTAGTGTCCTAAAGACAATCCATTGTAAGGACATAATACTCAAATAATATTTAGTATTGGTTTAATATTATTGTTTGTTTAATATTAAATGTATGACGTTACACTCATTAGAATATTATGTTTGATTGTTTGCATTTATTTTTATATGTGTTCCCTTGAGTCACTGCTGTCATTGAGTGAGTGAGAACTCAGATGACTTAAGCATAATTCTTAAATAGCCCCAATCGAGGATCATCAAGAAAGGGATATTGATGATGCAATGGAGATTGGTGTGTGATCTGCATCATACTCTTAGATAGTGTAGTAAGATCTCACTTACTACGAGATACTAGATATCTAATGATGGATGCACAAATACCTTAGAGGGTATTGGTATACCCATCCGAGAAACCGTTTGATGTAGTTTCACTATATGTGTCTATGGGTGTCTCGGTTAGTGAGAGCGATGCGATACTCATTTGACTTGAGGCCAATACGCACGACATGTGTGGAGTGATGAACTTTGACCATGACCGACGCTTGCACCCGTCTATGGGTAGATATGACTTGGATTGAGTTCATCACGAAGTGCATGTGCGTGGTAGTTGAGCCAAAAAAAGGATTCATTCCTCAAAGTGGATTTAGAGAGAATATTCATCTTCTCATCATAATTGGATCTAAGTCATTGACCAATGCAAGTCAACTTAGACTTTGTGACTAAGTGTGATACTAATGATCAATTAGTGATTTGAGATAAATTGATTAAGTTATTTGAATAGACACTTCATCATGTTCAAGACTAATCGAGTATTATTTCATATTTTCTCCCTATATATACAAGCTATTGAGATTCACAAAAAATATCATTTCATATTTTCTCCATAAAATCTAGAGTTTGATTTTTCCTAGCAAATCTGTCTCGAAATTCAACGCTGACATATCCGTGCAAATCCATGATTGGGGATTACGTGGATACCATAGTAGAGAAATCTGCTCTCGAGTTACTGTAAGATTTCTCGTTATGATTATTGTAATCTGTATGCAATTAATTGTTCGTTGTTGGTGAACTTTAATTTCCGCTGCGCATGTGATTACGTGTTTTACGTGTCTCTATATTTCAACAGTGCTATCAGACTCTTGTTTAATTGCATCGAAATTGGTTTTGTTTTTAAAATTAAAATTAAAGATTTTTTTTTTACAAAACCGGGTGCGGCTGTTATTGGACAAACCACACCCATATGTTCGTTTGATTTGGGTTCGTCTTCTCCAAAAGAAAACCTAGGGTTTTCTGGAATCACCGCCGCCTCTGGCCTTTTGCTCGTGGGCATCCGCGACACCGCTTGAGTCGGCGGCAACACGCCGTGACTCGCGGTGCTCGTGCGAAGCCGCGGCTCTGCGCTCGACGGCCAATTCGATTCGCCTCGCCTTGGACGCGATTCATCTCGCTCCGACTCGCCGCCGCCACCTGGTTTTTCGTTCGATTTGATTGACCTCTATCTTGATTCTTCGGACTCATGACCATACGTTCACAGATCGGTTCGAGCCATGGAGGTGCGCCGTGCCGACTTCTGGTTTCGATTTTGAATCGATTCTCGTCGGAACCGGCCGAGTCGCGTGGACGCGCCACCGGCTCGATTCGGTTCGCCGCTCCACACCTGCTTTGAATGGGGTTGCGACCCCGCGTGCTTCCTTCTGGTTGATCGTTCGTGGTGGCGAGTCGCCCGCAAGCGCCAGGGGCGTCGACTCGCCCACACCAGACGAGCGACGAAGAACCGCCCTGGTTTCGATACTTGTTGCTTTCGAAGCTTGTTGCATTCGGAACTTGGGCTGTTTTGATTCTTGATTCGTTATTGCTGAATTGTTTGATTGAGATTTGGATTGGTTTGATACTGATTAAATTGAAAGTCGGATTAAAATCTAATTGTTTGAACAGTTCTGAATTTTTGGAATAATTATGATGAACTAAAAATTGTTGGATGTTTGGTTCGAATGACCCAATCGGAAACGGTTTTTGGAAAACCGGGCGATGATGAGGGGAAGGTCTGTGCCGAAATTGGATTTAGGACAGACCTCCGTGCAGTTTTCGAAACTTGCACATGAGCCCTTAACAAATTGAATAATTAAATTTGATCTAAATTAATTGAATATTAATTATAAGATGTCAAAAGTAAAATTGGATTTTATTTAAATTAATTGGATTAATTATTTTAATGATTTAGAATCGAATTGTTATATGCTTTTAATTCGATTTAAAATGAATTGTTAAATCCCACTGTTTAACTGCTTTATTTTAATTCGTTAAATGCTTTTACAGTCCGCATTATAACTGTTTGGGTAAGCGGCATCCAATAACTATCAGATCGTATTTATTATTTGGGTAGACGGCGCCCATATAAGTGTTAGTCCGTGTAAAATCATGTTTGGGTAGACGGTGTCCAATAATTGCTCAGATGTGATATAGATTAATATGTTGAATCTCGATTAAGCAATTAATACCACGTCTTTGAAAATGTTCCTCAATAAAATATGATTTTCATTAATTTGAACGATGCCTTCCATCGAAATTAAAAAAATAAAGGAGATTTCGTTCAATGAGTATTTAAGGCCCAAGTCTTTCTTTCGGATCTACATCTAATGAGACTTTTATAGAGGCACGCGTAGTGTCGTCGCCGATGGTTGTAAATCATCGACTTGACTTTCACAAAATTTAGTTATAAACGAAGCGAAAGTCGAGGGCATCCGATTGAACTAGGTTCAATCAACTAGGAATTGCAAATTTTGCAATTGGTTTGGAGACCTACCAGGTTATCTTTATCATAGTAATGTCGGTGGCAGATATTATGATAGTAGTAATGTGGATCTAGTCCATCATGATTTATATTAGATATAAATTCGTATTCTTAGATTAGGTCGTTGAATATGTGAAAATAATGGAGACAAAATAAATTTGAAAGGCATGTTTATTTTGATTCTTTGAATATTGATCATAGGAATTATGTGTTTTAATTAAGATTATATTTTATTTCTCGAGGATTGTTGAAATGAATAACTTATCATCGGAAGCGTTTTGAAACGAACAAATTGGTAGGCCAAATTTTCTCGTGGCACCAAAAGCGTCGTTTGGTGTAAGCGTGAAATGTTGAATCCCTCAAGAGGTTTGAAGAAGGCCGAGGCGTTTGACGGAAAAGCTTCGGGAAGCTTTATCAAAATGATGCTTCAGGACTTCGATGTGTTATGCTCCTTGGGATGACTCCTGAGTTGCAAAGGCAGCATGAGAGAATGCTTCCCTTCGAGATGATCAAGCATCTGAAGGATCTCTTTGATTCTGAATCTCGTTCTGAGATTTATGAAGTGATGAGAGATCTGTTTTAGATCTTGGGATGTCTGAAGGAGGAAGGTTTCTCCTCATGTGTTGAAGATGATAGGACTAATCGAGAAACTTGGTCGGTTGGGCATTGAGCTCAAAACCAACGTTGCTGTTTATGCCATTCTTCAGTCACTTCCCGATTCATATTCGATTTTCATTGTAAACTTTAATATGAATAAGACGGAATCGACTATGCCCGAGCTACATAACATTCTAAAGACTTTTGAGTCTTCCACTGCTAAGGAAAAACCCGTGCTCATGGTGAGTGCCTCTACTTTTTCTGCTCCGAAAGGAAAAGAAAAGGGGCAAGGCGAAGAAAGGCTCTAAGCCGAACTTCCTTGAGCCCAAAGGTGGAATTCAAAAGAAGGAGAGGGTGGACAAGGATGTATGTCTCCCACCGCATGCGAAGGGCGTTGGAAGAAGGATCGTAAAGTTCTAGCGGTAAAAAAAAAGGCACCTGGTGTCTCGACCGGCTGGAACAAGTATGTTTGTTATTGAGATAAACATGTCCTGGCCCGATACTAACTCTTTGGGTATTGGATCCGATTGTGGCTCACACATTTGTATTAATGTGCGGGGTCTCAAGCGAAGCAGAAGCGATTAAGTAGGGTGAAGTCGCCCCTACTGCGTTGTGAATGGAGCAAGAGTTGCTGCTGAACGTGTTGGGGTTTATGTTTTAGACTTACCCTCTGGTTTTAGACTTGAACTAAATAATTGTTATTTTGTTCCTTCTATTACTCACAACATTATTTCTATTCCTATGTTAGACATTGAAGGGTTTTACTTCTATTTTGCAAATAATAATTGTTATTTTTCGCTTAATGGTGATGTTTATGGAAATGCTCCTTTATCGAATGGTTTATATTTGTTGCATTGTGGACATGATATTCTTAATATACAAAACAAACGACTCAAACTTAGTAATCAGGAAAACCCGACTTACTTGTGGGATTGTAGACTTGGTCATGCAAATGAGAATAGGATTGCAAGGTTAAGAAAGTTAGACTACTTAACCCCATTCGACTTTGAGTCTTATGGAAATTGCGAATCCTGTCTCAAGGGCAAGATGACCAACAAACCCATTTCTGGGAAAGAGATTCGTGCCAAAGAAGTTCTAGAGTTGATCCACAGTGATGTCTGTGGACCATTGCCCACTCTAGCTAGGGATCACTTCGCCTACTTCATCACTTTTACTGACAATTTCTCAAGATATGGATACGTGTATCTTATGAAACACAAATCTGAATCTTTTGAGAAATTCAAGGAGTTCAAAGCTGAAGTAAAGAAGCAACTCTGTAAGAGTATAAAGACTCTTCGATCGGATCGAGAAGGTGAATACCTTAGCCACGAGTTCATGGATTACTTGAAGTTACATGGAATCCAATCTCAATGGACTCCTCTCGGAACACCGCAGATGAACGAAGTATCCGAGAGGAGAAACCGAACCTTGTTAGACATGGTAAGGTCCATGATGAGCTTTTCTTCTCTCCCTACATTCTTATGGGGATACGCTTTACAAACCTTTATTTACATTCTGAATAGGATTCCATCTAAATCAGTTGAGCATACGCCATATGAACTATGGTGTGGCAAAAGATAGCCGTGTTAAATGATTTTAAAACTTTTTTTTCACATATCAAAAGCGTGGTGTTGGTCCGGTGTCTTAACGAGTCTCTCACGTGTATGGGGGAATACACGTGTTGACTTTGGTGATTTTTAAAACTTTTTTCTTCCGAGGTCGGATGGGTCAGGTTGTCTGCAAGATTCGATGATTCGAATATAAGTGAATACTTTTCGGTGAAAAACAGATGCATAACAACAATCTGAGTCAAAGTCTACGAGGCGGTGATCTGAACCTCGATATAGTTTTCTTTTTGATTATAGCCTCATTATTATCTCAAGCGAGCGGTTATCGAGTTTTCGCTTCTTCTCTAGAGATCTGAAAGTTTACTAACTCTTTGGATCATATAACTATCTTCTTGAACCCTCATTAGAGTTTGTTCGATTTGGTAACTATCTTTCTAGCTACTCAAGTAATGTGCGGAATGGTTGGTCCTAAGTTTATACTCGTTTTTTAGCTTTTTTTGAAAACCTTCCTTAAATGAAACGGTGATTAAGGAATATTTTTGGGTTTGATCAGTTAGATGCAAGTTCAGTGGATTGATTCCAACTGAATATAAGTGAATAATGCTTTCAGTGAAAACATGCAACAGATAACAATGCAGTACAGAAAGCAAACAACACAGCAATTATAGTGGTTGGAGACTCAAGCTCCTACGTCTTCCATCTCTCTCGAACTTCGAGGAGAAATTCCTTAACCACTTCCTAAAGTTTTCTGACTACCTCAATGTAGTTTACTAACCTTTCTACTTTGAGTTTTCTGACTACCTCCTTGTAGTTTACTCACTCAAACACACACAAGCTTTCTGATTATCCAAGATAGTTTACTCACTTCTTCTCTAGATTTGACTACCTCAATGTAGTTTACTAACTCTTTACAACTCCAACTCACCAACAATCACACTCAAACTACCTTACAAAGGGTTTGGGGTTTCTCGTTGGTTTCCAACTAGGATGAGATATCCTTTACAATAAGTACAATGCAAAGGCTAGGATATCTCTACTAAGCTTTGGATATATCTTATCAAACTAGGCTTAGTGAATGAGCTCTCTTCAATGTAAAGCACTTGGAAAATTCTTGGGTTTTTGAGTGCTTCAACTTGCAATAATAAGTTTGAGCTCTTGAGTTGCTTACAAATTTCATGTGACCTTCAATGTAGAGGGTCACTAGTATTTATAGGCAATCACCAAGGTCACTCTTAAAAAAACTATCCGTTGAAAGAGATAACTTCATGAGTTTCCTCTTATGGTGTGTGATGAACGAATATTTTTAGGGTTTGAATACTCCCTAGCATGTTTTAGGCAATATGCTTTCATGTAGCCATTCACCACTTTTTGCGATGCGGAACATAATATTCTTGACGAACTTCTTCTTAGAGATCTTTGACTGTCGCTTTTCAAAGGTCGCTTTAAAGAAATGCGATCTTTGTCTTCCTCTCCGATTGGTTCTTGACTTGATAAATGTAGACAAACATGTAATACATTTTTGGTCAATATCTCCAAAGAAGTGATATAACCTTAACAACACTTAGTTTTAGTTCCTTTTTATGCGCATGTGAATGTCTTGGACAATATCTACTTTTCCGGGAGTGTCGCATTTTTTCTCAATTTTGTAGCCTTCTTGGCCATATGGATAGATATTATTCCATTCTTTAGATTGCCTCGGATCATTCAAGTTCATTCTGAGCATTAGGCTTCAAGAAACGAAAGTCCCTTTGAGTCGAGGAGTCTTGATAACTCTTCATTTTTTGTCTTGATATCTTACGTGTCTTCGATATCTTACAATGTCTTCAATTTGAGCAACTTTTTTCAACAATTGATGTCAAAGTTCAATTCGAGTCTTGACTTGTCTTTCGAAAGTCTTGATTGTCTTTGAGCTATCTCGAGTCTTGGGCTTTAGATATCTTGATTGATATCTTAAAGAGTCTTAAGTTTCATCGTTTATTTCATATCGAAGAGTGCTAACTTAGGGGAGGATTGAGAGTCTTGATTTCTCCACGATTTCATCTTGTCCCTGATTGTCTTGATTTTCTCAGAACACCAATTTCATCTTTGAAACTTGGTCTCCAAACCTGGGCGGAGAAAGAAAATGATTTTCGATTCATCTTTGAAACTTGAAACTTGAAACTGCCAAAAATCTTGACCTAGTCGGCGTTTGAGTCTTGAATCTTAAGAATCTATCTGAGGGATCTATATCTGCATATCAAGATTATCGACTATACATGGTGCGAGATAACATCCTGAACACTCTAAAAATGAATCGACTCATCTATCAAGATTATCCGAACATGTCATACTCGGGGTTTTGGGATCTAATCAAAATCTTCTTTATTAAATTCATCTCCCAACAATTTCCCCTTTTTGATGATGCAAAAGCATCTTGTTTCTTAAAACACTTAACCTATATTCGGGTTTTCAAAATTTTTTTCCTATTACAATCCAAGAATGGCAAATCTCCCAACAATTTCACAACAAAGGCATATCAGATATAAAAGACATGTAAAAAAATAATGAGATATTATCTTTGAGCATAAAGGTAAAGTTTCATTGATTGTAGGAATAGAATTCTGAGTACAATGAACTTTTATCAAAAACAAAAACAAAAACAAAAACAAAAGAAGTACAAAGAATCTTCGGTCTTTAGTCTTGATCTTCTTCAATCTCGGACTTCAACATTCATCTCTTCAATCTTCTTCAACTTCATCCTCAGGTACCTCCAGGTTGAACATCCCATAATATCTCTTCTTCAATGCATCCCTTTCTTTGATGATATCTTTGGGTTGAAAGGTTGAGGGTTGTTTCTGTCGATCCCTAATTGGATGGCATCTTCGAAATTGCGATTTCTTGAGAGATATGTTGGAAATAACAAGTTAATCTCATTCACCAAGTCATTCTCTAGTCTAGGCGGGGTATGCATATGGACAAAGGCAACAATTTGAGTATTCAATGAATATCATCTTGCTAAGTTTATCCAACTCTGCGGTACTTTGGATAGAAAGTCGATAAGTAATCAATGAAGGCTTCATTCGGACTGAGCTTGTCCCCTCCATTTCCTGATGTTTTTGAATTTTCATAATAGAACCAGGAAGGTTCTCTTAATTTCTTCGGGCATCATTGAATTGGATAGGCATCCATTTATCAATGTCTAATAATTGCAACAACATACTTGACTTTTTTTAATCTATTTAATCGAACGAGTTTTAGCGGTACCCTCCATTTTTGCTATTCTCGGGAACTTCTTGAAACCCGCTTTCTCCTATTAACAAAAGGATGCGTTTGTTTCTTCTTCTTTCTTCTTCCTTATTAAAGGAACTCGATCTGAATTATCAGTTTTCTTATCTGTTATTATTTCCACCAAAAATAATTGATCTTGGTATGATATTTTTAAAACCTCAGTGTCAAAGAAGACTTCCTTTCCATCTTCTAGAATTTAGGGAGAAACTCTTCAAAATCCCGACAAATCAAAGTATTGAATTCTTTTTTCCATAATTAGCCTTAGAAGCTTTAGCTCTCTTCTTCTTAGGTTCAACAAATGCCACAACCTTTCTCTTGATAGCTTGCTTTCTGCCTTTTCATAAAATTAGCTTGTTTCCACCTTTTTCAATATTTTCTTACCACTCATTTTTTAAGATAATTGTAAATAACTTTCTGCATTGTTTCCGGGTATTGAAACATGAGTGTAGAAAGCTCTTCTTCTTTGCTTGAACTTGAGACCTTTTTCATTGTGGCTTCTATCTAATATTGAGCCAAATATTCCTTTAAGGCTCCAACAAGATTTTTCTTTTCAATTATTTCTTTTTTTAATTGAAACTACTTCTTTTCGCCATTAATTAATTCTTCTTCAAGGTATGTGTCAATAACTCCTTTAGCTTGCCTCCAGACCTTTCCCCCTTCTTGGCACCATACCTTGGAAGTAGTTGAGACAGTGCGGTATCCATGTGATATTGCTCTTTCTTTCAGGTGCAATTCTTCTGCACTTCTCCCTCAGGTCCTAATGGTCTTGCGATTATTGTAATCTTATTTCCTCATCAAGTGGTTCTTGGCCATTGAGAACTCTTCAGACAAGGGTGCAAACTGGTTGGAGAATACATCTCTCAGCATGTCTGTCATCTTGGTCATGAGCATGGAGCCCATTTCCTCAACAACACTTTTGATCAATTGATCA
This sequence comes from Stenogyne calaminthoides, assembly GCA_037126765.1. NCBI lineage: Eukaryota > Viridiplantae > Streptophyta > Magnoliopsida > Lamiales > Lamiaceae > Stenogyne > Stenogyne calaminthoides. The sequence continues at coordinate 14,086,405 of JBBCBC010000027.1, read as the reverse complement.
TTCTTCTCCACTAGCTTGGCTTCAAGAAATGAAGTCCTCTCGACATACATTTCGTCATCTCATCGTTGAATGGATTCAGATGATTGAGGGCTTTGACTCCATCTACCTTCCCTTCCATGGCTTTCATTTTGTCATTCGAGAGATGTCTTGAAATTTGCAAATCAAGTCAGAAGTAGAACTCATCGTAAAGTTCTAACTCTTCCATTTTATTCAATCGGTTCGGGATTGGTAGGCCAATGTCTCTTCAATTTGAGCAACTTTTTCAACAATTGGCACCACCTTATCCAGCTTGTCCACCATGGGACTAAAGTCAATCTCTGGAGCATATATGACTTGTTGTTCCTTTTCGAGGGGACATTTTTTTGGATTTGCTCACTTTTTTGAGCCTCGATCTCCGTATCCGGGCTTTTAGTCTCCACTGAGCCTCGGTCTGATATCAAACTTAATGATCACAATTAAAGATAGAAACTTGAAAAGCTTTGGCATAATGTTTAGTAGTGCCAAAAGTTATATTTCCGTTTGAACTCGAAAGTCTTTAACTTTCGGTCGAGGATGTGAGATATGTCATCTTTGACGTCCAAAGATAAATTTTTTCTCCACAAGAGATTGCTTCTCGGCATTTCCTTATTGGTCCCTTCTTGATCTTGATCATTTGAGCTAAGGGGCACCCAACTTCCTTCCCTTTCAATCCACCTTTTTTTGTTGAGGGTTCTTGGACCATTAAGCTCATCAAAATTGGCAACTTTCATCAGGAGCTTAAATTCTTAGAATTTCTCAAAAGGTCCTAAATTCATGAAACACATGGGAAAATGTACCTTGTAATCATATAAATACTCATAACCCTTTTGTTCTTTGGTTAACATTGAACTCATACATCTATGTGATCGATCTCTTCATTCCTTGGCTCCAAATGTCATCTCTAACATATTCCCCTCTCCTAGGTTGGGATTTGAGGCAATGTTTCAGGTGAAGCATTGGATCGAGGTTTCTTTAAAAACCTAATCTTGGTAATGCCAAAGAATGTCTTTTCGTTCTAACGTTTCTTTTCCAAAATCTATTGATGTGTAAATGGAGGATACATTTTGATGTGTGGTTTCCTTTAATTTTATAGAGATTTTCCATCAAAAAAAAGATCTTAGTGTCCTTTATGAATTTTCGGGATATGAGCTGGGAGGTCATAAAGATAATCTCAAAAAAAAAACTTTATCTTCAAAAATGGTGCACTTAACCTCCTCTTTTGCTTCTTTAACTAACCATGGCGTAACGATCTAAAGAACGTTCTTTGCCCTTCTTGACTTCAATGTCAGGGTTGGCTTTACAAGATTCAGTAGGAATGGTTCAAAAACTTGCGAACGTTACCCGATTATTCACCAGGATTTGGATCCTAAATTTCCCATAGGATCATAAGGAAAAATGATTAGTGGAAAAATTTCCATTTTTCTCGCTTTTGAGTTCATTAAACAAGTGGTATGCATATCAAGATTCAAGACTCCGAGGGGAAAATGTCAAAAAATGATTGTTCTAAGGTCAACTTTAATAGAAAACCTTTTGGGGCGAGCATTTCCTCATTAGAAAACACGAGGTCCTTGAATATCTCTTAGCGAAAGAAAATTTATGCGAGCTCGGAGATGTTGCAAGAACCTTAGAGAACACTTGTTCCTCGGTTTGCTCTTCACGCAATGGTCAAAACTTCGAGCCTGGATCCATTACTTGCAATGGATGTCAAAAAATTTGAGGACGACCTTCATTTGCCCCTCGGGTTGGACCTCCTCGAGGTTCACTTTCACCTCATCCTGCCAGCGCAATTATAATTAGAACTCATATCTTGCCTTACCTTTGGCTTAGGAGCGATCTTTTTCTTCTTGAGGGCTTCTCCATTCTCTCTCTTCACCTCCATCAAAGCCTTCCCCCCGGCTTGATGGGTCATTATTTAATTTGTTCGGGACTCCATCCTATCCGGATTAATGCGGCGGTCTCCACTTTCTTCTTCTCTTTCTTTCCCTTTAAAGTCTTCTTTGATGAAGTTGACTTGAAAAGAATCTTAGACTTTGGAAAGGGTGAGGGGTAAATTCAAAAATAAAATGCGGATTAAAAAAAAAAATATCTTCTTCCTCCCTCGCACATCTCCAAGATAAATGCTATCTTGGTTGCATGAAGGAAGGATTTTTCCTTTGATTACAACCGAACCATCCTCCTTTTGACTTTAAGTATAATTTCGCTTGGTCACTCACCACTGATTAAATACCGCAACGGTTGAAATCAACTTTGGTGGGTGAGTCTTCAATAACCGCCATCAATCTCAACCTTGACAGTCTTGATTTGTTCAAAATAATCCCGGATCGACTCATAATACACTTACTTACAATATCCAAAAAACTACTATATTTTTCAACTTCAAGTGCCTTTTATTTAATTTAGCCTCAAACTTAAAATAAGGATGCTCTGTAATCCTATCAAGATATTCTTGTTCCCTACCCAACATATACATCGTAGGGTCTTCCTCTATTACTCAACTCATATACATCATTTAAATTTTTTAGGAATTATATACAACTCCCACAAAATCGGCGTATTTTTTTATGCTCCAAGTGAGACAACACTTTGTAATTTGAAACTCTATCTGATCCTCATCATCTATTTTCAAGTTCGAGATAAATTTGATTACCTCCTTTGAATAATACGCCTCTGGTTGATTCGACTCACCAGGTTTTTGAAAAGCTTTCGCTATCCGTATAACATATTTTTCGAAAATCATGGCAACGCCTCTTTCTTCGAAAATTTGGGTTGCTTTTTGACGAAATCTTGAATATAGTCAGCTTAAAAAATGTACTCATACCACGGCTTGTTGGAAATAACAAGTTTATCATAAATTGAGAACGCGTCATTTTGAAGGATATTTTTTTTTGAGTGAAGGGTTTTGAGAATGATGAAGGGTTTCGGGCAAAATGAGGACTTTTTTTTTTTTTGGTTTAAATAGTATTTTGAAGAGCGAAGGTTATGAAATGGGGCTTTGAGTGAATTCTCAATGAATATATAAAAGTTGATTCGTGGGAAATCATATAGATTGAATAAATTAGCGGTTGAGATTAAACCATTTAATTATTTCCAATTTCAAATAATCGGGTATATGAAAGGGCGATATCACGAAATATTACGCCTAATTTAACCTTATTGGTGATTAATGAGTGTTGAATTAATTCATGTCAAGATTTATTCTGGGGACCATTGACCTCCTTCCGGGAAAATATTTCAAAGGTCATTCCCAAATATTCCGCCGGTGTTTTGGTATTTATTGCCAATGATTTATGAGCCGGTTTGGAAATAAATGCATTGCTTTTTTCAAGTCATTACTTCTTGGACTAATTTTCAATTTTTCGGTCTTCTTTGAGTTTTGACCTTGATAAGATGTCGATTTAACAAAAATCAAAGAAAATATTGATCCCAAATATATATTCAATCATATTTAAAGCATCGGTGATAAACAATTTAATAAAATGCGGAAATTCGGTTTTTATCTTAAAAAAGAGGTTATCTTGACAATTAGATCTAATTTTATATATCTGAGTTTTGATCTTGATCTTGAATATCCGAGTTTCCAAAGATATTATTTTATCGATTTGATCTTGAGAATATTTTCAATTTTATCTGAGTTTCTCGGTAGAATTATTGAAGAAAACTTCATACATCGAAAACCTTCAATTTTTGATTTGCTCTACACTGGATCAACATCCCTAATTCAAGCGATAGTTCACGAAATCTTGATTCATCAAAGGTTTAGTCAAGATATCATTCTCTCTATTTATCATTATGAATTTTCTCCATCCAACGATGTCTTTCTTCTCAACATGATCTCTAATGAAGTGATGTCGATATCCACATGCTTACATCATCGGTGTGCAATACGGATTTTGTGTAATAGCAATAACACTATTATTATCACAAAACATAGGTACTTCATTGGCTATAATCTTATAATCCTTCAATTGTTATGCGAGCGTAAAAAGAATGCATGCCGCTTGACTTCCTTGATAAGACCATGTATTCAACTTCAAGATGAATCTTGATTACTCTTGAGGTGCATTTCTTTTGAAAACCATGATATCGAAAACTTACTTCCAAGGAATTGACAAGTTCTGTGGTAGACTTCTGTCAATTCTACATCCTCCATAATCACCATCGAATAACCCGGTTAATTCAAGGTTATCATCATTTGGATTTGGATACCATAATTCATTCACAAAACGGTGCCCTTAAGATATTCAAAGAATCTTTTTGGCGGATTCCTCCATGTGATTGAAAACCATGATAGCCTTAGGATTAACGGTATCTTGCACATATCTCAATAGCAAATGTTATATCGGGGCCCTCTATTGCCCTTGAGATATAGCGGTGATCAATGATCCTCTATAATCGGTGTGACTTATAGCGACGATTTGATCCTCTGAGATCGAGGATCCATCTTGTAGTTAGTATTCATGGGAATTCTATATGCATTGCAATTACGTACACCATACTTTGCAATCGGATCTACGGTGTACTTTTGCTTGATTGATGAAGATTCCTTCCTTAGTCATTTTCACGAAGTCCAAGAAAGAAATTCATCTCTCCCATCATTGACATCTCAAACTTTCATTTCATCGGTCTGAGTAAAACTTTTCACACAACCGATGATTTGGAGATCCAAATATGATGTCATCTACATAGATCTGAACAAGTAAGATATCTTCCCCATCTTCTATCACGAACAAAGTCCTATCAGCGGTTCCTTTGATAAAACCATGGTCGAAGAAACCGAGAAAGGGTATCATACCATGCTCTCGGGTGCTTGCTTAAGACCATACAAGGCTTTTTCTGAACACGTAAACTTGGTCATTCATGCGAAACCGGGAGGTTGTTCCACATAAACCTCTTCTTTAAGCACACCGATTCAGAAATGCACTTTTCACATCCATTTGATGGTATGTGAATTTCATGTGGTAAAGATATGCAAGAAACAATCGATGGCTTCTAGTCTTTGCAACAAAAGTGCAAAGGTTTCATCATAATCCAAGCCTTCTTCTTGGAAATAACCTTGTGCAACTAGCCTTGCCTTGTTTCTTACAATGTTGTTGTTTTTATCTCTCTTATTCTTGAACACCCACTTGGTTCCAATCACATTGTGCCTCTTAGGTCTATCCACTAGCTCCCAAACCTCATTCCTTGAGAATTGATTCAGCTCTTCTTGCATAGCAGTAATCCAAAATGAGTCTTGACGAGCTTCTTCAATCTCAGTACGTTCTTTTTCAGATAGGAAAAAGCAGAGAATAAAGAACTTTCACCATGGAACCTTCTTGTTTTGACACCATCTGATAAATCAGCCACAATCTGACTTGTAGGATGACTATCCAACCATCTTCTCCTGGATGTTCCCCCTTCAATAGTATCCTCAACATCAGAAATGTTAGGTTCAGGCAGTTCATTAAATTCAGGGAACAATAGAAAAGGAGAGAGGGAATCATCTTCCTCAGGGGAAATTTCATTCAGAACATTGTCAGAGACATTTGTCCCCCTTTGGTTGATAGATTCAGAGTTTGCCTCAGTTGTGACCACATCTTCATTGGAATTACATACCTGAGTCTGAACTAGTGTATGTTCAGATTGGTCAGCTTTTGTGTGTTGGCTTTCCTTCAGTGGAGAATTTCCATCCTGAGTCTCACCATCCTGAGTTTTTCCATCCTGAACTTCTTTGTCTGAGTCTGATTCACTCCATTCATAGAAAGTGACTGACTTCTTCTTTTCAGGTTCAGAGGATGTTTTATCATTCTTTTTCAGGCTTAGTCTGGTGATTCTCTTTGTCAGTTCTCCTGAGTCATGTTTCTGTTTCTTCTGAACACAAGTAGATTCAACAAAAACAACATGAGGTGTTTCTTCCACAATAAGAGTCCTACAGTTGTAAAATCTGAAGGCTTTACTGACTTCAGAATATCCTAAGAATATCCCTTCATCAGCTTTGCTATCAAAAGTTTTCAACTGATCTTTACCGTTATTGTGTATGAAACACTTGCAACCAAACACACGAAAGAAAGAAACAAGAGGCTTCCTTTCATTCCACAGCTCATAAGGAGTTTTTCCTTGATTCTTGGTCAGCATGGATCTGTTCTGAGAATAGCATGCAGTGTTGACAGCTTCAGCCCAAAATCTTTTAGGAATATTAGCTTCAGCAATCATTGTCCTTGCAGCTTCTTTCAGAGTCCTATTTCTTCTTTCAGCAACACCATTTTGTTGTGGGGTTCTTGCAACTGATGTTTCATGAGTTATTCCATTTGCTGCATAATAATCAGATATAATATGATTGATAAACTCAGTTCCTTTATCTGATCTGATTTTGACCACACTCAGATTCTTTTCAGTACTGAGCCTTTTCAGTAGTTCAGGCAGTTTTGTCTGAGTCTCTTTCTTACTGAGTAAGAATATGACCCATGTGTATCTAGAGTAGTCATCAACTACCACAAGTGTATATTTTCTGCCATTTGTGCTCACAGGTGTTACTGGACCAAAAAGATCCATATGTAACAGTTGAAGTATTCTTTCAGTAGAAACATCTATTTTGCTTTTAAAAGATGCTCTGATTTGTTTTCCTTTTTGACAAGCATCACAAACATGTTCTTTACTGAACACTTCATTTGGTAACCCCCTCATAAGTGCTAATCTTGAAAGTTTGTTCAGGGTTTTGAAGTTTAGGTGATTCATCCTTTTGTGCCAGAACCAACTGGTATCAGTGGAACTTTTTGCAACCAAACATGTATCTTTAGGAGTTGAACTCCAATCAGCAAGATACACATTTCCTTTTCTAGTACCAGTCAGTAGAATTTTCTGTGAAGTATTGTCTTTCACTTAACATAAGTTCTTTGAGAACTCAACATTGAATCCTTTGTCACAGAATTGGCTTATAGAAAGCAAGTTATGCTTTAAACCAGATACATATGAAACACCATGGATATGAACAGAATCAATTTCGAGAGTTCCATATCATTCAGTTTGTCCTTTGGAGTTGTCTCCAAATGTGATCTGAGGGCCTTTTTGCTCAACATAGTCAGTGATCAGCTGCTTATATCCTGTCATATGTCTTGAACATCCACTGTCAAGATACCATACAACAGGAGTCAATTCATCTCCACTCATCAGTGCTATGTTGTCTTTATTCAGCTCAGTGCCCTTGTTTTTCACCTGAAAAACAGACCAGTTCTTAGGTACCCATTTGGTGTAGGGTCCTACCAGGTTAGCTGTACCTTTTGGAATCCAAATCTGCCTAACAACTCTAATTACTTTAGAGTGGCTGATTTGTCTCCCATAAACATCTACATACACATTCACCACCCTAGGTGCATTGACATTATCCTGTGTATGAGTGCCAGCCTTAGCATGAACATGAGCCTTAGAGTTCTTCTTGGGTACATGCCTTTTGTTCAAGTGCTTTGGCTTTTGTGCAGCTGATCTTTGTCTCTGCTGACTTGGGTTTAGGAAACCTTTACCCTTAGTCAAGTGGGGTTTGGGTTGCCTGTACTAAAATTGGGGTCTTTCAGTAATCTGAGGACTTGGTCTTTTCAGTTGAGAATATCTCTGCTGAGTGTTTCTCTTCTGGAAATTCCTCTGATGGTTCAGTGCAGATCTCTTCAGGTTGGTATTCTTAGCCTGAGGCTTTGAAGTACTTGCCTGAAAATTTCCTATTGAGTGGTCAAGTTTTCTAGTCTTTTCCTGAGGTCTGGGCTTTCTTCCCTGAACATTCAGTTTTTCTGGAACCATAGGTCCTTTACCTTTGTCTAAAACTCTGGGCATTTCTTCAGTCAGAAGATTAGGTGCCACTTGTTTAACAAAGATAGTCTTAGTGCTACTAGAAGCAGCATTCAGATGACCTTGTGAGGTTCCCCCTGGAATGTATCCCAATCCAGCTTTTATAGTTGCAGGTCTTTGATAACTCTGAATTTCATCTATCACTTTAGATACATAATTCAATAGAGCTAACTTTCTCTGTGCACTATCCTCACACTTCTTTAGAGTTTCATGCTTCTCAAAGAGGTCATTGAACTCAGTTCTGATAAGCTGAATCTCCTCAGTGGATTTCTCTAATTTTCCATTTAGGGTCTCTATCAACTTCTCTTTTTCTGAGAGTTGTACTTTCAGAACATCTAGTTCATCAGTAGTTCCCATCAATTGAGAAGTGATCTCAGCATTTTTAGAGTCTTTCCACTTTAAATTCTCTGCAGTCAGTTCCTTGTTCTGCTCTTGAGTTTCATTGAGCAGTTCTTGTAACACAGAATAATCCTTCATAAGATTCTCAAAAGAATCCATCAGGTCAAAATTACTGTCTACAGTAGAACTTGAGAACTCATGTGCTTGTGTAGGAGCAACAACAGAGATAGAAGAATTTACCTCCTCCACAGCCATTAGACAGATGTCATCACTGTCACTATCTGAGAAGATCTCATCTGAAGAGCTGAACCTTCTTCAGAGTGTTCTTCTTCCTCTGCAATCATGGCCTTCTTGCTGGAGAACTTCTTGTCTCTCTTTGCTTGTCCTTCTTTTCTCTCCTTAGCACTTAGCTCAGGTCAGTCATATTGAAAGTGACCTCCCTTTTGACAGTTGTAGCATCTGTTGGCATCATCATCCTGATCACTTTCCTCCTTAGTCTTGGAGTCCTTCTTTTTGGATGAAGATCCTTCAGCTTTCTGGTCCTTTCTTTTCTCAGTGGATCTGTCCTCAGCTTTTGAGTCTCTCTGGTACATGTGATTCCTGTTATATTTTTTATATTTTCCATATCTACTATTAAGTCTTTCAAACCTCCTTGCCATCAGTGCTAGCTTATCCTCTAGCTCATACAGGATTTTTCTTTGGCTTTGAAAGCCACATTCTTGCTAGATGACGAATCATCTTTACTGTCAGCTTTCTTTGACTTCTTGTCAATTACAAACTCATAAGCTTTCAGCTCAGAGAAAACTTGTTGGTATGGCATTGAATCAATGTTTTTGGTGTTTTCAATTACCACTGCATGAATATCCCATTTCTTAGATAGTCCTCTAAGAATTTTCAATGCCACTTCTCTTTGTGGATATCTTTTCCCAAGAGCATTTAGATCATTCATTATGATAGTGAATCTGACTTCCAGTTTGTCAATGGATTCACCATCTTCCATTTCAAAGCTATCAAACTTTCCAATAGCAACAGAAAGTTTGTTCTCTTTAATATGATATGTGTCTTGGCACATCACAACAAGTGTGTCCCATATTTCTTTGACAGTATTACAATGAGAAATCATCCCCATAACACCATCATCAATAGTGCTATATAGAGTATCTTTGACAATATAGTCAAGATTGACTAACTTCCTCTCATCAGGAGTAAGTTGATCATCAGACTTTGGAAATTCAGTCCTGGGATCATTTCTCTCAGTTTCAGTAACTCTGGGATTCACAATAGTGAATTTGAATGGTCCTTCAGAAACCACTCTCCACATTCTTTCATACTTAGAATACAGATGAGCCTACATTCTTAATCTCCATAAATCATAGCTCTCAACTGAGAACATGGGAAGTTTCTTAGAAGGCATAATGTCTGAGCCTTGTAAGATTTCAGCAAATAGATCTGTTCAGTAGACCACCGGAGTCTTTTAGCAAATTCCACCGGAGTCTTTTAGCAAATTAGACTATGGTCAACAAAGCGAGTGGTCAAGTTGAACCACTGCTCTGATACCACTTGTTGGTCCCGGTGATAACGAGTCTCACACGTGTATGAGGGGGGAATACACGTGTTCAGTGATTTTTAAAACTTTTCTTCACTGAGGTCAGATGGGTCAGGTTGTCCTGATGATTTGGCCCTGAGAAGCCTGAGATCATACTGAGTCAAAGTCTACGAGGCGGTGATCCCGAAGTGCTTTCAAGATAGCCTCAGATTATCCCAACCGAGAACGAGTTTTTCAGAGATCTGGTTTGTTTTGGATCGGATAACTATCTTCTTGAACCCTCGATTAGAGTTTGTTCGGATTTGGTAACTATCTGTTCTAGCTACTCAAGTGTCTTGGAATGGTTGGCCCTAAGTTTATACTCGTTTTTAGCTTTGCTGAAAACCTTCCTTTTAATGAAACAGTGATTAAGGCTGTGATCAGTTAGATGCAAGTTCAGTGGATTGATTCCAACTGAATATAAGTGAATAATGCTTTCAGTGAAAACATGCAACAGATAACAATGCAGTACAGAAAGCAAACAACACAACAATTATAGTGGTTCAGAGACTCAAGCTCCTACGTCCACTCTCTCTGAACTTTAGAGAAATTCCTTAACCACTTCCTAAGGTTTTCTGACTACCTCAATGTAGTTTACTAACCTTTCTACTTTGAGTTTTCTGACTACCTCCTTGTAGTTTACTTACTCAAACACACATCCAAGATAGTTTACTCGACTTATCCAAGTTAGTTTACTACCACAATGTAGTTTCTCTAACTCTTTACGACTACAACTCACCAACAATCACACTCAAACTACCTTACAAAGGGTTTGGGGTTTCTGGTTGGTTTCCAACTAGGATGAGATATCCTTTACAATAAGTACAATGCAAAGGCTAGGATATCTCTATTAAGCTTTGGATATATCTTATCAAACTAGGCTTAGTGAATGAGCTCTCTTCAATGTAAAGCACTTGGGAAATTCTTGGGTTTTCGAGTGCTTCAACTTGCAATAATAAGTTTGAGCTCTTGAGTTGCTTACAAATTTCCCGTGACCTTCAATGTAGAGGGTCACTAGTATTTATAGGCAATCACCAAGGTCACTCTTAAAAAAACTATCCGTTGGAAGAGATAGCTTCATGAGTTTCCTCTTATGGTGTGTGATAAACGACTATTTTTAGGGTTTGAATACTCCCTAGCATGTTTTAGGCAATATGCTTTCATGCGACCATTCCTTTTTTTTTTTGCGATGCGGAACATAGTACTCTTGACATGCTCGATGACTGTCGCTTTCGATTGTCGATAAAAAAGTACAATCTTTGTCTTAAATCGATTGGTTCTTGTCTTGAGTAAATGTAGACAAACATAACGGCTCTTTTTGGTCAATATCTCTGAGTGATATAACCTTAACAACACTTAGTTTTAGTTCCTTTTGTCTGCATGTGAATGTCTTGGGCAATATCTACTTTTCTGAGGAATCGCGTTTTTCTCAGTTTTGTAGCCTTCAGATAGATATTATTCAGTGTCTCGGATCATTCAGGTTATCTTGAGCATTGATATTTGCGAGTCTTGATAACTCTTGTGTCTTGATTATCTTACGAGTCTTGATGTCTTACGAGTCTTGATGTCTTACGAGTCTTGATGTCTTACGAGTCTTGATGTCTTACGAGTCTTGATGTCTTACGAGTCTTGAGAGATATCTTGATTGATATCTTGATTGAGTTTATCGAGTTTTCTTGAGTCTTAAGTTTCTCGATTTCATCTTGAGTCTTGATTTCTCGATTTCATCTTGAGTCTTGATTTCTCAATTTCGTCTTTGAAACTTGATTTTTTCGATTTCATCTTTGAAACTTGAAACCGAAACTTCTTGAGTCTTGAATCTATCCTGATCTATATCTGCTGACTATACATAGTGCAGATAACATCTGAACACTCTACTCGGGGCCGAATCGACTCATCTATCAAGATTATCTTGAACATGTCATACTCAGGGGTTTTGGGATCTAATCAAAATCTTCTTTATTAAATTCATCTCCCAACACGTGGGGTTGCCCCCCGATTGTGAAAAGGATGATCACTGATAAGTTGGAATCCAAAGGTGAAAGGGTTACCTTGTGGGATATCCTAAGGAAATGAGAGGATATTATTTCTATCTACCTGAGAAACAAACGATAATTATTTCTAGGCAGGCCAGGTTCCTCGAAGAAGACTATGTCTTCAAGGACCAAGGCCGTAAGATGATAGAACTTGAAGAAATTCAAGAACCGCAAGATAATCAAGAGATTGATATTTTGTCAAAGAAACGTGACAAGGAATCAGTGGGAGCATTCAGCAGCTCACATGGTGGAAGTTTATCACTTAGTGATCTTATCACTTAGCGATCCTATTTCAGCCAGTGGGAGCGTAATTGGAGTTGCATTGCCTTCACAACAAACTCCAAGTGGGCTGAATGAGAACAACATAGTTCAAACTCCCGCCCAAGAGGCATCAGAAAGTGTTGCTCTTGAGGACTCTCCGGACATTGATGAAATCGATGCACCACAAAATTTTCACGATCAGAATGTATATCCTGCTTGACAAACACAATGGATATTTACTTTCCGTTAAAGTCTACTAGGATTAAGTAATCCGCCCACTAGATATTATGGTTTCCTCGTGAGAGAACATGATGATGTGGAGATTAGGACAAAGACGATCCCAGAACTTACTAATCGAGGCAACATTAGGCGTTGACTTAGAGAAGTGGCAAAAGCCGTGAAACCGAGATGAATTTGATGTACACCAATCAAGTTTGGGACTTGGTTGAGTTGAAAAAGGGTAAAACCCATAGGTTGGAAATGGGTCTACATGCGTAAAAGGCCCGATGCAAATGGCAAGGTACAAACCTACAAGGCTAGGTTAGTGGAAAAAGGTTATAGTCAACGCCGAAGGCATTGACTATGATGAGACCTTTCTCTTTTGTTGCCAAGATCAAGTCTATTGGAATTTTACTTCAGATGTGAAAGACATTTAGATTATGAGATTTGGCAGATGGATGTCAAAACAGCCTTCCTCAATGGGAACATTGATAAGGAGGTGTTTATGACTCAACCGAAAGGTTTTGTATCTAAGCCAAAGTCTAATCTTGTGTGCGCTTTCAAACGGTCCATTTATGGACTAAAGCAAGCTTCTAGGAGTTGGAATATCCGATTTGATGAAGCTGTCAAATCGTTTGACTTCATCAGAAATTTAGAAGATCCATGCATTTATCGTAAACACAGTGGGAGAAATATTTTTTTCATAGTTGTGTATGTCGATGACATGCTAATTATGGAAAACAACATTCCTATTATGCAGTCGGTTAAAGATTGGCTATCAAGGACCTTCATGATGAAGGATCTTGGTGAGACATGCTACATCTTAGGGATCAAGATCCATAGGGATAAATCTAAGAAGATGTTGGGACTGTCACAGTCAACCTACGTAGATAAGGTGTTAAAGCTATTTGTGATGGAGAACTCTAAAAGAGGTTCTCTACCGGCATGTCATGGGATAAAGTTGTCTAAGAAGGATTGTCCTTCCACGACGCTGATATCTGGCGCATGAAGGACATACCATATGCATCCGCAATTGGCTCCATCATGTACGCCATGACTTGCACAAGGCGGATGTGGCCTTAATTTTTTTACACCTTCTTTGGTAGATACAAATCTACAGAATCGGTGAACCTACTTTTTGGATTCTTTGTCAAGAACATTCTTAAGTACCTAAAGGCGTAAAAAGTTTCTTTGTTTTTTGGTCTCTGGAGAGAAATTCATTTGAATAAAGATTATCGACCATTTACGATCGAGCTAGTTCTTCGATCCAATTATTGGCTATCGAGCCGATGCAAGTTTCAATCCGATTGTGATGATTACAAATCATCGAACAACTTCTTCGGGCTATCAAAATTTTCGTTCTCAATGGTGGGGCGGTTAGTTAGAATAGTTCCAAACAAAAGACTACCCCCGGACTCAACAAAGAATGGAAAGTACATTCTTTTATTGTTTTGTTTGGCAAAAATCATAAAAGAAGCATAATTCAAAATGCGGATAAAAGCGAGTTCTTAAATGAACTTCGGGGTAGTTTGAGTGCGTTTTTTTCCAATAAAGTTGTATTGTGACAATCTTTTGGTGCGGTTCTTGATTTTAAGCTAAGGAACCGAGATCGATAAGTTTTAGGATTTTAATCGAAACAAGCATGTCTGAGGCGTTATCACTTGATAAGAGAGATAATCATTTAGAAGAGATAGAGTTAGAGCGTGTCCCCGCGGAGAATAACTTTGTCGATCCTTTCACCAAGGCTTTGAGTGTTCATGTACACACTAGACATTTTGATGGTCTAGGGGTTAAACATGTAGGTGATTGACTCTAGTTCAAGTGGGAGATTGTTAGTGTTAGTGTCTAGAGACAATCCATTGTAAGGACATAATACTCGGATAATATTCAATATTGATTTAATATTATTGTTTGTTTAATATTAAATGTATGGCGTTACACTCATTAGAATATTATGTTTGATTGTTTGCATTTATTCTTATATGTGATCCTTTGAGTCACTGCTATCATTGAGTGAGTGAGAACTTCGGATGACTTAAGCATGATTCTTAAATAACCCCAATCGAGGATCATCAAGAAATGGATATTGATGATGCAATGGAGATTGGTGTGCGATCTTTCTGCATCATACTCTTAGAGTGTAGTAAGATCTCATCTTTACTCACGAAGATACTAGGTATCTCATGATGGATCTTATTTGGTATACCCATTGAGAGACACCGTTTGATGTAGTTCCACTATATGTGTGTCTACGAAGGTGTCTCTCCATTTAGTGGGAGGATGTGATACTCCTTTGACTTGAGGTCAATACGTGTTGGTCGGTGAGAACAGTCTTACACGTGTATGGGGGGAATACATGTGTTAAAAGTGGTTTTAAAACTTTTTCTTCTTGAGGTCGAATATATCATTTTGGGTCGGAAAATCACGAAGATTAGGTTACGAGAAGGACGGATCGCTACGAGTCAAAAGTCTGACATTTTGAAGACGGTGATCTGAGTGGAGGTTGACGAGATGTAAACCTTGTTTCATTTTTTTTCGGATACCTAGATAAATCCAACCGAGTCATCGAGTGTCGAGAGAGATCCGAAGTTGCTTGGATCAGATAACTAACTTCTTGAATCCTCGGATGAGAGTTCGGTTTGGTAACTTATCATGTTCTAGCTACTCGATCGTCTTTGAATGGTTGGCCTCTAGATTATACTCGTTTTAAGCTTTCTTTGCCAAAAAACCTTCCCCTTATGAAATAGTGATTCAACATTGATTTGTGAATCACTTATGCAACTTTAAATTGGATTGATTCCAGGGAATCGGAATATCGCTTGAAAAGTATGCTTTCAAAATCAAGTTGATGCAACAATTAAGCATTACTGAGATAAGGAAAGCAATAAAGAACCAATCCTTCGAGCTCCAACCTTCCATTCCGAGCTTATAGTGGTTGAAAACTAAAGAGACTCAAGCTCCTACATCCACTCTCCCGACTCTTGAGAGAGAAATTCACTATCATCCCCCTTCGCGAAGCTTTTTACGAGTCGCTGAGTCACTCCAATCATAGATTGTGAGGATTACGATTTTTTCGAGAGTTCGATAGATGATTTTTTCTTTTTGTTTCGGGCTTAATCGGCAATTGGTTACCGGGTGATCCTCTTAGTCGGTTCATTCTTTGAATCATAGATGCTTTTGGGCATCATGTTCTGAATGTTTCTTACGAACACAAATAGTTTCATCAAAAACAACATGAGGTGTTTCCTCCACAATAAGAGTCCCTCTGGTTGTAAACTCTGAAAGTTTTTCTTGACTTGAGAATATCCTAAGAATATTCCTTCATCGCCTTTACTATCAAAAGTTTTCAAATTCGATCTTTACCATTATTGTGTATGAAAACTTGCAACAAAAAAACACGACGAAAAAAAAAACAAGAGGCTTCCTTTCATTCCAAAGCTCATAAGGTGTTTTGCCTTGACTCTTAACAAGCATGGATCTATTCGTACGTGAGTAGCATGCGGTGTTTTTGACTCTTTGACCCCAAAATCTTTTAGGAATATAAACCCGATTATCATTGTCCTTTTTGGTAGCTTCTTTTCGAGTCCTGTTCCTTCATTTTTCAAAGAACACCATTTTGTTTGGGGGGTCCTTCACGCCAAATTTTGATGTTTCATGAGAAATTCCATTACAATTTTGCTCGACAATAATCGGATATAATATGATTTATAAATTATGATTTCTTGGTTCCTTTGTCGGATCGATTTTGACCCACTCGATTCTTCTCAATCTTCGAGCCTTTTGATTCGATTGAAGAATTTTTAGCTCTGGCGAATTTTTATCGAAAGTCTCTTTCTTACTAAGTAAGAATATGACCCAAGTATATCTCGAGTAGTCATCAACTACTACCAATGTGTATTTCTCCGCCATTTTTGTGCTCACGGTGTTATAGGACCAAAAAGATCCATATCAAAAATAATCAAGTATTCTTTGATTAGAAACCTCAACTTTACTTTTAAATGATGTTTTATCTTTTGCCTTTCGCACGCATCACAAATATGTTCCTTCTTGAACACTTTCGTTAGGTAACCCTCTTACAAGAGCTAATCTTGCAAGCTTGTTCGGGGTTTTTTGAAATTTAGGTGATTCATTCTTTTATGCCATAACCAAACCAATTTGGTATCTGTGGAACTTTTAGCAACTAAACATGTATCTTTAGGAGTTGAACTCAATCGACCAAGATACACATTCCCTTTTCTTGTACCAAGTTTTCATCGATAATACTTTACGTGATGTATCATCTTTCACAAAACATAAGTTCTTAGAACTCAACATTAAAACCTTTATCAGTTAGAATTGGCTAATTGAAAGCGGGTTATGCTTCAATCCGGATACATATGAAACACCATGGATATGGCGAGTCGATTTCCAAAGTTCCATATCCTTGATCCTCTATCCCTTGGAGTTATCTCCAAAAAGTGATATGTGGGCCTCTATGTTCAACATAGTCCTTTGAGTAACTTCTTGTATCTGTCATATGTCTTGAACATCCACCGTCCAAGATACCATATATCGGGAGTTTTTCATCTCTGCTCATCGATTGCCATGTGATCTTTAGTCGGTTTAGTGCCCTTGTTTTAAACCCTCGAAAAACAAATTAATTCTTAGGTACCCAATTTTGTGTAGGGTCCTACAAGGTTAGATGTACCTTTCGGAATCCAAATCTTCTTTTGACAACTCTCATTACTTTAGAGTGGTGATCATCTTTCGTAAACATCAACATATACATCCACTACTCTGGGTGCCTTAGCAGGTTTTACGTATATATGTGTGCTAGCTTTAGCTTGAACATGTGCCTTTGAATTCTTCTTTGGTTGGGCCTTACATTGGATGCTTAGGCTTTTATGCGGCCGGTCTAAATCTTTGTTGATTCGGGTTGAGATAACCTTTACCTTTAGGCAAGTAAGGTTTAGGTTATGTTCAACATAATCTTGTCTTTGAAATCTGGTCTTTTCGATATGCTTGAACATTTCATACAATATCACCATTTGGAATCTCTGCCTGAACATATTTCGAGGACTTGGTCTCTTGATTGAGAATATCTCTTTGAAAAGTGTTTCTCTTCTCGAAGATTCCTCTAATGGTAGACCAAAAGATGTAGATCCTTTCAAGTTTGCATTCTTAGCTTGAACTTTTTGAGGCTTTGAAGTACTTGCTGAAATACTCTAGCGGGTGCTCGGGTTTTCTAGCCTTCACACGAGGTTTGGGCTTTCTAACGATCATTCGGATTTTTTTTGAAACCATAGGTCCTTTTCCTTATCTACAACCTTGGGCATTACTTGGTTTGAAGTGTAGGTGCAATTGGTTTTACAAAGATTGTCTTCTTGCTACATGATACAACATTGTGGGATGACCTTGTGAGGTTCCCTCCGGAATAAATCCCAATCATTTTTTTATAGTGGCGGATCTCTGGTAACTCTGAATTTCATCTATTACTTTAGATGCATTATTCAATAGAGTTAACTTCTTACGTGCACTATCCTCACGATTCTGTGTAGAGTTTCATGCTTCTCGGAGAGGTCATTGAACTTAGTTACGATTATTTGAGTTTCTTGATTGGATTTCTCTAGCTTTTTCAGTTAGGGTCTCTATCAACTTCTCTTTCTCGAGAGTTGTACTTTCGAACATCTAGTTCATCGGTAGCTCCCATAAATTGAGAAGTGATTTGATTTTTGCTAGTCTCTTTCCATTTTAGATTTTGAAATTGATTTCCTTATTACGCTCTTGAGTTTTATTTAGCGATCCTTGCAAAAACAAAGCATAGTCCTTCATTAGATTCTCAAAAGAATCCATCGGTCAAAATGAGAAACCTTTTTTCGGTGGAACTTGAAAACTCTTGTGCTAATGTAGGAGAAATAATGAGAGACGAAGAGTTTACCTCCTCAATGGCCATCGAGGCCAGATGTCATCACTATCACCGTCTCGAGAATATCTCATCTGAAGAGCTAGATTCCTCCTCGAATGTTCTTTTTTTACGCAACCATGACCTTTGAGAACTTCGGTCTCTTTTAGCTTGTCTTTTCTCTTCTCTCCTTAGCACTCAACTCGGACAATCATCTTTGGAAGTGACCTTTTTCTTCGACAATTATAGCATCTGTTGGCATCATCATCCCGATCATTTTCTTCTTTGGACTTGGAGTCCTTCTTTCCGGATGAAGATCCTTGAAAATTTTCAAGTCCTTCTTCTTCTCGGTTGATCTGTCCTCGGTTTTTTCGGTACTGTTGTTCTGTAAAAGCTTTTGTATTTTCCAAATCTACTATTAAGTCATCAAACCTCCTTGCCATCGATTGCTAGATTTTCCTCAAGCTCATCGATGTTTGGCATGGGGGTTCTCGACTCTTTAGTTTTTCTGAGTTTTATCTTTTTTTGCTTTTAAAGCCACATTTTTACTTGATGAAGAATCATCTTTCTTTGTCGGCTTTTTTTGGATTTCTTATCAATTACAAATTCATAGGCTTTTCGATTCGAGAGAAGACTTGTTGGTATGGCATTGAGCTAATGTTCTTGGTGTTTTCAATCACCTTTGCATGAATATCCCATTTCTTAGAAAGACCTCTAAGAATTTTTAATGCCACTTCTCTTTGTGGATATTTCTTTCCAAGTGCATTTAGATCATTCATGATGCTTTAGTGAATCGACTTCCAATTTGTCTATTGATTCACCATCATCCATTTCAAAACTGTCAAACTTTCCAATTGCCCTTTGAAAGTTTGTTTTCTTTTATATGATCTGTACCTTGGCTTGGCACATTGCCTAGTGTATCCCATATCTCTTTTAGCGATATTACGTTGAGAGATCATTCCCATCACACCATCATCAATTGTACTATATAGTGTGTCTTTTTGCCATGTAGTCTAGATTGACTAACTTCCTCTCCTCGGGGAGTTAGTTGGTCATCGGACTTAGGAAATTCTTCTCTAGGGTCAATTCTCTCCTCTTACAGAATTGCAGGATTCACCACATAAATTTGAATGGTCCTTGAGAAACCACTCTCCACATCGCTCATGTTTGGAATACTGAGATGTGCTGCATTCTCGGTCTCCATAGATTATAGTTCTCATCGAGAACATGGGAAGTTTTTAGAAGACATTTTTACGATCTTTTTGAAAAAAACGAATTTCAAACCAAATAAGATCGGTTCGGATAGACCACAAGTAATTTTTGAAAATAAAACTTTGGTCAACACAACAGTGGTCAAGTTGAACCACCGCTCGATACCAATTTTGTTGGTCGGTGTGAGAACGAGTCTTACACGTGTATGGGGGAATACACGTGTTCTTACCAATGATTTTAAAACTTTTTCTTCTCGAGGTCACTTGGGTCGAAAATCCTCAAGATTAGGTTTCGAGAAGCACAGATCGCTCTGAGTCAAAGTCTCATCGAGACAGTGATCCCCGAAGTCGCTTCACAGATACCTCGAGATAATCCCAACCCGAGTCCCGAGTGTCGAGAGATCCCGAGTTGTTGGATCGGATAACTAACTACATGAATCCTCGGATGAGAGTTCGGTTTGGTAACTATCTCTGTTCTAGCTACTCGATCGTCTTGAATGGTTGGGCCCTTAGATTATACTCGTTTTAAGCTTTCTTTGAAAAAAAACCTTCCCCTTATGAAATAGTGATTTGGCCGTGAATCACTTATGCAACTTTCGATTGGATTGATTCCAATGAATATCGATTGAAAAGTATGCTTTCAAAATCAAGTTGATGCAACAATTAAGCCTGAGATAAGGAAAGCAATAAAGAACACGGCGATTATAGTGGTTCGAGAGACTCAAGCTCCTACATCCCTCTCCGCGACTCTTGAGAGAAATTCACTATCAAAGCGAAGCTTTTCGACTACCTCGTAGTTTACTTACTCAACTCGGCCCTGAGTTTTCTGACTACTCCACGTAGTTTACTTACTCAACCCGACCTTGAGTTTTCTGACTACCTCCGTAGTTTACTTACTCAATCACACACAAGCTTTCGACTACCCCTGTAGCTTACTAACTTCTTCTCTAGAGTTTTCTGACTACTCCGCGTAGTTTACTAACTCTTTACAACTCTACTCACCAACAACCACACTCCAACTACCTTCTCAAGGGTTTGGGGTTTCTTGGTTGGTTTCCAACTAGGATGAGATATCCTTTACAATAAAGCACAATGCAAAGGGTTAGGATATCTCGACTAAGCTTTGGATAAATCTTATCAAGCTAGGCTTAGTAAAGTGAGCTCTCTTCAATATAAAAACACTTGGGAAATTCAAGATATTTCGAGTGCTTTAACTTTTGCAAGAATAAGTTTGAGCTCTTGTTGCGTATAAATTTCCCGTAACCTTACTATGTAGAGGGTCACCAGTATTTATAGGCATACACCAAGGTCACTCTTGAAAAACTATCCGTTGGAGAGATAGCTTCGTGAGTTCCCTCTTATGGTGTGTGAGAAACGGCTATATTTAGAGTTTGAAACTCCCTAACACGTTTTAGGCAATAGCCTTTCATGTAGCCGGTCTTCACTTTTTGCGATCTGGAACTTTCAGACATCGACATCTTTTTTTTGACTTATCCTTTGTCATTGTCGATTATAGATGGCAGTGTCATCTTCCTCTTTTTGACTTTTGTCTTGATTAAGGGTAGACACCTTTAATCTGGTTCTTTTGATTACAAACTCGAGTTTGATATAACCTTAACAATACTTACGACTTAGTTCCTTTTTATGCGCATTTGAATGTCTTGGCAATATCTAACTTTCTAAGGCATCGCGTTTCTCTCAAGATTGCATCCTTCGAGATAGATATATTGATTGCCTCGGAACATTGAGTTCATCTTGAGCATTGATATAATCTTGAGTCTTGATAATTCTTGTGCTTTTTGTATTCTTGATCTTCAGATACTCTTCGGTCTTGTCTTGAGTCTTGTGTCTTGAGTCTTACGAGTCTTGATTTATCTTGTTGTTTATCTTGAGTCTTCATCTTTGAGTCTTGATCTCTCGATTTCATCTTGAGTCTTGAGACTATTCTGAAACTATATCTGCTGACTTATACATTTTGCAGATAACATCCTAAATACTCTAAAACTGAATCCTGACTCAACTATCAAGATCATTACTGAACATGTCATACTCAGGGGTTTTGGGATCTTAATCAAAATCATATAATCTTTTATTAAATTCATCTCCCAACAATACGCATGACATGTGAGTGATGAACCTTGACCATGACAGACGCTTGCACTCGTCTATGGGTAGATATGACTTGGATTTGGTTCATCACGAAGTGCATGTGCGTGGTAGTTGATCCAAGAAAAGGATTCATTCCTCAAAGTGGATTTAGAGAGAATACTCATCTTCTCATCATAATTGGATCTAAGTTATTGGCCAATGCACGTCAACTTAGACTTTGTGACTAAGTGTGACACTAATGATCAATTAGTGATTTGAGATAAATTGATTAAGTTATTTGAATAGACACTTCATCATGTACAAGACTAATCGAGTATTCGTGAATGAAAGGAGGAAATCGCAATTGCCCACGTTTCAGTTACAGGTAGTTGCATATTTCTCGCAACGTACCTCATATATTGAGAATGTCTGATTTATTGACTAGGGTTCAATTAAGACCTTTAGTTTGACTAATCGCTCGGTATATGAGGGCCTATGAGTCACACAACAAGTAGTTCCCTTTTACGGATTATAGTTGGTTGATTGAATGTTAAATTGGATTTAATATTTAAATTATGGAGAAGTAATTAATAATAGATTAATTTGGAATTGATTATTATTAATATTTAATTAAATTGGATTTAATTAAATAAGAATTCCCAATAATTATATTTGGAATATAATTGTAGGATTTAATGTATATGAAAATAAATCATAGAGATTTTCATATAAGACATTTAAATCCGTAGAGAATTATATTTAAGGAATTAAATTAAAAGGAATTAATTTAATTCAAGATTAGGGATTTTATTTCCCTAATTGGGCTAGCTTGGGAAATAAGTTAAGCCTTCCTATATATACAAGCTATTGTGATTCACAAAAAGTATCACTTCATATTTTCTCCATAAAATCTAGAGTTTGGATTTTCCTAGCAAATCTGTCTCGGGATTCAACGCTGGCAAATCCATGCAAATCCGTGATTGGGGATTACGTGGATACCGTAGTAGAGAAATCTGCTCTCGAGTTACTGTAAGATTTCTCGTTATGATTATTGTAATCTGTATGCAATTAATTGTTCGTTGTTGGTGAACTTTAATTTCCGCTGCGCATGTGATTACGTGTTTTACGTGCCTCTATATTCCAACACTATCCTCCTGACCTTTCTCTATCCAAGTGTTCTTTTCTGTTGCTTCAATGTTTGAGATACAACTGCACTACGATGATGGCTTCTTGTCACTTTTTCTGCAGACTTACAAGCACACCGGTTCGAAGCTAATCAAGAATCTTTGGCGACTTGCATTCATAACTATTGTTTGGAAGCTGTGGTCTGCCAGAAATGATAGGATTTTCAAGGACTTAACTCCAACACTGCATGGCTGCATTGTTCAGATATTGGCCTTCATACTGGAGGCTGATCATTTTTCGCTTGGTAGCACGGAAGACCCCTCCAAGTTACGAATTTGCAAGAAGCTTGGTATTGGGCCGCGACGGAAACCTGTGGTTGAGTCGATGCTGATACGATGGAAGCCTCCACCTCCGACTTGGACGAATGTGAATGTGGACGACAACTGCTCTTCAAACTACATCTACGTGGGCTGCATTTTTCGAAACCGTCGGGGGTTCTTCATGGCTGCATTTTGCAAACCAATGGGGCGGGGTCTCTCCTAGATGCTGAAATTTTAGCAGGCCTACATGCGATTATCTTTGCTCATTCGCATAATTGGCAAAACTTATGGATTGAAACAAACTCGGTCCTCGTCTCGAAAGGTTTAGCAGCTTCGGACAGTCGGGTTCGGCAGCGTGTTTCAAGAATTTGGGAGATGGTTCGTCCCCTTAGATCCTCCATGAATATCAGAGTTACTCACATCCATAGGGAAGTAAACCAGGCTACGGACCACCTTGCCAAATGACATGATAAACAAGAATGGATTGGTGGATCCCCGAAGTTTCTCCACTCTTTTCTGTTTGATGATATGAATTGTACTTATGTTCGTCCTCCTTAATTTGTGATGTTGAGGATTATTTCCGCGCTGCGGCACAATTCCTTGTAGAGGAGTTTTCATTTTTCCCTCGTATAGGGTTTTACCCTATCATGATTTTTCTGGAGCCTCATGATTTTTCTGGGGCTCCGGCCTCTGAAACGACATGAGGACGATTCCTTGGGAGTGTTCGTGGTTGCTTTCTTTATTTGATCCATAGTTTTCAGTGGTTTTTTCAAAGTTTTCGAATAGAGGTTCTAACAAAAGTGCAGTGAAATTTATTAGAGCACTCTTCTTCTAGCATCAATTGTTGTTGGCTAGATTTTACGTCTAGGGCAGCAAATAATGAACTATGAAATAATAAAGAACAAATAATTGAGAAGATGAAAGTTGAGTTTGCACTAATGGTTTTTTTGTGTTAAAAAATCCGACCTTTACATTGAGGATTTTTCCTCTATTTATAAATGCACAAGACATTGATTACAATCATTAATGAGGCATAAATTAAGCTCCAGAATTGTGTCAGTCATAAAGTGCAAGATCGCCGCAGCCCTAGTCTGACGCGGAGACATTCTTGCCCGTGACCCAATCTATCCCTGATTATGAAGTCTATCTCGCCGGGACCAATTTGTGGTCGCTCAGTCCAGGTCACTTTGAGCGACGTTGTCTGAGCTTTAGGGTCAACGTCTCCTGATCGGTCCTGACCTGGCATCGCCAATAGTGGGATACTATTGGCGACCAGTAGTACTTGTTATTAATTGCTACTTAATACTTATCACTGTCCACGTGTCACAAGATGGCGAAATGAGGTGCAACAAATATGAAAAAATGATGAAAAATCGTCACCACCATATGAGAATTGGAGATGAAGAAATGAGAAATTGTGAAATAGAATAGAGAAAAAAATGAATGAGAGAGGACACAATTTATAAAAAAATTGGAAACAATATCAACGGTTGAAATCAATCTACACAAAAAATGAATGAGATTAAAGAGATTTGAAATAGAGGATTATGGCTTTGACACTTCACCTGCTACATCATTTTATGATTTTGTTGGTCCCGGTGCTAACGATTCTCACACGTGTATGGGGGGGGGGGAATACACGTGTTCAATGATTTTTCAAACTTTTTCTTCACTGAGGTCAGATGGGTCAGGTTATCCTGATATTTTTGTATTGAGAAGCACGGATTGCCCTGAGTCAAAGTCTACTGAGACAATGATCCTGAACTGCTTTCAGAAGCTTCAGATTACCCCAACTGATCCTGAATTTATCAGAGATCCTGAGGAGCTTGGATCAGATAATTATCTTACTGAATACCCAGTAGATTTAGTTCAGTTTGGTAACTATCTGTTCTAGTTACTCAAGTGTGCGGAATGGTTGGCCCTAAGTTTATACTCGTTTTAGCTTTGCTGAAATATCTTCTTCCTTTAATAAAATAGTGATTAAGGCTGTGACCAATTTTATGCAGTTCAGTGGATTGGTTCCAACTGAATATCAGTGAAATATGTTTTCAGTGAAAAACATGTAACAAATAAAATGCAGTACAAAAAGCAA
Source organism: Stenogyne calaminthoides (assembly GCA_037126765.1). Taxonomy (NCBI): domain Eukaryota; kingdom Viridiplantae; phylum Streptophyta; class Magnoliopsida; order Lamiales; family Lamiaceae; genus Stenogyne; species Stenogyne calaminthoides. The sequence goes on along the minus strand of JBBCBC010000027.1, from coordinate 14,061,418 downwards.
ACAACACAACAATTGTAGTGGTTCAGAGACTCAAGCTCCTACGTCCACTCTCTCTGATCTTCAGAGAAATTCCTTAACCATTTCCTAAAGCTTTCAGGCTAACTCACTGTAGCTTACTCACTTTTCTACCTTGAGTTTTCTGGCTGACTCACTGCAGCTTACTAACTCAAACACACACAAGTGTTCAGACTACCACTAGTAGCTTCCTAACTTCTTCTCTAGAGTTTTCTGGCTAACTCACTGTAGCTTACTCACTCTTTACAACTCTAACTCACCAACAAAACACACACAAACTACCTTAACAAAGGGTTTGGTTTTTGGGTTGGTTTCCAACTAGATATCCTTTACAATAAGAACTAATGCAAAGGCTAGGATATCTCTTCTAAGATTTGGATATATATATCAATCTAGGCTTAGAATAGTGAGCTCTCTCCAATGTGAAACACTTGGGAAATTTTAGGGTTTTCGAGTGCTTCAATTTGCAATAATACGAATGAGCTCTTGAGTTGCTTTAAAATTTCCCGTAACCTCTCAATGTAAAGGGTCACTGGTATTTATAGGCAACTTCACCAAGGTCACTCTTTGAAAAAACTATCCGTTGGAAGAGATAGCTTTATGAGTTTCCTCTTTTGGTGTTTGATGAACTACTATTTTTATGGTTTGAACACTCCCTTGCATGTTTTAGGAAATATGCAGTCATGTAGCCAATCACCAATTTTTGCAGTCTGGAACTTAGTACTACTGACATAATTCAGGGTCCTGTCGCTTTCAGTGTCAGTGAATTACAGTGTTGTCTTCCTCTGATTGGTTCTTGTCTTCAGTGAATGTAGACAAACAAAACGGCTCTTTTTGGTCAATTTCTCTGAATGAGACAACCTTAAACAACACTTAGACTTAGTTCCTTTTGTCTGCACTAGAATGTTTTGGGCAATATCTACTTTTCTAAACATGTGCGTTTTTCTCAGTTTTGTAGTCTTCAGATAGATATTATTGGCGCCTCCGAACATTGATTATATTTGAGTATTGATATCTTCTTTGAGTCTTGAGAAGAACTACTAAGTCTTCAGTGTCTTCAACAACTTATCGAGTCTTCAGTGTCTTCAACAACTTACTGAGTCTTCAGTGTCTTCAGCAACTTATTGAGTCTTCACTAATATTTGAGTCTTCATTTCTTCAGCATCTTCAGTACCTTTTTGAACATTCAGTTCTACTGATTCTTTAGTTACTCAGTACTTTCTGAGTTCTTCAGTAACTTCAAGATCTAACCTGATCTATATCGCTAACTATACATTGTGCGGATATCTTCTGAAACAATCTATCTTCAAAACCTGACTCAGACTATCAAGATTATCCTGAACATGTCATACTTAGTGGTTTTTGGGATCTAATCAAAACTTCTTTATTAAATTCATCTCCCAACAATTTCCCCCTTTTTGATGATGCCAAAACCATCTTGTTACATTTAAGAAAACCTAACCTATCCTTAGGTTTCAGTTTATCTATTACAAACCAAAATGGTATTTCACCCAATAATTTTCTAAACAATCTGGCATATCAAGTAATTAAAGACATGTAAAAAGATAATGAGATATTATCTTTTGAGCATAAAGATAAAATTTTCATTGATATAGGATAAGAGTTACAGATTACAATAATGAAAAAAAAAATCAGAAGAACAAAGTCTTCAGTCTTCTTCCACTTCATCCTCTGGCACTTCCAGGTTGAACATCCCGTAGTATCTCTTCTTCAGTTCATCCCTTGCCTTGATGATATCAGGGTTGTTTCCTGTTAGGCCTAGCTGGATGGCATACTGGGCTATTTCATGAGAAATGACTGCTTCATTCACATAGCCATTCTCAAACCTAGGAGCTGGGTACATGTATGGACCAGGGGCTACTATCTGCGTGTTTCCTTCATTTGCCATGTTGATCTAACTTTGCAGGTATTTAGGATAGAATGTCAGTAAGTACTCAATGAAGGCTTCATTCTTATCCAAGCTGCTTCCCCTCCATTCTCTCAGAATCTCATAATAGAACCATAAGGTTTTCTTGATCTCTTCCCATGCATCATTGAACTGTATAGGCATCCATTTGTCAATGTGCGGCCACTTCTGAGTCTTTTCCGTACCCCTCATTTTGCTTAAAAACTTTTTAAAACCACCTCTTCTTTTCTGCTCTTCTTCTTTCTTCTTCCTGATCAGTGGAACACCTGAAACTGAAGCAACAATCTTCTTTTGTTTTTCAATCTGAAGAGCTTTCAGAGTTTTCTTAGTATCGAAGACTTCTTTCTGAGTTTCAGTTTCTTCCTTTTCAACTTCTTCCTCAGATTCTTCAAATTCCATTATCAACTTCCTCTGAGTAGGTTTTGAAATTTTAGCTCTTTTCTTATTTTCTTGTTCCACGAATGCAACAACCTTTCTCTTTTCAGGTCTGACTTGCTCTTCACTGGCTTTGCTTGTCTCAATCATCCTTCTATCACTCAGTTTTTCACCAATTACTTCCTGAATGGTTTGCTCAGATGTTTGAGTGAAGGTAGGTTTTTCTGCTTCTTTGAAGTTCAGTTTCTCAGTGGCTTCAATCTCACTTAAGGCATCCAAAATTTTCTTTCCTTCAGCTTCTTTTTGAGCCTTTCTTTCCAAGGTTTGTGTCAACAACTCACTTAATTTGCCACCAGGCCTTTCCCCCTTTTTGGCACCATACCTTGGGAGTAGTTAGTCGGTCAAAGATATCCATATAGTATTACTCCTTGCCCATATCTGCGTCTTGCCCTCGCTTGTTGATCATGCTCATCCTCTAGCCTCATCATGTAATTCGTGGCCATTGAGAATTCATCTGCGAGTGGAGCAAACTGCTTTGAGAACACTTCATGCATCATGTCTGTCATCTTGGTCATGAGCAGGGAGCCCATTTTCTCAACAGCTGTCTTGATTATCTGATCATTCTTCTCAATCAGTTTATCTTCAAGGTAAGCAGTTCTGGTTTGATACCTTTGCTCCATCTCTGCATTGAGCTCAGTTTTGACTACATCAATCTTTCCTTCCAAAGTAGTCATTTTATCTGCAAGAGTTGTTTGTAGTTGCAGCATGTCTGAAGATGAACTCAAATTTTCCATCTTTTGAGATTGGCTTGCCAAGGTTTCTTCAATTTGAGTCACTTTCTCCACCATTGGCACCATCTTCTTCAATTTATCCAGGATAGGACTGAAATCAATTTCTGGAGGCAAAACAATTGTCTCCAACTGAGCTGGTTGCTATAATTGAACCTCAGTCTGCATATCATACATAACATATTTAAAGATAGGAACTTCAGTAGCTTTGGCATAATGTATAATAGTGCCAAAAGATACCTGAAGAGTGCTAACTTCAGTCCGAGGATGTGTGATATCCGTCTGTGCAACATCAGTGTCCTTCTCCATCGACTTTTCGGTCTTTTTCTTTCAAGATGTCCCGAGGTTCCTTCTCCCCCTCAAATTGCCTTTCTACATCACCTCCCTGATCTCCATCTTTGTTCTGATCATGATAACTTGATGCATCTACTATTTCAGTATCTTTCCTTTCAGCTAACTTATTTTTCACCAATTCATCATAGTCAGCAGCTTTCATCCTGAGCTTTGTCTTTCTAAAGCCCACGAGAATTGATTAAATTTGTCTCAAAGATTCCACCACTCTTCTCCTCACGAATGATCGATGTTCGGCATTTAGGAAGTGTCGATTCAGGGATGTATCTTTCGTTTCGAGCACGAAGAGCATATCCTGAAGGTCAGGATAAGCATTTAGCTCAGGGTATCGATCCAGGATGAACCGTTCCCCCTTGCTCCACCATTAAGTCTCTTCGGCTTCTCCCTTCTTCAATCTTGGGCTTTCAGGAGCTGTTTGCTCAGATTGTACAAGTTCCAGTGCTGATGGATCAAGAAAAGGTTCATTCAGAAGCATATCCAAGTTCAGCAATTCCTGAGGTTCAGACTGATCTGAAGTCTGCACTGGTATTTCTTCAGTAGAGATCTGAGGTCCTTGGAAGATTTCTTGAGAGATTTTATGCGAGCTCGAGAGATGTTTCAAGTACCTCGGAAAACACGCTCCTCGGTTTCTTGCTCTGCACATTTGTCACTACGAGCAAGAACACGAAGTGGAAATTTCAACCCTTCTTTGGCCTTGAGTTGAGTTTCTTGATTTCAATGGCCTTCTTTTCCGCAATTGTTTGAAGCCTTGCGCTTACGAGGGCGTCTTTCTTCTTGGTTTCTCACCTTTCTCTCTTTTAATTTGCATCGGGGCTTTCCCCCTAGCTTGTTTGGCTTCTTCATTAGTTGTCTCGATTGGATTTACGAGAAGTCTGTCTTGTTTCACGACTTGCTCCACCCTTTGTTGTATCTTCCTCGATTTCTTCTTGGCGGTCTCCTCCACGAGACTCAGTGTTTTTCTCTTTCTTACCTCTCAAAGTCTTCTTCGTTGGTTTGAACATGATTTTTGACTTTGGAAAGGAAGTGGAATCGGCAAAAATGTCCTCCTCTTCTCTGCACGTTTCCAAGATAAATGCAATCTTGGTTGCATGTAGAATTTTTCCTTGATAACTCTGAGCCATTCACCTTCACGAATTTGTTTGGCTTGATCACTCACCACCTTGATCAAATAGTGCAACCAATTGAATGCCGTAGTAGGTGAATCTTCAATCGCCGCCATTAGCCTTAACTTAAGCGTGCTTATCTGTTCGAAACTACCAGATCTACTCATGATGCATTTGCTTACAATATCCAACAATATTCGATATTTAGACTTCAAATTCCTCTTATTCAAAGTAGCTTTAAACTTTACCGGATGCTCAGTAATTTTATCCAAATACTCTTGTTCCCTACCCATCATGTATACCGTAGGGTCTTCACCTCTATCACTTAACTCATATATGGCATTCAGATTCTTAGGAATAATATATAATTCCCTAACAAAATCCACATATTTTGTACTATGTTCCAAATGCAACACCGTAATCTTAGACTCTATGCAATTTTCGTCATCCAATTGCATATTAGAAACAAACTCAATTACCTCCTTGGCATGTTCAACATCTGGTTGATTTGCGATCAGACAAGTAAGCTTTGCCATACGAATCATATGCAACGCCTCCTCCTCGTGAGGTGCATTGGATGTTCTTTCCAGAGAAACAACATATTCATACCATGGTTTGTTGGAAATGGCGAGTTTGTCGTATATAGAGAGTGTCATTTTTTGGTGATTTTGAGTGAAGGAATTTTTAGATAAGAGATTTTTGGGTAATCGAAGGTTTTGAAGCAGAGGGTTTGTGAAGACGAAGGCCTTTTTGAAATAGGGCTTGAATGGAGTCTTTGTAATGGATATAGGATTTTGATTTATGAAAAATAGATGAAGGTTTTGACGGTCAAGATTAAAAACCGACTAAAATGGGTATTTGAAAGGACGGTTTCGCAAGTACTTAGCCGCCAATTTATCCATATTGGTGATTAATGAACAGCGCATTTAATTACTATTCCTGCAGACCATTGACTTTCCTCGAGAATTTCAAAGGTCCCGCCCAATTATTTCTTCAGGTGTTTGTCATTTATTGCCAATGATTACTGAGATTCAGATAAACAATAAATGTGGTGCATGAGTAAATACTTCTTCAGACTAATTTTCTCCATCAGTCTTACTGAGTTTTGACCTTGATAAAATGTCAAGATAATATCGAAAATCTTGAACCGAGGATAACTGAGTTTTCCAAGACTCAGTGTTCAGGACTCTCAATTTTATCCTGAGTTTTTCAGTAAAAACCTGAGAAAACTTCATGCATCTGAAAACCTTCAATTTTCCAGATTTGCTTTATTCACCTGGATCCAACATACCTAATTCATCTGATAGTTCCTGAAATCTTGATTCAGCCAAAGGTTTAGCCAAGATATCGACTCTCATTTATCAGTATGAATTTTCTCCATTCTGATGTCTTTCTTCTCAACATGATCTCTAATGAAGTGATGTCTGATATCAACATGCTTACATCGGTGTGCAATCTGAGATTTTGTGTAATAGCAATTGCACTATTACTATCACAAAAATATTGGTACTTCATTGGCTATAATCTTATAATCCCTCAATTGTTGTCTGAGCCAAAGAATGCATGCACTTGACTTCCTGCTGACCATGTATTCAAAACCCGAGTAATCTTGGTTACATTGAGGTTTGTTTCTTTGAAAACCATGATATCGGTTTACTTCAAGAAATTGACAAGTTTCGTGGTAGACTTCCTGTCAATTCTACATCCTCCATAATCAGCATCTGAATAACCAGTTAATTCAAGGTTATCATCAGCTGGATACCATAATCCTCTATTCACAGTGCCTTTAAGATATTTCAGAATCTTTTTGGCAGCCTCCATGTGACTAGCCTTAGGATTAGCTTGGTATCTTGCACATATCCCAACAGCAAACGTTATATTAGGCCTACTTGCTGTGAGATATAGCAGTGATCCAATGATCCCTCTATATTCAGTGTGATTTACTGATTTGCCTTCAGGATCAGGATCCATCTTGTAGTTAGTATTCATGGGAATTCTAACTGCATTGCAATTCTGTACTCCATACTTTGCAATCATATCTCTGGTGTATTTTGCTTGATTGATGAATATTCCTTCCTTAGTTTGTTTCACCTGAAGTCCAAGAAAGAAATTCATCTCCCCCATCATTGACATCTCAAACTTTCCTTTCATCAGAGTAGAAAACTTTTCACAGAAATGATGATTTGGAGATCCAAATATGATGTCATCCACATATATCTGAACTAGTAAAATATCCTTTCCATCTTCTATCCTGAACAAAGTCCTATCAACAGTTCCTTTGATAAAACCATGGCCAGTAAGAAACTGAGAAATGGTATCATACCATGCTCGGGGTGCTTGCTTAAGACCATACAAGGCTTTCCTGAACCTGTAAACTTGGTCATTCTGACAAAATCCTAGAGGTTGTTCCACATATACTTCCTCCTTAAGCACACCATTCAGAAATGCACTTTTCACATCCATTTGATAGACTGTGAATTTCATGTGGGCAACATATGCAAGAAACAATCTGATGGCTTCTAGTCTTGCAACAGGTGCAAAGGTTTCATCATAATCCAAGCCTTCTTCTTGGGAATAACCTTGTGCAACTAGCCTTGCCTTGTTTCTCACAATGTTGTTGTTTTCATCTCTCTTATTCTTGAACACCCACTTAGTTCCAATCACATTGTGCCTTTTAGGTCTGTCCACTAGCTCCCAAACTTCATTCCTTGTGAACTGATTCAATTCTTCTTGCATAGCAACAATCCAGAATGAGTCTTGTAGAGCTTCTTCAATCTCAGTAGGTTCCTTTTCTGATAGAAAACAACAGAATAAAGCACTTTCACCATGGAACCGTCTTGTCTTTACTCCTTCTGATAGATCACCCACAATCTGACTTGTAGGATGGCTATCCAACCATTTTCTCCTGGATGTTCCCCCTGTTGGGATTATACTAGAAAATATGCTTTTTACTTTGTATAATCAAAACTGAATTTCGGACTTATTTACTGAAATAAATTGTTTATCACTGATGCTTAAAATATTATCGAATGTTACATATATTTACTGCATAACTGTTCAATAAGTCGTACATGTTACATTATAGTTAATTTAGTGATACCAGATCACAGAAGATTAAATTAACAGTCCATTGTAACTAAAAGTACGCCATTCACAACCTAGATGGAAATGAACAACCCATCGCGAAAGGTTGAAGTGTAAGGCTCAGATTAGCTTGTCTTGACTAAGAGATTACACTAGTGCATGACTGATGCACTGAATAGGACCTACAGGAGGATAAATTCTTCAGAACTGAACAAGGAAGAATCAGACCTCAGTGGTTCGTTATTTCTTAATCTTCGTTCCTTAAATAGGATCACGTGGGATTGGTAACTATTGCTTTGACTTATCATGGGTAGCGAATCAACGAGATTCAATACATTTTATCTTGGGCAATATTATTAGTCACATGTGATTGCTAAGATTTAATACGAAGAATCGTGTGCAAGTACGCTTGTTTGATTTGCCCCCTTGGGAGGTTCATAAGCTTTATCATACCAAATCTTGCAAGTGAAATTAGTTTCCGGTATGGATAATAATGTTGAACCGTTCCTTGACCAAGGATAAAAGATATTAATTAATGGAAAGCTATTTCAGTGGCTTGAATTAATTAATGGGCTAGATAATCTTAAACATGGGAAATAATAACCGGGAGCCATATTGACTGTAATATGGGTTAAGATGGATAGTGCAATATTAATTATGTAGTGGGATTAATTAATATTTATGGGCTTGAATAATATTGTGGCTCAATATTAGATATTCAAGGTCCATTAGAAGGTCCAATCTTAATTCTCCTAAAGGCCCCCTGAGTAGCCCAACATATAGTCCATTAACTGAAAAAGGTGATTAAAATAAAATAAATATTGTTGCTTATTTTTCCCTATTAATTTCGAAAATTATGGATAAGTTGGGAGAAAGATTTCCTTTGAATTTTGTTATGGAATGAAGATATGTATTCTTGGAATACAAGATTATCTCATAAAATTCAAGAAATCTCCCACTTGGTTATCTATAATAAAGATTTCGAAAATTTTGAAATATAGCGGGCAAGAAAGATTTTCTTGATTTTCTTGAAAAGATATTATGGAAGTTATGTATTTCTTGAAATACAAGAATATCTCATAAATTCAAGAAGATCCAAATCTTGGATTCTTGGTACCCTATATTTTCAAAAATTACCATAATAAAAGAGTAGGTGGGATTTTGTGGAATATTATAATTATGGGAGAAAGAATATAGGAGATATATTCAAGATTTTTTGGAGATCAAGAAAAGATTTTCCCACATTATTTTTGGCCTAAAAATTCGACCACCTTATGCTCTATAAATAGGGGATGATTATTTCATTCTCAAGTACAATTCCATGTGCTGGAAAAATTAGTAAATCCACAAAGGTGGTGCAACATAATTTATTTTCCTTTTGTTAAATCGTTCACAAGTGTCCTTCCACCGGATAGTCGAACGAGGGCTAAGGGAATACTTGGGAAGTTCTTTTGGTTAGTCTAATCTGCCAGATCACTGTCATCCCAAGAGGTACGTTCACGTAAACTCTTAGTATTCCGCATGCGTAGGTTTTATGTGAATAATTATATGCATGATATGTTGTTGAATTATTATTTGAATTAATATAGGATTAATTCATGCTAGTAATAATTATAAGAATTAAATTTGTATTTAAATATTCACCACGAATAGATCTGTGCAACTTATTCCCCAACACCCCCTTCAGTAGTGTCCTCAACATCAGAAATGTTAGGTTCATGCAGTTCATCAAATTCAGGGAATAACAGAAAAGGAGAAAGGGAATCATCTTCCTCAGGGGAAATTCCATTCAGAACATTGTCAAAGACATTTGTTCCCCCTTGGTTGATAGATTCAGAGTTTGCCTCAGCTGTGACCACATCTTCATCGGCATTACATACCTGAGTCTGAACTGGTGTATGTTCAGATTGGTAAGCTTTAGTGTGTTGGCTTTCCTTCAGTGAAGAATTTTCATCCCGAGTCTCACCATCCCGAAGTTTTTTTCATCCCGAACTTCTTTTATTCGAGTCGATTCACTCCATTCATAGAAAGTGACTGACTTCTTCTTTTCAGGTTCAGAGGATTTCTTTTTCAGGCTAAGTCTGGTGATTCTCTTGGTCAGTTCTCCTGAGTCATGTTCCCGTTTCTTCTGAACACAAGTAGATTCATCAAAAACAACATGAGGTGTTTCTTCCACAATAAGAGTCCTACAGTTGTAAACTCTGAAGGCTTTTTGACGAGAATATCCTAAGAATATCCCTTCATCAGCTTTGCTATCAAAAGTTTTCAACTGATCTTTACCATTATTGTGTATGAAACACTTGCAACCAAACACACGAAAGAAAGAAACAAGAGGCTTCCTTTCATTCCACAACTCATATGGATTTTTTCCTTGATTCTTGGTCAGCATGGATGCATTACGAGAGTAGCATGCAGGTTTTGTTGATAGCTTAACCGACCCAAAATCTCTTAGGAATATCGGCTTCAACAATCATTGTTCTTTGCAACTTCTTTGAGTCCTATTTCTTCTTTCAAAGAACACCATTACATTTGTGGGGTCCTTGCGGTGATGTTTCATGGGTTATTCCATTTCTTTGCACAATAATCGGATATGATATGATTGATAAACTTCGGTTCTTTTTATCCGATCGATCTTGACCACACTCAGATTCTTTTGATCTTGAGCCTTTTCATTATTTACGGCGATTTTTATGCGAGTCTCCTTCTTACTAAGTAAGAATATGACCCATGTGTATCTAGAGTAGTCATCAACTACCACAAGTGTATATTTCCGCCCATTTGTGCTTATACGGTGTTCTTGGACCAAAGAGATCCATATGTAACGATTGCGAGATTCGTCAAGAGAAACATCTACTTTGCTTTTGAAAGATGCTCTGATTTGTTTTCCTTTCTGACAGGCATCACAAACATGATCTTTACTGAACACTTCATTTGGTAACCCCCTCATAAGTGCTAATCTTGCAAGTTTGTTCAGGGTTTTAAAGTTTAAGTGATTCAGTCTTCACAACCAACTGGTATCAGTGAAACTTTTTGCAACCAGACATGTATCTTTAGGAGATAATTTCCAATCAACAAGATACACATTTCCTTTTCTAGTACCAGTCAGTAAAATTTTCTGTAAAGTATTGTCTTTCACATAACATAAGTTCTTTTAGAACTCAACACTGAATCCTTTGTCACAGAATTGACTGATAGAAAGCAAGTTATGCTTTAAACCAGACACATATGAAACACCATGGATATGAATAGAATCAACTTCAAGAGTTCCATATCCCTCAGTTTGTCCTTTTGAGTGGTCTCCAAATGTGATTTGATGGTGTTTTTGCTCAACATAGTCAGTGAGTAGTTGCTTATATCCTGTCATATGTCTTGAACATCCACTGTCCAGATACAATACAGCAGGTGCCAATTCATTTCCACTCATCAGTGCTATGTTGTATGCATTCAGCTCAGTGCCCTTTTCCTTTACATGAAAAACAGATAAGTTTTTTAGGTACCCATTTGGTGTAGGGTCCTACCAGGTTAGCTGTACCTTTTGGAACCCAAATCTGCCTGATAACTCTAATTACTTTAGAGTGGCTGATTTGTCTCCCATAAACATCTACATACACATTCACAACCCTAGGTGCCTTGGCAGTACCTTGTGTATGAGTGCCAGCCTTAGCTTGAACATGAGTCTTAGAGTTCTTCTTGGGGTTCAGGCTTTTTGTTCAAGTGCCTTAGCTTTGGTGCAGCCGATCTCTGTCACTGCTGACTTGGGTTCAGGAAACCTTTACCCTTAGACAAGTGGGGTTTAGGTTGCCTGTACTGAAATTGGGTTCTTTCGATGTCGAGGACTTGGTCTTTTAGGTTGAGAATATCTCTCTTTGAGTGTTTCTCTTCGAAAATTCCTCGATGGTTGATCTGAGATCTCTTGAGTTGGTATTCTTAGCTTTGAGGCTTTGAAATCTTGGCTTTGAAAATTTCCCTCTTGAGTGTTCAGGTTTTCTAGCCTTTTCCTGATGTTTGGGATTTCTTCCCTGAACCTTCAGTTATTCTGAAACCATAGGTCCTTTACCCTTGTCTAAAACTTTGGGTTGTTCTTCAGTAAGAAGATGCCACTGGTTTAACAAAGACAGTCTTGGTGCTACTAGAAGCAGCATTCAGAGGACCTTGTGAGGTTCCCCCTGGAATGTATCCCAATCCAGCTTTTATAGTTGCAGGTCTTTGATAACTCTGAATTTCATCTATTACTTTAGATGCAAAATTCAATAGAGCTAACTTTCTCTGCGCACTATCCTCACATTTCTTTAGAGTTTCATGCTTCTCAAAGAGGTCATTGAACTCAATTCTGATAAGCTGAATCTCTTTAGTGGATTTCTCTAATTTTCCATTCAGGATCTCTATCACCTTATCTTTTTCTGAGAGTTGTACTTTCAGAACATCCAGTTCATCAGTAGTTCCCATCAATTGAGAAGTGATCTCAGCATTTTTAGAGTCTTTCCACTTGATTCTCGTGATCGATTCCTTGTTACGCTCTTGAGTTTCGATGGCGATTCTTGTAAATACGAATAGTCCTTCATAAGATTCTCAAAGCGAATCCATCAGTCAAAAATTATTTTTATGAGTTGAACTTGAGAACTCATGTGCTTGTGTAGGAGCAACAACAGAGATAGAAGAATTTACCTCCTCCTGACCATAAGGCAGACATCATCATCATCCTTTTGCGAGAAAATCTCATTTGAGGCTGGAACCTTCTTGAGAATGTTCTTCCTCTTCTGCAATCATAGCTTTCTTCTTTGGAGATCTTCTTCTCTCTCTCTTGGCTTGTCTCTCATTTCTTTCTTTAGCTTTTCATTTCGGGGCGGTCATATTGAAAGTGACCTTTCTTCCGGCGGTTGTAGCATCTGTTGGTATCATCATCGATCACTTTTCTCCTTGGTCTTGGAGTCCTTCTTCTTGGATGAGGATCCTTCAGCTTTCTGGTCCTTCTTTTTCTCAGTGAATCTGTCCTTAACTTCTAAGTTTCTCTTGTACCTGTGATTCCTGTAGTATATCTTATATTTTCCATATCTGCTATTGAGTCTTTCAAACCTCCTTGCCGCAAGATTAACTTATCCTCTTTCATCATCGATTTACGGCAAGTGAGTTTTTGAACTCTCTAGCTTTTTCTGGGGTTTCTCTTTGGCTTTAAAAGCCACATTCTTGCCAGATGAAGAATCATCTTTGCTGTCAGATTTCTTAGTTTTCTTGTCATTCACAAATTCATAAGCTTTCAGTTCAGAGAAAACTTGTTGGTATGGCATGAAATCAATATTTTTGGTGTTTTCAATCACCACAACATGTATATCCCATTTCTTAGAGAATCCTCTAAGAATTTTTCGGTCCACTTCTCTCTGTGGGTATCTTTTTCCCAAGAGCACTTTCGGATCATTCATGATCTTTAGTGAATCGACCTCAAATTTGTTAATGGACTCACCATCTTCCATTTCAAAGCCATCATACTTTCCAATAGCAACAGAAAGTTTTTTTTCCTTAATATGATCTGTGCCTTGACACATAACAACAAGTGTGTCCCATATTTCTTTTGCAGTTTCACAGTGAGAAATCATCCCCATAACACCATCATCAATAGTGCTATACAAAGTATCTTTAGCAATGTAGTCCAGATTGACTAACTTTCTCTCAGAAGGAGTCAGTTGGTCATCAAGTTTAGGAAATTCATCCCTGGGATCATTTCTCTCAGTATCAGTGATTCTGGGATTTACAACAGTAAATTTGAATGGTCCTTCAGAAATCACTCTCCACATTCTTTCATATTTTGAATACAGATGAGCCTGCATTCTCAGTCTCCATAGGTCATTGCTCTCAACAGAGAACATAGGAAGTTTCTTAGAAGGCATAATGACTGAGCCTTGTAAGATATCAGCAAACATATCTATTCAGTAGACCACCAAAGTCTTTCAGCAAATAGACTATGGCTACCAAAACAAGTGGTCAAAATGAACCACTGCTCTGATACCACTTGTTGGTCCCGGTGCTAACGAGTCTCACATGTGTATGGGGGGGGAATACACGTGTTCAGTGATTTTTGAAAACTTTTTCTTCACTGAGGTCAGATGGATCAGGTTATCCTGATATTTTTGTCCTGAGAAGCACGGATTGCCCTGGGTCAAAGTCTACTGAGACAATGATCCTGAGCTGCTTTCAGAAGCTTCAGATTAGCCCAACTGATCCTGAATTTCTCAGAGATCCTGAGGAGCTTGGATCAGATAATTATCTTACTGAACACTTAGTAGAGTTAGTTCAGTTTGGTAACTATCTGTTCTAGCTACTCAAGTGTGCGGAATGGTTGGCCCTAAGTTTATATTCGATTTAGCTTTGCTGAAATATCTTCTTCCTTTAATAAAACAGTGATTAAGGCTATGACCAATTTTATGCAGTTCAGTGGATTGGTTCCAACTGAATATCAGTGAAATATGCTTTCAGTGAAAAACATGTTACAGATAAAATGCAGTACAGAAAGCAAACAACACAGCAATTATAGTGGTTCAGAGACTCAAGCTCCTACGTCCACTCTCTCTGATCTTCAGAGAAATTCCTTAACCACTTCCTAAAGCTTTCAGGCTAACTTACTGTAGCTTACTCACTTTTCTACCTTGAGTTTTCTGGCTGACTCACTACATCTTACTAACTCAAACACACACAAGTGTTCAGACTACCATAAGTAGCTTGCTAACTTCTTCTCTAGAGTTTTCTGGCTAACTCACTGTAGCTTACTCACTCTTTACAACTCTAACTCACCAACAAAACACACACAAACTACCTTAACAAAGGGTTTGGGTTTTGGGTTGGTTTCCAACTAGGGTGAGATATCCTTTACAATAAGAACTAATGCAAAGGCTAGGATATCTCTTTTAAGCTTTGGATATATCTATCAATCTAGGCTTAGAATTGTGAGCTCTCTCCAATGTGAAACACTTGGGAAATTCTACGGTTTTCGAGTGCTTCAATTTGCAATAATACGAATGAGCTCTTGAGTTGCTTTGAAATTTCTCGTAACCTCTCAATGTAAAGTGTCACTGGTATTTATAGGCAACTTCACCAAGGTCACTCTTTGAAAAAGTATCCGTTGGAAGAGATAGCTTTATGAGTTTCCTCTTCTGGTGTTTGATGAACGACTATTTTTAGGGTTTGAACACTCCCTTGCATGTTTTAGGAAATATGCAGTCATGTAGCCAAGCACCAATTTTTGCAGTCTGGAACTTAGTACTACTGACATAATTCATGGTCCTGTCGCTTTCAGTGTCAGTGAAGTATAGTGTTGTCTTCCTCTGATTGGTTCTTGTCTTCAGCGAATGTAGACAAACAAAACGACTCTTTTTGGTCAATCTCTGTGAATGAGACAACCTTAAACAACACTTAGACTTAGTTCCTTTTGTCTGCACTAGAATGTTTTGGGAAATATCTACTTTTCTGAACATGTGCGTTTTTCTCAGTTTTGTAGTCTTCAGATTGATATTATTCAGTGCCTCGAACATTGGGTTATCTTGAGTATTCAATTATCTTCTTGAGTCTTGATAACTCTTGAGTCTTGGTGTCTTCAAAGAACTTCATTGAGTCTTGATGTCTTGACAACTTCACCGAGTCTTGATGTCTTTAGCAACTTCATCGAGTCTTGATGTCTTGAAAGAACTTCTTCGAGTCTTGATGTCTTCAACAACTTCTTTGAGTCTTGATAATATCGAGTCTTCATTTCTTCAGCATCTACAGTACCTTTTTGAACATTCAGTTCTACTGATTCTTTAGTTACTCAGTACCTTCTGAGTTCTTCAGTAACTTCAAGATCTAACCTGATCTATATCTGCTAACTATACATTGTGCAGATTTCTTCATGAACAATCTATCTCAAAAACGATTTCGGACTATCAAGATTATCCTGAACATGTCATACTTAGGGGTTTTTGGGATCTAATCAAAACTTCTTTATAAAATTCATCTCCCAACATATTTGAAACATCATCAATTATATTCTTTGCATTATAGAGATTATAGATATTTTATAATTTTTTAAAAATTTCATTTGCTTAATCTATACTTCTATACTTATATAAAAACACAATAGTCTTGTAAAATCTAGCACTCTTTCTCCCTCTCCACTTTCAAAATTGTTCACTTCCATTTTTGACACCTCTGTCTTTCTCTCCATTCTCTAATTCATTAACTAAATCACTAATTAATTTCAATGTGTTTTGCATTAATTTTTTAGTGGTCTTATTTAATTACTTTGTATGAAATAAAAAAAATACATTTTAATTTTACAACACTGATATGATAAATCATTAATTTGAAAAAAAAATCAATATAAATTTTTTTAATCAACCTAATAACTTTAAAGTAGTGCATCTTTTTTTAATTTCTTTGGTTTTATAATTGTTATTCTCATCGGTATTCTGCTACCTATTTCATTAAATATTTGATTTTTTTTTATAGGAAAAATAATTGATTTTTAGATCAATTTTGTTTAGACAGTTTAAATAGATATAAGACAAATACTTTAAAAAAAAAAAATTAAGCTCCACTTTTCTTTTCTTCTCCAAATATTCAATATACTTAATATATATATATATATATATATATCATAACATGTCTTGCTACAAACTAACAACATTATTTGTTGATGTTGACTAACATTACATATAATTTAAAAAAATGTAATATATAATTAAAATTTCATTGCACTAAACATTTTCTTATATATAATGAATTGACAATCTAATAATAATAATATACATATATAAGAAAAATAAATTATGTATATTATTATTATATTAAAAGAGACTTTTATATGAGACTATCTCATACGTGATACAACTCACGATAAGACGGGGCACAATTTGGGCATGTCACTTTAACATTTTAGAAAGGGTGGATATTAATTTGTGCTAAACTGTACTCTGTCTCATGTAGTCTCATACATTTTAGACGGGGCACAATATACATGTCACTTTAAAAATTATAAATTTAACCCTTTTTTTTACTTAATTTCATTTGATTATTTATTAAATTTTTATTATTAACTATTTTATAATAAGTTGTTCTACATTAATTTTATAAACTAATTGGTTAAATCTTTTTTTGTTAGTATTTCATGTATTTCAATAAAATCAAATGCCAAAATAAAATGGAACAAAGGGAATAATTCATAATTCAATCTTCATGAAACAAAATCTCAATTAGTATTTTTTTGCTCGTTTTATTTGGATATTGACTCAACTAATTTCATTCTAAAAAATAGTTTACTAACATATTTATGGAACAATCTTACACAAATCTTTGTTTAATTAGTTCAATTACATATTTATGAGACGATTTTACACAAATATTTATTTAGGTCAATTACATTCAATTAACTTAAACTTATCGATAATATAATTTCGTCGAGACAAAAATTCATATGAGACGGTCTCATACATAAGACGGGGTACAATCTAGCACAAATTACACCTATCCCTCCCAAAGTGTTAAAGCGTCAATGCCCAACTTATACCCCGTCTCACCGTGAGACGGTCTCATGCGAGTACGAATATCATCAATCGCAATACATGTCAAACACCCCTATTTTCGGTTCATTTGAAAGTTTCTTGTAACTTGTAAGAACGAAAATTCGTTATTACAAAATTTTCGGTTCTTTTAAAGTTTCTTGTAACTTGTAAGAACGAAAATTCATTGTTACAAAATTGAGAGGTCTTACCGTTTAAGCCTTTTAGGTAGAGAAACTAATTATGTCATAGGTCATTTTTATTATAATTTCAGGTATTTATTATTGTAATATACTATTGTAGCTAAATTTACTTTCTCTCCTATTCAAAACATAATTGTATCCAGAGCTTCATTAGATAAGAATTACTTGCAAAAGTTCGAATTAAACCAAAATTAATTGAGATATGCCGCCCTTATTACACAGTCACCCTTTTAAGAAAAAATATATTTCAGTCTATACATATATAAAAAAAAAGGTCTTGTGTGAAATATTGCACACTAATGTTATGTGCAACACAACATAAATAAGACAAAAATGATCTAAAACTCACAGGTCAGCGCGGGCGGGGCGGGTCGGGCGCGGGCATGGAGGGTATAATTCCTATTAAACACATAATTTTTTAATTTTTTTTGGTCAAATTTTAAGTTGTGGGCTGTGGGCTTTAGGTTGGGTCGGACGCATATGTATTTGTAGAAAAATATCTTTATCAAATATGTGTTGTACCCTAGTGGTTCAAGTTTGTTGTTAATGAATTTGGTCGCAGGTTTAATTCCTATTAAACACATAATTTTTTAATTTTTTTTGTCAAATTTTTGTGTGTTACTACATCTATATATAACTATTACTACATTGTTATATTGAAAAAACTTCATATCTTACGTAACACGTATTAAAACATATCGTAACACATAAATATTCATAAGATAGCATGGGTCATAAGGTAACACATTATTATTCATATGGTAACACATGAGTATTCACATAGTATTACGACGATATGTGAACAATGTTACATATTACTACCTCCGTCCCCCAAAAATATGCTCAGAGAGTTTAAACGTGTTTTACGAAAAGGTAGATTAAGTCCATTTATGAATAACATAATTAAATGTGAGTAAAGTATAATAATACCTTGAGTAATTAAGTGTTTGTTGGGCTATAAAGATTAAAAAAATTGTGTCGGTAGACATGCTTAATCTACCTTTCCGTAAAACATGTTTTAGTCCTCTGAGCATACTTTTGGGGGACGGAGGGAGTACTAAAAAATCATATGTTACTACATGAGCAAAAAGTGTCACCCTATGAAAAAAAAAATGTGTTACCGCATGAACAAAACCAGTACAAGCGGAAAAGAAATCCTTAGTCCAAAATTACAGATTTAAAGAACAACTTGATGTTTTACTACATGAACAAAAAGAATGTTACCATATAAGCAAAAAAGTGTTACTACATGAACAAAAACCAGTACAACAAAAAAAATTTTTTTCAGTCCAAAATTACATATTTATAGATCAGCGTGAAAAGAGTGCAAAAGGATCTGAATTTAATTACACACTTTGTGTTGATGGGTAATCCAAACACCACACACATATTCTCTCTTCTTCTCGCAGAATCCACACCAAAATTCAAATTGAACAACCTCATTTCATCTAATGATCGGGCCGAAAAAGAAAATTAGGGCACGAACGAGGAAGAAGAAACCCGTGAGATCCGCCAGCAATCTGAAGAGAAGAGGAAGAAGAAAAAATATGACCGCGTCCGCGACTGCTTGATGGAAGAAGATGAAGAAAACCCATTAGCCCGCCAACAATCTGCCCTAACTCGTCCCCTACCTGACCCGCGAGAAAAAGAAAAAAAAAAGCCCAATTGCACATATCACTTTTATGCAATATTGCATACAAATTTTTGCGTAAAAAATAATAGTCTCCAACCTGTTCCCGCCCATCCACTTTATTATTCTCCCCTCTCTCTCTCCCTCCCTCCTCCCTCCCTCTCTCTCTCTCCACTTTCCACAATTCACTCCACGTTAATTAATTGTAAAAAAACTCAAAACTAATTTATAAGCTCAAATCTAATTCACTCCACATTAAATAATTGCAATAAGTCTAAAATTAATTTACAAGCCCAAATCTAATTATACATCTTTAGCACATTCAGATAAAATCACAACTACAATCCAGTCTCATTTTTACCACCACTCTCTCTCTCCACATTCTCTGATTATTTAACTAAACCATTATTTAATTTGAATGTGTTTTGAATTATTTTTTTAGAGATTTTATTTAATTTTTTTGTATAAAATTAAACAAATACATTCTAATTTTAGAAAACTAATATTATAAATCATTAAATTAAAAATAATCTCAATATAAAATTTTCTTATCAACCTAATAACTTTAAAATAATGCATCTTTTTTAATATAAATCTATAAATAAATCTCATGACAACACATTATTTGACTAATGTAATGGGTATTTTGCTATCTATTTCATTAAATAATTGATTTTTAGATGAATTTTATTTAAGTAAGTATAAGAAAATATTTTTTTTAATTAAGTTTCACTTTTGTTTTCTTCTTCAAATATTCAATTTACTTAATTAATTAATTATATATATATATATAGATTTATTATATCATTAAATTTCTTACTACAAACTAACAATATTATTGATATAATTGACAAACATTATATATAATTTTTTTAAATGTAATATATAATTAAAGTTGCAACGCACTAAACCTTATCTTATATATAATGAATTGACAAACCTTTATTTGAACATTTACTTAATATTTGCGTCATGCAAATACTTTTCAGATTGGAGCTCTACAAATTCATAATTTATTAAGTAATATTGTAAATGAGACCGAACATCGCTCGGGTGAAATACTAGTTTATTCTAAAACATGAAATAATATTGTTTGAAAATATTGAGGAAGCAGCCAACACATAGATACTTTCACTTGTACAATTCCATGATCCAAATGTCATAAGCACAACAAACTTGAATGAATTGTTTGAAGCCTGTTTGTTTAGCCAAAGTTTGAAATTCTTTTGGTGACCTCTCTTTTCCACCTGGACATACGTTCAACATAGTTATATCAGCCGAAATTGTAAGCGATGCAACCGACCCATTTGGGTCATCCTGGAGGATTCTATCAACAATAATCACTTTTCCATTTTCTAGAAGAGCTTCATAACAATTCTTTAACAGTATTTGACAATGTGCTTCGTTCCAATTATGACAAATCCACTGCAAATGACAAATTCAATTTTAGTGATCTCTAAAAAAAAAGTACATATATACATATATAAATAATGTAATGACAAAAAGGATCGCCATGATCGTCAAAGGAACATCAACGCCATCCAAGTAGGTGATCGTTTTAGTGATACTTTGGGCGCCTTTGGCTAAGGATCTGGGATTCGGCTATTTGTTTGTTGCAAAATTCTTGTGGTTGTTTTGATTCTGGTTGTGTTGTTTCATTAATTTTATGATTTTCATGATCGTCATGATCATCAAGGAACATCAATGCCATCCAAGTATATGATCAATCAGTGATGCTTTGGGCACCTTTGATTGGGGATCTGGGATTCTGATATCATTGGTTTATACTTGTTTCTAGGGTTTTGTTTGTGTCTATATATTGGGCCTTTCTCTCCCTGTTGAGAGCCACTTGTTTTCTTCGATACCAGTGATTTCCTCTAATCACGGTTTAGTCACTTTACTTTTTGCCTGAATGAGGAGGATGAGGAGATGATCATCGAATTGGATGATGTCAAGGAGAATGCGGAGAACATTGAACTCTGCCTGGTGGGGAAATTCCTTACTGATCAAGGAACTAATTTTAATATATTACGCAGCAGGATGGCGAGTGTATGGCGGCCCAAGAAAGGGGCCACCATCAAAGAGATCGGGAAGGGTAGAATTCATTGTCAATTCTATCAAATTTTGGACCTGAAAAGGGTACTTGCTGGTGGACCATGGACCTTCGGGAGCCACCCGCTCTTGGTGCGCCAACTCGGTAGGGGTGAAAACCCTAAATCCGTGCCGTTGAACACTCTACCTTTTTGGGTTAGGGTGGAGGACATACCGGCTGGTTTTTTTACGGAGAGGGTGGGAAAGATGCTGGGAAACTTTATAGGACGCTTTCTGGAGTACGACGGATCGAATAAAGGGTCAGTTTGGCTGAACTTCATGAGAATACGAGTCGAGATCAACACTGACTTACCTTTAAAACGGTGGAAGGTCATCAAACTTGCAAATGGGGTGTCGGAAAAGGTTAAGTTCAAATATGAACGTCTAAATCTTTTCTATTTTGTGTGTGGCAAGTTGGACCACACAGAAAGCTTTTGTGATCTGGTTTTTGATAACACAGAGGGTGTGATTAAGAAGGAATGGGGACCCGAGTTAAGGGTAACAGAGTGGAGAGGGCAAACACAGCAGGGAGACAAGTGGCTCCGGGAAGGCGATGTGGAAGAGTCATCCGGGGCAGTCGGAGGACCGTGGGAGAATGGAAACCCCGAAAATTACGGGGGACATGGGGGCAAAGGCGGAGGAGTCGGCAACGACGAGAATCATGCGATAATCCTGGCCAAGTCCAAAGGAAAGTCTGGTACCAAAAATCAGGGAGGTAGTGAAAATCTTGGGTTTAGATACTAAAAATAATGAAATTACTTACAACCCTATTTTTGACTCCGAAGGGTTGGACGAACATACTGAAAATGACAATGATGCCCTGGAACTTAAAAAGAGGAAGAGAATCGTAGCTACACACATGTTTCAACATGCTAATACCACTGTTTACTCTGACATGGAAGAGGAGGGGGAGATCACCGAAGGAAAGGCTTATTTTTTAACGGCGGGCCTGGTCGACCGGGTCGGCCGGGTATAATGATCTTTCTAGTCTGTAATTGCAGGGGATTGGGCCATCCCGCTGCAATTCAGTTCCTTTGTGGGCTAGTTAATGCCCGTAGGCCTGATGTTATATTTCTTTGTGAAACTTTAGCCCGTTCTAATAAAATTGAGGAGCTTCGTGTGCATTTGCATTATGACTGTGCTTTTCTGGTTGATTGTATTGATCATAGTGGTGGTTTGTGTATGCTTTGGAAACATTCAAATAAGTGCAATTTATTGAACTTCTCTCAGAACCATATTGATATTCTTGTTAATGATAGCATGGGTGAATGGAGGTTTACCGGTTTCTATGGTTTTCCGGAATGCTACCGTAGACGCCAATCTTGGAATCTTCTGAGGCAATTATCAACTAGATCACCATTGCCTTGGGTTTATGTAGGTGACGTCAATGATCTTCTATCAGGGGAGGAGAAAAAGGAGGAGCACAACGACCTAACTGGATGATCAGTGGGTTTAGGGAGGCTATTCTTGACTGCAACTTGATGAAAGTCGACCTTACTGGGCATAAATTTACTTGGAGTAAGGGAAGAGAGTCCAATTCTCTGGTAGAAGAAAGGCTGGACCGGACTATGGGGAATCTAGGATGGCATGCCCGTTTTCTTAATGCGAAACTGATGATTAGTTTCCCCAATTTCTGACCACAACCCCATACTACTGGACACGTCCCCAAGTGTCCATGCTCCAAGGAACAGACGATTTCATTTCGAGAATAAATGGCTGGACGAGCCAGATGTTGGGGAGGTCGTAACTCAAAGCTAGGAGGGGTTTAAAGACTTGAACTACTTCCCCGTCTGAATGCGACCTCGGGGATTCTTCAAGATTAGGGTTCACACATTGCTAGAGCCCATATTCTGAACAGACAAGACCTGGAAAGACAGATCGCTAGACTTAGACATTTTGATAATTATGAGGACAATGAGAGATTGGTTAAGGCAAGGCTGGAACTCTCGAAAATTCTCATACAAGAGGAAAGTTATTGGAGACAACGGGCAAAAATATTCTGGCTTAAAGGAGGGGACCTTAATACTCGATTTTTCCATCAAACGACTTCGACTAGAAAGAAAGCAAACACGATACATGGCCTTTAGGATGAGCAGGCTAAATTGGGTTGTTAAGAGATACTTCACAACACTCTTCACTCCTTCGAAAAGTGTTCAGGACATAAATCATGTAATCTCTGCCATTTAAAAAAGGGTTTCATGTGAAGATAACGAAATCCTTACAAGAACTTTTGATAGTGAGGAGTTCAAGTTGGCTATCTCTCAAATGCATAAAGACAAAGCCCCGGGCCCGGATGGTTTCAACCTGGCTTTCTACAAGAGATTCTGAAATACCGTGGGTCCGGATATAGTGGAATCTGCGAAAAATTGGTTGGAAACAGGCACTTTCCCGGAGAGCTTGAATAACACGAATGTCGTGTTGATACCGAAAAATGATCAGCCGAAAGAAATGACAGATTTAAGACCGATATCCCTATGTAACGTTGTTTATAAGGTGGTGTCGAAGGTGTTGTGTAATAGATTAAATCAAGTCCTACCTACATTAATAGACGAAGCACAGTCGACTTTTCAATCGGGTAGGTCTATCCAAGATAACGCCTTGATTGCTTTTGAATCTATCCATAGTATGAAGGGGCGAAGGAAGGGTAGGAAGGGTGATGTAGCGATGAAAATAGAAATAATCAAAGCTTATGACCGTGTGGATTGGAGATATCTTGAGGCCGTCCTAAAGAAAATGGGGTTTGATAATAAATGGGTGGGATGGATAAGACTTTGCGTGCAGACGATATCTTACTCATTTCTAGTTAACAATGAGATCGTGGGACCAATTATTCCGGGGCGGGGACTTCGTCAAGGAGACCCGTTGTCCCCATACCTTTTTATATTGTGTGCCGAGGGCCTATCGGGCGTCTTATATCGTGAAAATACATCTGGTACGCTCCATGGGGTTCAAGTGTGTCGACGTGCTCCTGCTGTATCTCATTTGCTGTTTGCTGACGACTGTTTACTCATTTGTCGGGCAAATAAGGATGAGTGTACGGTCCTCAAGGAATGTTTAAACATCTATGAAAAATCGTCTGGGCAAGCCATCAACTACTCTAAATCCGGGATCCTCTTTAGCCCAAACGTGAGTGCTCATTTGAGTACCGAACTCAAAGGGATTCTAGGGGTAAGCAGTCCCCTGAACACTGGGAAGTACTTAGGATTACCATCACTCATTGGCAGAGGGAAGAAGGATATTTCCGGTACATAAAAGACCGGTTATGGGCGAAGATTCAGGTTTGGAGAGGGAGGAAGATATCGAAGGCAGAAAAAGAGGTTCTAATTAAAGCGGCAACACAATATATTTCGGCGTACTGTATGAGCACGTTTCTCATTCCGCCAACTCTTATTGATGAGCTCCATCGAATACTCAATGCTTTCTGGTGGGGGCCTGTGACGGATCCAAAGAAAGGGATGAAGTGGACAACGTGGGAAAATCTTTGCAAGCATAAAAACGATAGGGGCATGGGGTTCCGAAACCTCCATATGTTCAACGTGGCTATGCTGGGAAAACTTGCTTGGAGGCTGTTCTCGTCGCCAACATCTCTTATTGGGAAAATTCTCAAGGCACGGTATTTCAAAGACACGAATATCTTGGATACACAGCTGGGACACAATCCCAGCTATACTTGGAGAGGGATTCACACGGTCTTAGGATTGGTTCGAAGGGGTATAAGATGGAAGGTGGGAGAGGGTGACAAGGTCCTTATTTGGGGGGACTCTTGGTTGAACAATAATCATTGTTTCCAGATTATGACTCTGGTGGTTCCCACGTTTGAAGACATGGTTGTCAAGGATCTTTTTATTTCGGGGATGAGACAATGGGACTATTAGGTGATTACAGAGGTGTTCAATGAGGAGGATAGAGGACGGATTCTCAATGCTACTCCTGCTCCGGGAACAATTCCTGATAAGAGGATTTGACACTTTGATTCTAAGGGTAGATATTCGGTGAAGTCGGCTTATCATCTCGCCAAGCGGTTAATTAACGATGTTCAGGATTATGAAGACACGGCTTGGAAAGCCATATGGAGATATAAAGTGCCGCCTAAGATTAGGGTGTTTTTTTGGCGCCTCTGTAAGGGTTGGCTCGCGGTCAGAGCTAGAATTTCGAGGTGGTACCCAGGTATGTCAAGCTTATTTCCGATGTGTGATTCAATGTGTGAGTCGGTGTGGCATTTGTTTGTGGATTGTGATTTTGTGAAGGAGTGTTGGAGGGTACTAGGACTATGGCAAAAGATTGATCATTTATGTTATGAAGTTGACTCAATGGAGGAACTCTTCTTATAGTTTACCACGACCTTTGATGGTGATGAGATGGAGCGAGCTATGGCAGTCACGTGGTCTGTTTGGCGAGCTCGCAATGATGTGGTATGGAATGGAACTCGAGCTACCGCTACCAGAACGGTGTACTCGACACTGCAATATTTGAGGGAATGGAAAGAAGTGCGTAATCGACATCATGGTAATCGAATTCTCAGTTGTACGCAGTGGCATGTACCCCCGAAGGGATATGTAAAGTTAAATGTTGATGCTGGTTTCTTCAGCGACTCTTTGGAAACAGGAGCGGGCATGGTGATAAGAGATGCGGGTGGTGCGTTCGTGGCTTGTAGAACTGAAGTTTGACTAGGGCTGATGAGCATCGATGAAGGTAAGGCTTGGGCTCTCTTCACAACCCTTCAATGGATTACCAGCATGTCCTTTGTGAGAATCATTGTCGAGACCGATTCAAAAAGGGTTTGCGCATGCTTTTACTCAAAGGGATGGTGGGGATACTGCATTTGGGGACTTCATTGGACTGGGTTTAGACATTATCCATGCTAACCCGGATATAAAAAATTTCTGGATAAGTAGAGATGCCAACTTTGTGGCGCACACGCTTGCTCGGACTGCTTGTTCTTTTAATAGTCCATCATGTTGGGTTGAGCCACCGTCTTCTGTGGTGGGCCTCCTCTCTAGATGCACCTCATGCATCTAGTTTTCTTGCTTTAAAAAAAATAAAAATAATAATGTAATGACAAAAACTTATATACACGTGCACGTACCTAATAAATATTTTTAAAAAGTATTTTTTTATTAAAATTATTAAAAAGTATTTAATTACTACCTCCGTCCTAGAAAAACGTGCACACCACCTTTATTATCGAGTTTTTGTGAGCGAGTTGTTTATTAGTATTTCAAATGCTAAAGTGATTTTTAAAGAGGGGTATTATAGATCTACCTCTCATCTATTGCATGCATCTTTAAAAACTATTTTATCATTTCAAATACTAATAAAAAACTCGCTCGCAAAAATGCGTGAAAACAGTAAATGTGCACGTTTCTTTGGAACGGAGGGAGTATTTCAATATTAATATTAATTATTATACTAAAAAATAATGATATTGTGTACCACGTGTAATTAAGAGTGCTCGCAAGTAGTGTTACTCAAGAAAGAATACATAGTCTACAAACATGATTACTATCAAATAGTACAGGGAGAAGTATACCTTCATGAAAATATCATCGGCTTTGGGCACGCTAACGAACATGTCGCCACCAACATGCTTGACTCCTATTTGAATAAAAACAATATGTTAGAATTGGGAGATTCTAAATGCTTTAGGTTTTAAAAATCAGGATTTGAGTCTTGAAATTTAAAATTTGAGTCTAGTTCGTAATTTTGAAAATCGATTTTATAAACAACGATTACAATATTTATAGACCTATTAATATTATCGCACTTTCTTCTACATCAATTCTCTTTTAATTTCTTAAATTTTAATGGATTTTAATTCATATCATCCAATCATTTTAATCACATTCAACCATATATATAATAATATAACTTCATTCACTTCACAATGATATAACATAAAGTCGAATCACACCCTGCTAAAATACCCAACACAAAACACATATTTTACTATTTAATTACTCAAATTTTAAAAATTAATTTTTTAAAGTCACTTAAAACCCTATTTTTTTCCCTTAGTATTCAAACATGTCATTCATTAATTTTTCGTGTATTACTTTAGGCAAAATCTTGTATGTACTTACTTTATGGGTCTTGCGGTTTTTGACAGTGCACAATAGATCCACTCATTACTTTAAACTAATTAAAAAAATAATCATGCCTTTATTTAATATAAATAGAAAAGGTGGAGTATTTAAATACCCGGAATAGATAGAGCATTGTGGATAACACGGGGCAAGTCAAAATTAATGGCTCCAATAGAAGGATGCTTGGATGTTATGATTTTAAGTGAAGCTCCGATTCCACCACCAAGAATAGTGGATTGTGCATACATAGCCTGATTAAAAACTTTATTGAATCTAGGATCTGTAGCTGCGTATTTGAACGCACTCATACCATGTGCTCTCTCGAATGGAAGTCCACCCTCAAGAACAACATCTTTTAGGTGGTACCTGCAAAACAGCAACATCTATAATCATGATTTATAATTAACTCATTTATTTTTAATCAGGATAAAATATATTGCACCCGATTAACTCAATATTAATTGCATTAATTCCTAGCTCTTATTGTGTTATGAGCATTAAAGTTTCTTCCTTCATCCCACAAAAACAGACTTATTTTCTAGTGTCTTCTTTACCACAAATATAGGTCAATTGCTCTATTTAATATATCATTATTTTTTTTCATTTTCATATTTATACCTATTTAATTTACCTTGTTTTATTTCAAAACAATATATAGGTTTGACATCATTACCCTTCAGAGCGAAATATTCACTATTAATTAATTTCCGGAAAAGAAAGTCCTGTTTTAGATGGTATCATAAATGAGAATACCTTCATTTTAGTATTTGAGTTAAATTTACCTTTTAAAGATGATAGGATTGATGCTCCATAAACCCAATATACAGTAAATAATTCATGTTATGTATTAAACTGTTTCATACCAATTTTTGTCTTTTACAAAAATATTTTGAGTCCCGTAGAGTAGTACTATGAAATACAATAAGTGTATATGGAATCAGATTAATAAATTTTACTTAAATATGGTATAGGATGTTTTATAATATATTGAAAATGATAGTTTTTTTATTTGTCCTATAATTAATGGAAAAAATCTCATGTAATTAATCATATATATTGTAGATAAGACGGTCTCCTGCAAAATTCGCAAAAGACATCGTAGAATTGTGATAAAGAACAATAGAGTGAGTCTCATGAACACTTAGGTGCACCATTTACCCATGGTGCATTTTAGAAACATGCGACTTCTTATACTGAAAATTGCAACTTATTTACATTGAAACGTGCAACTATTTTTCATATTAATAGTTATACGCTTCATTGTAAATAAGTTGTACTTTTCAATATAAAAAGTCGTCCGTTTCTTAAATGCACTATGGGTGCACGGTGGACGACTTAGCCAAAACAATATGCAACTAGACTAAATAAAGATCATAGAGGATGAGTTTGAATATTAAATCCAAAATTAATTAGGAAGAATATATAATTAACCATACCATGCATATCCATGAAGACTTTATCCTCAAGGAGGAGAGAAATAGGGGATAGAGAAACCCCATCCTCATTTCTGGTCAAACACTTGCAGGCCGGCGTCAGGGAGTAGAGCCGCTCCACTCCGCCGTCTGGCAGCGTTGTCAGGCTGCAATTTATGACGGAATAGGTGGCAAGAAGCCGGAGAATTCTGTCAATCATGGAAGCTGCTTCTGGATTGTTTGTTGGAAGTTGGGAAGCGATTTCAGAAGCAGAAGCAGAAGCAGAAGCAGAAGCAGCTTTTTTAATGAGTTCAAGAAGATCGAGTTCTATGGCGGATTTGAGCACCATTGGAAGTACTGATGCAGAAGCCAGCTGCATTGCGGATAAGAAGGCTGCCTCTTCTTCTTCCATTGAATTGATTTGGAGATTGTTTTCTGGTTTCATGACTTCTTTAGTTATTGAAAAAGAATGCACGGTATCAACTATTTATACATGTGTGTGTATATATATATATGAAAAAAATTCATATTTGACGGAATACAACTTAGCACACATCACACCCATCCCTCTCAAAATGTTAAAGCGTCGATGCTCAATTTATACCCCGTTTCACCTTGAGATCGTCTCATGCAAATGTGTATATATATATATATATATAAGAGTAACACTTGTGTGAGACCGTCTTACGATGGGACGGAGTATAATTTGGGTATTGACGCTTTAACACTTTGGAAAGAGTGGGTGTTAATTTGTGTTAAATTGCACCCCGTCTCATTATTGAGACCATCTCATATGAATTTTTGGAAATTGATATAAATGAATTTATAATAAATCTTTTTTACAAGTTCAAGTTTTTAGCTGGTTAAAAAATTATTTCATGGTATCAAAGTAAGAATTTTTATTTTTTAATGAATAGTTATTAGGATACTAAAATGAATAATTTGAAGGATACTATTTAAATGTATATTATTTAGATTTAGATATTATTAAACATAAACAACTAAATAATCATAATTTGGTTTTTGTCTATTTAACATTCTATGACTATTTGTGTGGTTAAATAAGAGATTTATCGTCTTTTCTTTTAGCCCAAAATTTGTTGTCTTTAGACCAAAAGAAAAAAAATATTATTTAATATTTACATATTTTTTTATATATTATTCCCTCCATCCAAAACTCGACTACTATATTACTGTGTGCTTAGAGTTTAAAAAAAGTTATTTATTAATATTTTATGTGATAAAATAATAAAGTGTTGGGGGTAGAAAGGAGAATTCAACTTTATTGAATAATATAATAATATTTATTAAATGTGATAAAGTGTTGAGTGTATGAGAGAGTGCCATATGGTAAATAAGTGTGTGTTTGAAAGATGTGAGTTAAAATGAGTATTTCCATTTAATGAAAGGTGTAGTCATAATTGGGATGTCCGAAACAAAAATGTAATTGTCGAGTTTGGGATGGAGAGATTATTATTTAGATCTTATTTATAATTTTTTTCATATTCATCAATAAATATTAACAAATAATAATAAATAAGGATACTAAATAATACTCGTAATTACTAAAATGCTATTTACATATATATATTATTTAGATCATATTTTTAAGATTTGGGGAACATATATGTATGGTAATTAAGGATTTGGTGTCTTATCTTTTAGCGAAAGATTTGTTATATACCAAAAGCAAGAAAAAAATCATTATATATATATTTATTATGAGTGAGTCTCGTATGTATTCAAGTGCATCGTGCATTCATAGTATATTTTAGAATCATATAACTTATTGTTAGTCTGTATTACGTGAATTTTGATGTGGCTTTTTGTTTTACTGACTAACAAACAAGAATCATACATGTCGAACACGGATTAATTAGGATATTGAGAGTAAATATAGAAGTGTCGTGTAGGAAATTTGTGAACTCTTTATTTGACCTCAATGGGTTTATTTATACTGATTTAGCTAACATGAGCTGCCCTGGCTAGACTGAGCGACCATTTTTACAAGATAAGATTGCATGTGGTAGTGACACATGTCTCGTGGAACTCTCCTGACTGACATCTGTCTTTGCTTGTGCTAGAAGTCTTCGACTTGTCATCCTGGTACTACGTGGCTGACACCTTGTGTGTCTTCTAGGTTCGACGTGGGTTCCGGCTGTTGACAGGCCACGTGTCCGCCCCACTAGGTGGACATGTGCATGGCCATCACTGGGCCGTGTCATTTGGGGACATCTCGTGCTCGCTTCGAGTGGTGGGCTCGTGCTTGGCTTCTCCCGGGCTCCCGTGGGACTGGGGTATGTTCGTCCTTTGTTGGCTGACCTGTGTTCGCCTCTGGCGGACCTTGCCGTGGCAAGCTCTCGTGCTCGCCCAATGTAGCGAGCACTTTTCGGCTGTGTCCGTGCTGATGTAACTATGCGGCGCCAACTTGGCCAGCACTAGGTTGACCACAGATGCCACTTGGCCCGGTCATACACCTGGCGAGCACCACATGGGGTCAAGGTGGCGACCAACTTGCCTATTGGACCACGCGTACACTGCGCGAACACGTGGCTAGTATTCTTTGACAGTGAGCTGACCGGGTACAACACAACTTATTATACTGAAAGATGCAACTTATTTACACTGAACCGTGCAACTAATTTTACTTATTAATAATTACATGTTAAGTGTAAACAAGTTGCATGGTTCTAAAATGCACTATGAGTGCACGGTGCACCTGTATGCATACAAAACTTAGCCTTCTTTATATATGTATTATACTATTTAGAGAAAAAAAATATTTTTTGGTCCCATAACTTTCCTATAATCCGTTTTTAGTCCCAAAATATTTAACTATCCCATTTTGGTTCCCTAATTATCTCGATTGTCCAATTTTGATCCCATTTTTATCGAAAAATAGAAGATTTTATCATTTTCAGTCATGCACAAGTCACGTATCAGTTAAAAATGTTGGGTTTCCGAACTCGTATCTGATGTGGACAATGACTGTTAAAAGAAAAGTTAATTTTTCTAAAAAACTAGAAATAACAAAAAAATTTCTCCCAAATGCAGAAAACATAAATTTTTAAGGTCCACGTCAACTATGAGCTCAGGAAACCCCAATTTTAACCGGCATGTGACTTGTGTATGATAAAAAAAGATAAAATTTTATGTTTTTCAGCAAAATGAGACCAAAATTGGACAATCAAGATAGTTATGTGACCAAAATTAAAAAGTTAAATTTTTTGGAACAAAAAACAAATTACAGGAAAATTATGGAACCAAAAAACTTTTTTTATCATATTATTAAGGTCTTATCTGACCTTATTTTCAATTTTCTTCGTATTCACAGTAGATTCGAATCATTTTTTTTTCTAAACTAATTTATCATTTCTCCTATAAAACCACTATCATGTTCTTCAATTAAGGTGTCCTTTTTTTATTCGAATTACGAATGTCAAATTTGTTCTTCTATTAGTTCGTGTATCTTGCATTTTGTTATTTTATTTTGTAATTTACTTTGCCTTTAATTTGTAATAGATAAATATTACTACCTCCGTTCCAGATTCATTGTCACATTTACTGTTTGCACGCGTTTTTGCGAGCGAATATTTTGTATTAGTAATTATAATTCGTTGTCAGAGTTTACTTTTAAATAACGCTCTTCCTTAAAAGTCATTTTATCATTTCAATTACTAATACAAAACTCGTTTGTAAAAATACGTGCAAACAGTAAATGTGACAATGAATTTGAGATAGAGGTAGTAAAAATTAATAATAAATAATTAATAAGATAGTAAATAATATTTACTAAAATGTATGGTAACATATATGTATGGCTGGTAAGTAAGGATTTGTTGTCCTATCTTTTAGCGCAAGATTTGTTATGATTATAAAAAATCATTATCTATATCTATATATTTATATTTTATTATGAGCCGATCTCATATATACCCAAGTGCATCGTTCACTCATAGTGCATTTTAGAATCATCCAACTTGTTATACTAAAAAATGCAATTTGTTTACACAAAACCATTTAACTATTATATGTAGTTGCATGGTTCTGTGTAATAAAAAAACATCATTCAGTATAACAAATTGTGTGGTTCTAAAATGCATTATGAGTGCACAGTGCATCTAGATGCATACAAGATTTAGCCTTCTATTATATATGTGTTTTATATTTATTTAGGTTTTATTTGACCTTATTTTCAAATTTCTTCATATTCACAATATATTTGAATCATTTTTTTTGAAAAGTAATTCATTATTTCTCCTATAAAACCACTATCATGTTCTAAAATTAAGGAGACGTCTTCGGGTTACGAACGTCAGATTAGTTCTTCTATTAGTTACTGTATCTTGCATTTTGTTCTTTTTGTTTTGTAATTTACTTTGTCTTTAATTTATAATAGATAAATATTAGGATACTAAATAAAAATTATATTATAAAATAATATTATATTTTTTAAGAGTCAACACACTACGCACAATTAAAAATATATTATGTTTATATGAGACAATTTTACGGTGAGACGAAGTATAATTTGGACCATGATGTTTTAACACTTTGTAAAAAAAGGTGTTAATTTGTTTAGTCTGTACCCCAACTCATGTATGAGACATTCTCATACGATTTTTAGTTTTTAAGAGTACATATTATTTACAGTTTAACAATAAAAATATGATTGTAAGTAAATTGAATGAATCAAATTAAATAAATATTTAAAGTATTTAATCTAAATAAGATTAATCATGTAATACTGTATTATTTTTTATAAAAAAATTATTAATAAGGTGAATAGTTTTTTACCCTAGAAAAATTGTTGAAAAATTTAGATCAATTTTAATAAGGGGATGACTATGGACACCTACTAATTTACTTAGTTCACACACTACTTAGTACACCCATATCAGACTTTACTTATTTTACAAATTTAACTTAATATATCCACTTTAAATTTACGACTATATCCTTAATATAATATTTGAACCCACTTTTATTAAATATATACAAATACTCACCAATTATTTAATATATCACACAAATCATATAATAATTGAAACTTACAAAATTGGATACCCCCACCTATTCAAATTGAAGAAAGACGCATTAATCAAACCCTCCAATTCTTCCCTTATGCCGTTTATTGTTCTTCAACAAAGGTATCACAATGTATGAAACATATATCAAATAGTACTAAATATATATAAAATGTTCTTTTCTTAGATAATATACATTTCTATAATTTTATTATATTTTTATTTTTTTATCAATTTTCTTTTATTTATGATATAATATAATTTAGGAATTTTTTCGGTCTAAGGCCTGAAAGATGTGTCTACTATCGATTCAGGGCCTAAAAGAAAATTTCTTTCGATATGGGGCTCGATTTATACTAAAATATCAATTTAAGGCTCGGGATTTTAACACCGCCAGTAATCTATTTAACGAAAAATGATGTGGCAATTAAGTGCCACATAATCATCCTACTTGGCATTTAATACAATTAAGAATAACTAATATTAATAATTAACTAGCTAGAATAAGGGCAAATCAAATAAAGATTATGTTTTCTTCTTCAATAATTAATCTAGTCGCTGCCGCCATCCCCTATTCATTCTAATTAAGTCTACCATTTCCTCTCCTATGTTTGCAGCGCTCTTCACACACATATTGAGAAGAAGGGGCAACAACAGAATACTGTGAGCATCGTTAGAGAAACATTAACGTTGTAAGTATTTTCTCTCTTTCTCTCATTTGTACTCGAACATGAAAGATTATTGGACATTGGTTAATTCCATTATGAGAAGAAGCAATAATAAATATATTTTTTTTCGAAAAGGCAATAATAACTAATTCAATGATTGAATGATAGTAATTCAATTAATGCGAAGTATTTGAATTGGTTGCTATAAAAAACTATGAACAATCACTGGTTAATTAATTTTGAGAAGATATTATAGTAATTGTGTCAACTATTGGAGTGATAATAATTATTTAATTAATGCATAAAAAGTATGTGTATTGCTTGTATTAATATATCCTCCGTTTTTTTAAATTATTTATATCATCATTCTTGTTAAAAGTAAATTCGTATCATGCATTATTATTGTTTTTTAGATGTTCAGTTTAATTTAACATATAAAAATCAGTTTATATATTGAGAATAGTTATTTAAATGTCTTTGCTTGTTTAGAATTCCTTATTCTAGTTTGGTATAATGTTATCTTACAGATGTTAAGAGAGTGGTTTTCATCGGGTGAGTGGAGTTTCGATGAATATTATAGTGATAACGATAGTCAATTGGGTGATTGCTCGGAACCAATCCTAGATATAGCAACTAATAATCAATTTGATGAAGTTAGCGATGATTCTGAAACAACAACAATAAAATCTTTGATGGAATTAAGAAGCATCCATGATTCCGACTCATCATTTAGTGAAGAGGAAATTGATTATGCTAACGTTCAAGCTAGTGATAGACAAATGAGTTTTAGGTTGGGAAAATTATATGCATCCATTGATGACTTTTATAATGAAGATAAAAGCTACGATATTCACAATATGTATAATTTGAAGTTTATTTGAAAAGATGGAAAAAGATGTACAGTGAAGTGCGTAGACAAATGCCCATGGGTTATATTTTGTTCCAAAGTTGGAAATTCGGAAACATATAAGGTGAAAACTTTCATTGATACCCATAGTTGTCAAAGAGAGGAAGTGAAACCAAAATTTGCCGATACGAAGTGGTTGAGTAATATAGTAATCGAGGACTTCAGAAAGTATCCAAAAATGACAGGGGAGGAATTGAAAACTCTTATAGGCGAGAAATATAAAGTCACAATTAGTATTTCAAAGGCTTATAGAGTAAGAGAATATTCTCTCCAATCACTCGTAGGCGATGTTGTTAAACAGTACTCTAGGCTATCATGTTATGGAGAGGAGTTGTTTAGGATTAATCCTGGATCAAGTGTTCAATTATTGGCTCCAAGACAGGGATGAGATGGTCCGTCAAGGTTTGATAGAATTTATATATGCATAGATGCTTGCAAGAAAGGTTTTGTAGCTGGATGTCGACATTTGATTACATTAGATGGATGTCACTTGAGCGGTTATTATCGTGGTCAACTTCTTGCAGCAGTTGGTCTTGATGGCATTGGAATTTAGAGGCACGTAAACACGTAATACATGCGCAGCAAAAATAAACAGTTCACCAACAACGAACAGTTAATTGCATAATTAAATACGAGTAAACGTAAACAGAATTCTTACAGTAATTCGTATACAGTTTTCTCCACTATGGTATCCACGTAATCCCCAATTACGGGCTTGCACAGATTTGCCAGTGTTGAATCCCGAGACAGATTTGCTAGAAAAATCCAAACTCTAGATTTTATGGAGAAAATATGAAGTAACATACTTTGTGAATTCCCAAGAGCTTGTATATAGAATCCCTAATCTTGAATTAAATTAATTCCTTTTAATTTAATTCCCTAAATATAAATCTCTACGGATTTAAATATGTCTTATATGAAAATCTCTACGATTTATTTCCATATAAATTAAATCCTACAATTATATTCCAAATATAATTATTGGGAATTCTTATTTAATTAAATCCAATTTAATTAAATATTAATAATAATTAATTCCAAATTAATCTATTATTAATTACTTCTCCATAAATTAAATATTAAATTCAATTTAACATTTAATCAACCAACTATAATCCGTAAAAGGGAACTACTTGTTGTGTGACCCATAGGCCCTCGTATATCGATCGATTAGTCAAACTAACGGTCTTAATTGAACCCTATACAATAAATCAGACATTCTCAATATATGAGGTACGTTGCGAGAAAAGTGCAACTACCTGTAACTGAAACATGGGCTATTACGATTTTCTCCTTTCATTCGCGAATACTCGATTAAGTCTTGAATATGATGAAGTGTCTATTCAAATAACTTAATCAATTTATCTCTAATCACTAATTGATCATGTATGTCACACTTAGCCACAAAGTCTAAGTTGACGTGCATCGACTGATGACTTAGATCCAATTATGACAATGTTGTGACCTAGATTTTATATCTAAGACAACGTGATAATACGAATGGGATCAAACAAATAACAAATAACTACGAAAATACGCTTCAGATTTGGTTACCCAGTTCATCTTTTGAATAAGACTACGTCTGGGGGCGCCCAAGCCAGGAGTGTTTTATTATATTTTCTGTCTAGAATGCTAGAATTTTCGTGTCTTTACAAGGAGCGTTACATGTTGTATTTATAGACCAGAAACTAGGGTTTACTTCTTCGTGGGCTTCCTCTAGCGGGCTTGCCAAGCTTCCTGCCGCCCGATCTAGGGTTTCCCCGGTCGATCCCGTGATTTTCGCATCTGGATACACTTGCCTTACTCCGCAATATCCGCGCTTTCAGTTGTCCATATCCTTGCCAATTATAGCCGCTTGAGGTCGCTTCCGACTTGTGGCTTTTCTAAAGGTCGGATGCAACCTTCTCACTTCCTCCAAATCGCCGTGCGACCTTCTTTAGTCCTGGGGAAGTTGTTCAGCGACCTCCCAAGCAAAGCTGAAGTCGCTCCACTAGATCTCCTTACCGAGTAGGATTATTCCATGGTACAACAATTGCCCCTCAAGTAGAGGTCGCGTGCTCGCATCGGGACCTAGACTTGTTCCGTAACTGGGACGACTTGGGGAGAATCGACTTCGGGAAGCATCCCCGACACGCCTGGTGGGTCGTGGGAAAGTGGACCATTGCACCGATTTGTGCGGTACTCGATGGATTTTGCCATGATGATGCTGCAGGCGGATGTGGTCATGCGTCGCATGTTTCTTCAATCGGTGAGCGCGGTGCAGGTCACGCGTGTCCCGTGCGACTTTGTTTCTCAGAGAGGGTCGACTTATGTCTTTATTGCAATTCGATCCCCGCTTTCTTCTATAAAAGGGGCTAGGGTTCCACACCCGTTGCTATTTCTCCTTCGTGCTTGCTCCAGTCTTCCCTCATACTCAAGCTTCTTTCTCTTCGGCGAGACTCCGACGAGATCACACCCAGGTAATTCTCCCGTCTTCCACTCTTTTCCTATGGCTTATGGCTCTTCCGCGCCCGCCGCGCCGCGTCCTCCGGTCTCTTCGTCTTCTGATGAGGACAACGTCGGCATTACCCAGCTCCAACAACTCCGCGCCTCTCGCTCTGCCGCCGGCCGCGAGGGCGAGTCTTCATCCGCGGCCATCTGACGCATCATCCGTGACATCGAAGGGATGGACGAGCGCTTTTTTCAAGAGTTGGATGATATTACTCACCTTCCTCCTTTGGATATCGGTACGCTCTGCCCGGCCGCGTCTGAAAGGGAGGAGCCCGCCGGTACCTCGGCTCCGGCCCGGGATAATGGGGCCTATGTACGGGCCTTTGACTACCAATCCTACTCGGCTGAGGCCCCTTACAAGAGACCTGAGTGCTCATACAGGAGGTCGATTCACTCCGAGTACATGGCCTCCGACTTGCCTCGGTATAGGTCGACTTTAACCGATCAGCACGTGCGCTCTCTCCGCCGATTATACAAAGTGCCCCGGGATGTACACTTCTATGGGGCGACCTCCGAGGGGAGTGCTGACCAGCCGCCTCCAGGGATGATAGCCGTCAACGAGCACTCAATGGAGGCCGCGATTCGCTTTCCACTTCATCCGACGATCTCCCACCTGCTAGCGGCTTGGAACCAGAGCCTTACTCAGATTACTCAAAACGACTGGAGTTATATTTTGTCGACAATGACCGTTCTTGGTCTGGCTGGGCTACATCGGATGCCGACCCCTGGCGAGATCGCTTATGTGATGTCGCTGATCTTTCAAGCCGGTGGTTATAATGTCGTGCGACTTCGCAAGGGGCGGGAGCTCGTGAGTGGGATCCCGAACAAAGTCACGGACTTGCATCGATAATGGTGGTTTGTTGGGGGCGCTTGGGAGTCAACGGACCCTTCGAGCATATTGCCCATCCGGGTTCCCACGGATTATGCATCCCGCATCGAACATGATAAACTCTTATTTCATACTTCTGAGGTCGTACTGATCTAATTCTCCTTTTTCTTTTGCATTATTCGCGCCCTCGACCGCCGACCTCTTCTGGGACTTCCAAGAGGAGTTCAGGACTGTTCGGAGCACCGAACTGGGCCTTCGCGACGTCAACGCCCTAAACTCCGAGCTGGATCGGTTGAAAGCCGGGCTCTACACTTACCTCCGCCACTTGAACATCCCTTGTGAGTGTTCGCCCTGCAACTCGGTTGTTTTTACCTTCGTTTTTTTTAAGTCGTCTGACCTTTCCGTCGTGCAGACCCCGACATCCCAGTTTATCGCCGCCAACCTTTTGTAGCAGTGATGGCCTCCAGGAAGAAATTGGTCTTGGGCCAAATGAAGCACGTACCGGCCGCCGACCTTCCTCCTCTGAGCTCGGCCCCGTCGGGCCCCTCAGCTGCCGATAGAGGCAAGAGGAAGCAAAGGGAGCCTACCCCTGAGCCTGCCCGCAAGAGGGCGAGGGAGGAGCCTCACCCTGAGACCGGGAGGTCACAATCCTGTCCCTCTTCATAGCCCGACTTCGTCCCTAGGGGTGATCGACTTCCGGAGGATGACTCATGGTTGGGCTGGGACGCCGACCGCCTCAACGAGTAAGTTCTTGATCGAGTTTCCTTTACATTGCATATATCTTTCTCTTCTCTTGCCGACCTCCAGATTTCTTTTGCAGCCCGGAGCTGACTCCGCACAAGTTCGGCCCCGAGGCCTTGAACTTCTTGAGGTCGGGACACATCGTCTCGGCTGGGGTTCCTGAGAGTTGGCCCGCTTATCTCCGGAGGGGCCTGCAGAACCTGACTCGGGGGTGGACGCACACGGACCACAACAATGCCCGTCGGCAAAAGGCGACGGGTAATCTGTACTCGGCCCTTGCACATTCCCAAAAGGCGGTCCTCTACCTTCAGAAGACCAGCAGCCAGCTGGAGACCGAGCTGGAGGAGCTCAGGAAATCACAAGCTCGGGTCACCGACCAGGCCAAGATGTTGGTCGCTACGACTTTCCAACGCTGAGGGGCGCATGGCTGAGGTGGAGGTGGAGTTGAGGGCAGAGAGGGCAAAGGTGACCCTTCTAGTGGGCGAGCTGGCTGAGGCCAGGAGGATACTGTTTGAGAAGGAGGGCGACTTCAGGAGGACTGAGGAGCTCAACGCCAATTTCGCTTATGTGATGGCCTACGTTGGAGCCATCCGGATTTTCCACAAGGCGAATCCTGCGGGCGACCTCACTCCTTTTATCGCCGAATTGGCGGACTATGTCCGAGATTATCCTCCCTCTCCTACGGTCCTCCTAGAGATCAAAGATCTGGGGGACATGGGCATCGATCTCTCTTTCTTCACCAATCCCTCTCGGATTGTGCGCCCGGTCCCCGTGGTGGAGGTCGCTTAGCCAGAGTACGGGTCGGCACCTGAGGTCGCAGCCACAGAGGGGACTGTGGAGGGAGGCCCGGTGGGGCCTTGAGTGGTGGGGCTTCTTGGAGACTCTTTCTCTGTTTTTCTTTTTTTGTTCTGATGTATCGGCTTTTGGGCCTTTTTCATGTACTTGCCTTCGGGCCCCCCTTTAAGTAATTATTAATGAAATTCCTCCTCTTTTATCATATTGTGTCGACTTGATTTCCTTACGCGACTCGTTATTTATTTATCCTTGTCGTCTTATCTGTAATGCGACTTTATTGTTCGGACTTCATTTTTCTGGTTGTCTTATAAAGTTCGGGGGGGTCGCCCCTCATGGGGTGTCGATTCCCCCCTCGTTATGTCGAAAGTCGTACCTTGGGTAATTTATATTTTCTTTACATAGTCCCTTTGGGTTTCACACAATGATTTCGAGATGAAGGAAAATACATTATTAATAACATTGATAAATAATTGTTTACAAGAGTATAGTTTCACTGATAATATTTCCTCAAGTGTGCCGCGTTCCATGGGTATTGAGCCTTGGTGCCATCTGGCTGCTCGAGCTCGTATGCTCCATTAGGTAGGATCTTTGAGACCTTGAATGGGCCCTCCCAGTTTGGGCTGAGGGTCCCTTTCGATTTGTCGAGTACCTTTTTGAGTACCAAGTTGCCTTCTCTGAAACACCGAAGTCGCACTTTGGAGTTATAGTATTTTTCCGACCTTTGTTTGTACCTAGCGTTCCTCATGTTAGTTTCTAGCCGCTTTTCCTCGAGCAGATCGAGGTTTCTGGTTATGGCCTCATCATTTTGGTCAAAGGCGACCTGACTTGTGCGGAGACTGGGGAAATCGGTTTCTGCGGGAACCACTGCTTCGGTCCCGAAGGCTAGTGAGTAGGGGGTTTCTCCTGTTGAATTTCTGCAGGTTGTTCTATAGGCCCACAAAATATCCGGGAGCTCGCTAGCCCACTTCCCCTTGGCTCCCTCAAGCTTGGCTTTGAGAGTGTGTTTAATAATCTTGTTCACGGCCTCAACCTGGCCGTTTGACTGCGGATGATATGGGGTCGAGAAGAGCTTGGTGATTTTCCATTTCTTGAAGAATGTTTTGACCTTGAGGCCGTCGAGTTGTTTACCATTGTCTGATATGATTGCTTGTGGTAAGCCGAATCTGCATATGATATTCCGCCATATAAACTTGATGACTTGGTTCTGATCTATGGTCGCCAGTGCCTCAGCTTCGGCCCATTTTGTGAAGTAATCTACCGCTACCAGGGCGTATTTGACCGACCCTAACGCTATTGGGAGTGGGCCAATGATGTCTATCGCCCACTTTGTAAATGGCCAGGAGCTGAGGATACTTGTGAGTTCTTCCGGTGCGCTCCTGATGGAAGGGGCATAGATTTGGCACTTGTGGCACTTGCGGGCGAAGATGGTGGTGTCGGCCCTTAATGTGGGCCAAAAGTACCCTTGTCTTGTGGTCTTGTGGGTCAGTGATTCTCCCCCGGTGTGGTTTCCGCATACTCGTTCGTGTATTTCGCGTAGAATCACTTGTCCTTGCTAGGGTGTGACACACCGAAGTAGGGGGATGCTGAAACCACGCTTGTACAACTTGTTTTGGATCATTGTGTATCTTGTTGCACTGCAATTGTAGCTGCCGAGCTTGGACCCTGTTTGATGGCACGAGACCTGTTGTTAAATATTCGATGATGGGTGTCATCCAGTTCGGTGTTGGGGCTTCTAGATTTGCGACCTTTGAGTTTGCGGTGGAGGGGTGGGTCAACGTCGTGATGGTGACATCTTTCATCTCTGGTGATCCTTCGGAGGTCGCTAGCCGCGCTAATGCATCGGCTCGCGAGTTTTGTTCCCTTGGGATCAGCTTGACATGGATTTGGTCAAATTTCTGACATAATTTTTTCACCACCTCATGGTAAGCTGCCATTCGGTTGTCTCTTGCCTCATATTCCCCTGAGACCTGGCAGGCTACGAGCTGAGAATCTGTGTGAACTTACAATTTCTTGACACCCATCGCTGTTGACATTTCTAGGCCGCTGATGAGCGCTTCATATT
This sequence comes from Stenogyne calaminthoides, assembly GCA_037126765.1. Classification (NCBI taxonomy): domain Eukaryota; kingdom Viridiplantae; phylum Streptophyta; class Magnoliopsida; order Lamiales; family Lamiaceae; genus Stenogyne; species Stenogyne calaminthoides. Next base: position 14,019,316 of record JBBCBC010000027.1, on the reverse strand, counting down.
CGGCCTCGTTATTTGTTGCGGGGAAGTCGAAAGTGATGGCATTTTGGAACGAGGTCCCTTTCGGACTGGTCAAAACTATACAGGTCCCCCGATTTGTGGGAGGTCGCTGATCCATCCATGAATAATTCCCAGGGCGGGCCGCTCGAACACCCGACTTCAGATGGGAAGGTGAGTTCTACAATGAAATCGGCTAAGGCCTGGGCTTTGATGGCAGGTCGGGGTGCGTAGGTTACCCCGTATTGTCCGACCTCAATTGCCCATTTGAGGCATCATCCCGACTTATCTGGCCGATGCAAGATGTTCCTTAGGGGCGTGGAGGTTAATACTTCGACTTGGTGGTCGAAAAAATAAGGCCTCAGTTTTCTTACGCTCATAACTAGCGTCGATACGATTTCTCGGGACCAGGATATCATTTGTCGGGTTTCGTTCAATGTCCGGGCCGACGAAGTAGATTGGGAATTCGTTCTATCCTCTACCGAACGAGTACCGCGACTCAGAGTCAGTCTCGGAAGCAGCGAGGTATAGGAAGAGTTTCTCCCGGAACCGTTTTGGATGAGAATGCTTACATCCGCCAAAGTGAGCTTTGATCTTGTCGAAAGCTTCTTGGCTTTCGTGTGTCCATTCAAACTTTGATTTTTTCCGGATGGTGTCGAACAGCGGCTTGCACTTATCCCCCATTCGGGAGATGAAACGGTTTAAGGCGGCCAGACACCCCTTGAGTTTCTGTACTTCCTTTAAGTTTCGGGGTGCCCCCATGTCCAATATGGCTTTGACCTTGGAGGGGTTCACTTCGATTCCTCGCTTGCTCACCAGGTGTCCTAGGAATTTCCCGGACTCGACTCCGAAATTGCACTTCTTTGGGTTCAGTCGCATGTTGAACTTTCTCAGGATGTCGAAAGTTTGGGCCAAATGAGTCAGGAGATCTTCCGACTTTAGGCTTTTGACTACTATGTCGTCCACGTAGACTTCCACCGACTTCCCTATGAGGTCGGTAAACATGTGGTTGACCCGCCTCTGATATGTTGCCCATGTATTTTTTAAATCGAAGGGCATCCTCTTCCAGCAGTAGATGTTCTTCTCAGTCAGGAACGAGGTATGCTGCCGGTCAGGTTCATACATGGCTATCTGGTGATAGCCTGCAAAGGCGTCTATGAAGGACATTATCTCGTGCCCCGCTGTGTTGTCTATCAGGTGGTCGATGTGGGGCATTAGAAAAAAATCTTTTGGGCATGCGCTATTGAGATCTGTGATGTCGATACATAGTCGCCAAGTTCCATTGAATTTTTTTACTAGCACAGCGTTGGCCACCCATTGGGTTTGGTCGGCTTGAGTGATCAAGTCGTTGTCCAGTAACTTTTTTACCTTCTCGGCTAGTGCTGCGTACTTTTCGGGGCCGAATTTTCGCCTTTTCTGAGCTATCGGCTTTCGAGCTGGGTCTATGAATAATGCTACTTTTTTCATTATTATTATGTACTCCCTCCGTTACACATGATATAGTAACGTTTTCATTTTTTATTTGTTTTAATTCACCTGTGCAAATTGTTTAAAACATCATTATTTAGCACTACAAGAAATATGTGTGTTTCCAACAGATTTATAATTATACCAACGGACAAATTTAAATGGGAAATAAAATCTTTACCGACTAACTATTAGTGGGAAAACAACAAAGATATGATTACCTTTGAAGAATGACATAAGTGACTCCAACATTAATAATAATTAGACTTTTTCGTAAAATCCATCGGAAAAAAAATGGTAGATTAATTCGGCCCCAAACATAATTAGAGCCAATATCTAGAATAAAATAAATCACAAAATACACAAGTAAAAAATAAAACCAAAAAATATATTTTTTTTATTACAGAACCAACCAATTAATAGTTCTTTACAAGTAAAAAATAAAACCAAAATAATGACTAATGAGATTAGATTTTTTTTTTTTGGTATATATAAATAAGTATGAATGAATTTAACTTTTCAAGTGGATCAATTTATTGGGGTTGAATTAAGAGTAGCTAGGCCATAAATTGGTGGTAGAGGCGATGGAGACACTGAAGGCATTTCTTTATTCTCTTTTGCTTCTTCAAATCCATATAAAACTTTTCGATGAACTCTTCCGCTTCCTTGTCCTTTGGTGTCTTTGCTCCCCGAATCCCAAGACAAAGCGATGCTTCCAGAATCTCCAACACTCTACGCATCACCTTGACTTCTTCACTTTGGTAATTTTTACGGTTGAAGGGGCAGATGGGGGTGTTCTTTGCGTGAACTTCAAATGTGGGCGACATGAAGGACGCGTTTATGTCATCGGATCGACAATTGAGGTTGCTCATGGCCTTTCCTGCTGTTTTACCCCTTTTTAGAAGCTTGTGGATTGCCTCAACTACTATTTTCTCTGGAATACTACCCATGCTATCTTCCAAAACTTCTGGCCTCTTTCTGTTGGGCTTTTTTGTATCACAATTTTTTATATTTTTTGACAAGGGTATTTGGGAGGAGAGAGAGATATTGTGGTTGTAGAAATGAGAAGGAGTGAGGGATATATATAAGGATATTTATTGATGAGAAATGACAAAAGTGAGTAGGCATCGACTTAAGATTCGATCCCCGCCATATCCTTGTCGACTTGGCGAAGACATCTAAGTTTTTTTTGAGAAAGTCGATGACTTCCCCCTTCAGGTCGTCCGGCATTCTTGAGCCTATAATTACTTTAAGATCTGGTCGGGCTGGGTCCACTTTGACTTTCTCAAGGTCTTCCCCCGGGATGGCCCTTGGGGTATTTTGTCGTGGGTCGCCTATTTCTGCTTCGAGCAGAAATTCTTCTAGTTCGGGCCCCATCCTTGGATCGAGGTCATCGCGACTTCTCTTCATGCTCGTTTTGTTATTTAAAATTTTGCACTGCTTTTCGCTATCTATTATAAGTATTTGTTTGCTAGATATTGGTGCGAAATTTAAACGAGATGAGGAATAAATCAAAGAACCCCTTGCATCAACTTGGTCACCTTTGACGGTGCAGACCAACCCACTCTTGGTGAGAAACTTCACATAAATAAAAAGTCGAGGACGCAACCTCAAATTCATGTTCAAATGGCCTCCCGAGGAATCCATTATAGGAGCTCGGGAGGTCGACAACTAAAAAATCTAGAAGCCTAGTGGCCCTAACTTTTTCATTTAGAGTGGAGACTAATTCTACGGCAAGTCGGATCATTCCTGTCGGCTTCACTGTCGCGTCCCCAAAGCCTTTCACGACATGGTCACATGGAGTGATGTATGCGTCGTAATCCCGAGGGTGATCCGGGGTCTTCTTGAAGAGTATGTTTAAAGCCCCTCCATCCACTAGCGCGGTGGCATCACGGTGGTGCCCATGATATTAGCTCGATCACCCGATTGGGTCGGCGTTGGGGTAGACTACCCGGCTTTGTCCTTCTCATTGAACTTCGATCATCTTAGTCTCTTCTCCTATTGTGAAGACGGGTAGCACCATCTTCCTGGCATTTTCTATCTCCCTTATCTCTGCCTTCAACCGCCTTTTGGATGAGCCGATTGATGAAAATCCCCCTACGGTCCCCAGTGGGGACAAGGTATGTATCACGCGACCTCTCGCCCCTTCTAGCATGGGTGGTACTGGCCGTTCCCCCTGGCCGGCATCCCTCGGAGCCGACACTTCCCGTGGGTTTTCTTGTTGGCGACCTTTCTGAGCTCGATCCTGGTTTTTCTGAGGTCGCTTGACAAACTCGTCCAGCAATCCATCCTCATATAGCCTCCAAAGCTGGGGGAGTAGATCCTTGCACTCGCTGGTATAGTGCCCAGTTTGATCGTGGAAGTGGCAGTACTTGTTGGGGTTCGCTTTCCCCTTGTTCTTGATCGGCTGAGGTGGGAGAAGCAGCTCTTAGTCCCTGATCTGATTGTATACGTGTCCGGGCGTCATGCCAAGCACTTCCATCAACTTGACCGGGATATTTTCTTCAAAGGGTTTGAAGTTGTCGGGTGCCTTGTAATGACTGCCGGTTTTTTTGGAGCCTTTCTTTGAGTCGGCGACCTCCTTGCCTTCGGAAAGTCTTGACTCCAAGAGCTCTGAGGCGTGGATGAGGTTGCTAGCTCGCCTCCGAAAGTCATTATAACTGATCGGGTATTCAATGGTCATCCCCTTTCTGACTTGGTTTCCTTGAGACCATAGACAGCCCCGAGCTCTTTGGCCTCATCCCCAATTGGGTCCCCTTTGAGTATGAGCTTGTCGATACTTTTCGATGTAGGATCGATCAGACTCGTTGTCGGCCTGTTGGGTGTTCATAATCCGCTATCTGACAGTCATGAGTCGGGCGGGCCAAGGCCGTGAAATGGGTCGAGAAATAACTTTGTATTTGTTGAATGTTTCCACTGAGAAAGGTGGCAACGAGGTGAACCATTGGTGGGCTTGGTTGCTCAAAGTTAGGGAAAATAAATGGCACTTCGTGGCATCCGTCTCGCCAATGGAGGCCATGTAGGAGTTATACTTGGCCACGTGGACCCTTGGGTCGTGTGCTTCTTATGCGATCTAGGGCCGCCCGTGTTTATTTTTTATTTGGGTAGGTGCCAAGGTGATTGTGGTCCCGAGGGGGGAGTCTAGAATGATAAGGTTATGGTCTGCCCCAGTCGGGCTGCCTTGATTTTTAGCTCGCTCGAGTAGTCGTTGGACCGTCTTCGCCAACGCATCGATTTTGATGTCGCGATGGTCTTTGGAGGGGTAGGTCGTTCGCGGATTGTCCTGGCGAATTGCCGACCCTCTCGGCGGTTCATCATGATGTAAGTTCAGAGCTATGGCAAGATCTGGCTCCATCTGGTCGACATGGCGGGGCTGAGATTGCGCCTCATCTTCGATGGCCATTGGGGCCTTCTGGGCATCTTGTCTCCCAAGTCGGTCCCGAATCGTTGCACGACCTGCTTGGCCTTTCTAGAACTGCGATTCGAATGATTGCGTGTTTCCGGATCATCGCCCGATTGGCTTATGGCGCCCTTTCTCGACTAGGGCATTCTCGCCCTTAGAAGCTCCTGGATTAGGTGCCGCTTTCTTAGCAGGCGGCTGTTCGTCCTCATCATCAAAAGCGAGGCATTTCTTGTGGAGGATGGCCAACACGGCCTTCGCGTCCTCCGGTGTCTGCACGAGATTCCACCAGTCGGGGGTGGCCTCTGGAATGATGGGGTGAGATCGCTGTGAACTTTCGGAGGCCTCGACACCTTTGCGGTGGTCAGTCTCGTTTCTGGTGGTGTTACCTTGATTGATCGCCATTGATAGTTTGGATTTTCTGCAGATTTTTCAATAAATCGGCCAGTGTTTTTCCTGAGCGGCGCCCAATGTTGTGACTAGATTTTATATCTAAGACAGCGTTATATCTGAATGGGATCAAACAAATAACAAATAACTAAAAAAATCGCTTGATTTGGTTACCAGTTCATCTTTTGAATAAGACCACGTCTGGGGGCGCCCAAGCCAGGAGTGTTTTATTATATTTTCTGCTTTAGAATCTTTAGAATTTTTTGTGTCTTTACAAGGAGCTTTACATGTTGTATTTATAGACCAGAAACTAGGGTTTACTTCTTCGTGGGCTTCCTCTAGCGGGCTTGCCAAGCTTCCTGCCGCCCGATCTAGGGTTTCCCTGGTCGATCCCGTGATTTCCGCATCTGGATACACTTGCCTTGCTTACTCCGTGATATCCGTGCTTTCAGTTGTCCATATCCTTGCCAATTATAGCCGCTTGAGGTCGCTTCCGACTTGTGGCTTTTCTCAAGGTCGGATGCGACCTTCTCACTTCCTCCAAATCACCGTGCAACCTTCTTTAGTCATGGGGAAGTCGTTCAGTGACCTCCCAAGCAAAGCTGAAGTCGCTCCACTAGATCTCCTTAGCGAGTAGGATTATTCCATGGTACAACAGACGAGAAGATGATTATTCTCTCTAAATTCAATTTGAGGAATGAATCCTATTCTTGGCTCAACTACCACGCACATGCACTTCGTGATGAACCCAGTCCAAACCATATCTACCCATAGACGGGTGAAAGCATCGGTCATGGTCAAAGTTCATCATCCCATACATGTCATTCGTATTGACCTCAAGTCAAAGGAGTATCGCATCGCTCCCACTAACCGAGACACCCGTAGACACATATAGTGAAACTACATCAAACGGTTTCTCGGATGGGTATACCAATACCCTCTAAGGTATTTGTGCATCCATCATGAGATACCTAGTATCTCGTAGTAAGTGAGATCTTACTACACTCTCTAAGAGTGTGATGCAAATCGCACACCAATCTCCATTGCATCATCAATATCCCATTCTTGATGATCCTTGATTGGGGCTTTTTGAGAATCATGCTTAAGTCATTTGAGTTCTCACAACCTCAATGACATCAATGACTCATGGGAACACTTGCATGAATAAATGCAAACAATCAAACATAATATTCAAACAAGTGTATTGCCATACATTAATATTAAATGAACTATAATATTAAATCAAACTGAATATCATCGAGTATTATGTCCTTACAATAGATTGTCTCTAGGACACTAACACTAAACATTTTCATAATTGCATATGTTGTAGTTGCATCAGAGACTAGAGACACGTGGCAATGGTTCTTAACACACTTGTTGAATGATATTGGAGAAACATCCAAGCGTGGAGAAGTTTGGACATTCATTTCCGATCAAGGAAAGATAATTTATATATTTTTTTTCATTTTAGAGATTATTTATTATTTATATGCGTGTTTTTTTTCATATAATTTATTTATTTTGGTGATAGGGTATTGTAGCTGCATTGGAGGAATCGTACCCTTCTCCTTACCACCGCTTTTGTGTTCGTCACATGTATAACAACATTGAGAAAAAAATGGAAGAATGAACGAGTTAGATCATTATTTTGGTTAGCTGCAACATCCACGACAAACAATGCATTTGATAGATACATGGGTAAGTTGAAGGATAAAGATTATGTCACTCACATAGGTGTGGAGAGATGGAGTAGAGCACATTTTCAAGATCATGTCAAGTGTCATGTATTTTCTAGTAGCATTGTTGAGTGCTTCAATGGTGTCATCGTTAAATGGAGAGACATTCATGTTGATATACTCATTGATAATATAAGGGGTTAAAGCAATGACATTCATGAGAAAGAAAAAAAAAAAAGATTATCGAATGGGTGGTATGATATGCTCGAGAGATACTAAAAAAGTTGAATGATTTCATTGTGGAAAGTACTAAGTGGAATGTAGCTTCATGTGGTACAGTTTTGTTCGAGGTTACACTTAGGCCCCAAAGGTTTGTGGTCCATCTACATAACCATACATGTACTTGTAGGCTATGGAACCTATTTGGAATTCCTTGTGTTCATGCATGTTGTTGGTCGGTGAAGCAGTCTTTACGTGTATGGGGAATACACAAGTTCGGTGTTTTTAAAACTTTTTTCTTCTTGAGGTCGACTTGGGTCGGAAAATCACGAAGATTAGGTTACGAGAAGACAGATCGCTCACGAGTCAAAAGTCTCTTGAGGCAGTGATCTGGAGTTGCTTTCGGATACCTCGAGATAATCCTTTGAGTCACGAGTGCCGGAGATCTGAGTTGCTTGGATCGGATAACTAACTTCTTGAATCCTCGGATGAGAGTTGGTTTGGTAACTTCTCTGTTCTAGCTACTTTCGGTCGTCTTGAATGGTTGGCCCTTAGATTATACTCGTTTTAAGCTTTCTTTGAAAACCTTCCCCTTATGAAATAGTGATTAGGCTGTGAATCACTTATGCAACTTCGATTGGATTGATTCAATTTGAATATCGATTGAAAAGTATGCTTTCAAAATCAAGTTGATGCAACAATTAATTAAGACAGATAAGGAAAGCAATAAAGAACAACTGCGATTATAGTGGTTCGGAGACTCAAGCTCTACATCCACTCTCCTTGACTCTTGAGAGAAATTCACTATCAAGTGAAGCTTTACGACTACCTCGTAGTTTACTTACTCAACTTCGTACTGTTTTTTTACGACTACTCCACGTGGTTTACTTACTCAACCCGACCTTGAGTTTTCGACTACCTCCGTGGTTTACTTACTCAATCACACACAAGCTTTCGGACTACCCCTGTAGCTTACTAACTTCTTCTCTAGAGTTTTTCGACTACTCGCGTAGTTTACTAACTCTTTACAACTCTGCTCACCAACAAACACACTCCAACTACCTTCTCAAGGGTTTGGGGTTTCTTGGTTGGTTTCAACTAGGATGAGATATCCTTTACAATAAAGAACAATGCAAAGGGTTAGGATATCTCGACTAAGCTTTGGATAAATCTTATCAAGCTAGGCTTAGTAAAGTGAGCTCTCTTCAATATAAAAGCACTTGGGAAATTCACGGTATTTGAGTGCTTTAACTTTTGCAAGAATAAGTTTGAGCTCTTGTTGCGTATAAATTTCCGTCACCTTACTATGTGAGGGTCACCCGGTATTTATAGGCATACACCAAGATCACTCTTGAAAACTATCCGTTGGAGAGATAACCCGTGAGTTCCCTCTTATGTGTGTGTGAAAGCGGCTATATTTAGAGTTTGAAACTCCCTAACACGTTTTAAGCAATAGCCTTTCATGTAGCCGGTCTTCACTTTTTGCGATCTGGAACTTTTCGTACATCGACATCTTTTTTTTGACATCCTTTATCATTGTCGGTATGGTGCGTGTCATCTTCCTCTTTTTGACTTTTGTCTTCATTTAAGGGTAGACACCTTTGGCTCTTTTGATTACAAACTCGAGTTTGATATAACCTTAACAATACTTGACTTAGTTCCTTTTTATGCGCATTTGAATGTCTTGGCAATATCTAACTTTCTAAGGCATCAGCGTTTCTCTCGATATTGCATCCTTGAGATAGATATATTGATTGCCTCGGAACATTCGGGTTCATCTTAAGCATTGATATATTCTTGAGTCTTGATAATTCTTTGTCTTTTAATATTCTTGATCTTGGATACTTTCGGTCTTGATCTTGTGTCTTGTGTCTTGAGTCTTGAGTCTTGAGTCTTGAGTCTTATCTTGATTTATCTTATTTGTTTATCTTGAGTCTTCATCTTTGAGTCTTGATCTCTCGGTTTCATCTTGAGTCTTGAGAGACTAATGCGAAACTATATCTGGCGACTTATACATTTTGCGAGATAACATCTGAATACTCTAAAAATTTGAATCGACTCAACTATCAAGATCATTCTTGAACATGTCATACTCGGGGTTTTGGGATCTTAATCAAAATCATATAATCTTTTATTAAATTCATCTCCCAACAATTTCCCCTTTTTGATGATGCCAAAACCTATCTTGTTATAAGTATATAACCTATTCTCGGGTTTGATTTTATCTATTACAAGATTGGTTATGTCCCAACAGATTTCTGAATCGAGAGAATCTCAAAAAAAAAAAAAAATTTGAAGAGAGTCTCCCAAGAATTTCATCACCAAACAATCGATGTCGGGCATATCAAAAGACATGTAAAATAAGATAATGAGATATTATCTTTTGAGCATAATGATAAATCTTCATTGATGATAAGTGTAGCTTTCTGATTACAATGAATTTATCAAACAAAATAAAAAAGACAAACATTTGAAGAAACACAAAATTTTACGAGTCTTGAGTTTTTAGTCTTGATTTGGCTCTTGATCTTCTACTGTTTGTTTGCTTCATTTTTCGATTTCATCGATTGGGCACTTCGGATCAAACATTCGAAGAATCTCTTCTTGACTCATTTCTTTCCACGATGATGTCGGAATTTGTTTCGATTAGTAGTCCCATCGACCCGACCGTCTTGAGCAATTTCTTGCGTAATGGCCTTTTCATTTACCAAACCATTACCAAGTTTCGGAGGAGGATAGGAATATGGACCGGGGGCTACTATCTGTACTCCACCTTCATCCCCAAGGTTAATCGACTTTGTAGATACTTTGGATAAAAGGTGAGAAGATGTTCAATAAGCCGTTACGATCCCGAGCCTTCCTTCTCCATTCCACGAGAACATCAAAATTGAACGAGAAGGTTCTCTTCACTTCTTCCACATGTCGTTGAGTTTAATGGGCATCCATTTATCAACATGGGAGCCCCAGTGCCTTTTCGATGTTTCCTTCCTCTTGCTCGCCAAACTTTACGAAGTCACTCCCGTTTTACGCTCTTCGTCTATCTCTTTTACGATCGCGAAGTTCACGAGGCTGAGGCGGTATCTTTCTTAGCTTGTTCTTTTTGGAGTGTCATGAGCCTCTCTGGAGTTGAAGACTTTCTTACGAGGTTGAGACTTCGATTCTCTACGCATTTTCGAATCGAGTTTTCTCTGGGTTGGCTTAGAAGCTTTAAATGCGCTTGCTTCTGAGGTTGAACAACGCCCAAGGCTTTCCTCTTCATAGGCGATTCGGCACCGGCTGGCTTGTTCCAACCTTAGTTCTAACACTCGGTTTTCTCTCTTGCAACCTCAAGCTTGGTTTTGCTTTCGAAACTTCGAATGTAGACAGGCTTCTCTACTTGAGCAAATTTTAACTTCTCAGTAGCATCGACTTCTTTAAAGGCTTGGGCTAAATTGTACATTTCAGCATCTTTCTGAGCCTTCTTTTCCAAAGTACGTGCCATGAACTTCCTGAGGTCTGCACCTTCCCTTTCCCCCTTCTTGCACCGTAGTTTGGAAGAAGTCGGAGAGATTTGTGTCCATATGATCTTTGTTCTTTGCTCACACAGCGGATCTCTCCTGCTAGTTGATCTTGCTCATCTTCCATTCTTCTAATGTGGTTCTTAGCCACAGACAGTTCTTCAGAAATGTGGGCAAACTGGCCAGAGAGTGCATCTTTAAGCATCTCTGTCATCTTGGTCATGAGCACTGAGCTCATTTCCTCAACAGCAGATTTGATCCGCACCTCATATTTCTCTGTCAGTTTCACCTCTAGCAATTCAGTCGACTCCTGGTGCTTTTGTTTCATTTCATCACTTATCTCTGCATTGACTCCCTCCAGCTTTTCTTTTAGCTTTTCTTCCATGGAGGTCATCTGAGTGGTCAGAGTGTTTTGTATCTGCACCGATTTACGAAGAATGGCTAAATCCTTCCATTATACGAGCTTGATTGGCCAATGTTTCTTCCATCGAGCAATTTTGATTGCCATTGGCTCAATCTTCTCAAGTTTCTCCATTACGGGGAGTGAGATCAATCTCGTGACCTTCTGCATATACATCTTTGTTTGATCATCCTGAGCTTCTGCTTCATCCTGAGCTCCAGCCTCAATTGAGCCTCAGTCTGTTTATCAGACATTTCAGAATTAAAGATAGTACTTTCAGTAACTCTGGCATCATTATCAATAGTGCGAAAAAAAGTACGAAGAGTGATAAAGCTTCGATCTGAGGTTGATCGACAACGAAGTCTCTATTTACATTTTGGCCCGATCCTCGGCTTCTCCTGTTGGTCCCCATCTCCATCTTTGGATTTGTCTCCATTTGCTCGGAACTCAACCTCATTTGCTTTCTTCTCGGCTAAACTTCTTACGAACCAGCTCATCAAAATCGGAATTTTTCAATCAGGCTTTGTCATACGAACCACGAAAGTCGGTCGGGAAAGGTTGTCTCCTCATTCCACCGGTCTTCCCCTCTGAATGCGGCAATATCAAGCATCTCGGGAAGAGTCCGATTGAGGATATACTGCTTTGTCGTCCTTAATCTGAAAAATATATCTTCGGATCGGGGTATGAAATTTGAGCTCGGGGTATCGGTCGAGGATGAACCGTTCCCTTGCTTTCCTCCATTCGCCTTCTTGACCTCGCCTTTCTTCCATCTCGGGCTCTCTGGTTCGATGAGGAAGCTTCGCTAAAGGATCAGCGGTAGGTCATTTTCGAGGAGCTCATCCAGTACATTTTGCTCTGAGCCTCGATGAGTATCGAAGCTTGTGCATTCGAGGTCCTCGGTTTGCATCTGAGTGGGTTACGAGACTGGTGGCATTTCCTCGATATGAGTGCGAGTTGGCTTGTGATGCGAGCACCGCACATCTTGGATCGACTCGAGCTTGGTATTAGCTTGCCTCCATATGACTAGTGCGAGGTTGGCTTGCCTCCATGTGACTAGTCTTAGGATTAACAGTATCTTGCACATATCCAACAGCCAAATGTTATATCGGCCTACTCATTTGTGAGATAGAGCAATGATCAATGATTCCTCTATAATCGGTATGATTTACCGATTTGCTTTACGAATCGGGATCCATCTTGTAGTTAGTATTCATAGGAATCTAAGCGCATTGCAATTTTGTACACCATATTTGGCAATCGGATCTACGGTGTACTTTGCACGGTTGATGAATATTCCTTCCTTTGATTGTTTCACTGAAGAGACTAGAAAGAAATTCATCTCTCCCATCATTGACATCTCAAACTTTCCTTTCATCGGTGTTGAAAACTTTTCACCACGGTGATGGTTTGAGAATCAAAAATGATGTCATCAACATATATCTGAACCCGAGAAGATATCTTTCCCATCCTCTATCACGAGCGAGTTCTATCAGCAGTTCCTTTGACAAAACCATGGTTAGTAAGCGAGAAAGAGTATCATACCATGCTCGGGTCTTTGCTTGAGACCATACAAAGGCTTTTACGAGCTGTAAACTTGGTCATTCTGTTTGAACCCGGGAGGTTGTTCCACATAAACCTCTTCTTTAAGCACACCGTTCGAAATGCACTTTTCACATCCATTTGATAGGCTGTGAACTTCATGTGGGCGGCATATGCAAGAAACAATCGATGGCTTCTAGTCTTGCAAGCCCTGGTGCAAAGGTTTCATCATAATCAAGCCTTCTTCTTGGGAATAACCTTGTGCAACTAGCCTTGCCTTGTTTCTTACAATGTTGTTGTTTTCATCTCTTTTATTCTTGAAAACCCACTTGGTTCCAATGACATTGTGCCTTTCGGTCTATCTACCAACTCCATACTTCATTCCTTGAGAATTGATTGACTCATCTTGCATAGTGATAATCAATCTGAATCTTGTAGAAACTTCACCAATCTCGAGGTTCTTTTCTACGATAGGAAGCGGCCCGAGAATAGTGCACTTTCACCATGGAACCTTCTTGTCTTAACACCTTCGGTTAGATCACCCACAATCGACTTGTAGGATGACTATCTAACCATTTCCTTCTTGATGTTCCCCCTTCAATAGTATCCTCAACATTTGAAATGTTAGGTTGATTATATCTGTAAACTCGGGGAACAACGAGAAAAGGAGAAAGTGAATCATCTTCCTCGGAAATTCTATTGAGGACATTATCGGGAGACATTTGTTCCCCTTTGGTTGATAGATTCGAGGAATTTGCCTCATTGTGACCACATCTTCATTGGCATCACATACAGTGCAGGCGGTGTCTGTTCGGATTGGTTACCTTTAGTCTTTGGTTTTCTGAGTCTCACCATCACGATTTCCATTACGAACTTCTTTGCTCTGAGTGCGAGTCACTCAATCATAGATTGTGGTGACTTACCTTTTCGAGGTTCGATAGATGATTTTTCTTTTTGTTTGAGGGCTTAATCGGTGATCCTCTTAGTGGGTTCATCGCATCATGTTCTGTTTCTTACGAACACAAATAGTTTCATCAAAAACAACATGAGGTGTTTCCTCCACAATAAAAAGTCCTAGGTTGTAAACTCGAAAGCTTTCTTGACTTGAGAATATCTAAGAATATTCCTTCATCGGCTTTACTATCAAAAGTTTTCAATTGATCTTTACCATTATTGTGTATGAAACACTTGCAACCAAACACACGAAAAAAAAAAAACAAAGAGGCTTCCTTTCATTCCAAAGCTCATAAGGTGTTTTTGCCTTGACTCTTAGTCGACATGGATCTATGCACGTGAGTAGCATGCGGTGTTGGCGACTTGATTAAAATCTTTTAGGAATATCGACTTGATTTATCATTGTCCTTTGCGAACTTCTTTCGAGTCTGTTCCTTCTTTCGGCAACACCATTTTGTTGAGGGGTCCTTGCGGTGATGTTTCATGAGAAATTCCATTTCTTTGCTAATGTCGGATATAATATGATTTATAAATTGAGTTCCTTTGTCGGATCGATTTTGACCACACTTAGATTCTTCTCAATACTAAGCCTTTTCATTAGCTCTGGCGGTTTTATACGAGTCTCTTTCTTACTAAGTAAGAATATGACCTTGGAAGTATATCTCGAGTAGTCATCAACTACTACCAATGTGTATTTCACGCCATTTGTGCTCCACGGGTGTTATAGGACCAAAAAAGATCCATATGAAATGGCTGAAGTATTCTTTTCGTTAGAAACCTCAACTTTACTTTTAAATGATGCTTTTATCTGTTTGCCTTTCGCACGCATCACAAATATGTTCTTTCTTGAACACGCCGTTAGGTAACCCTCTCACAAAGAGCTAATCTTGCAAGCTTGTTCGGGGTTTTGAAATTTAGGTGATTCATTCTTTTATGCCATAACCAAGTGGTATCTGTGGAACTTTTAGCAACTAAACATGTATCTTTAGGAGTTGAACTCCAATCGGCCAAGATACACATTCCCTTTTCTTGTACCCGGTCGGTAATACTTTTACGTGATGTATCATCTTTCACAAAACATAAGTTCTTAGAACTCAACATTAAAACCTTTATCCACAGAATTGGCTAATTGAAAGCGGGTTATGCTTCAATCGGATACATATGAAACACCATGGATATGAACTAAAGTCGATTTCCAAAGTTCCATATCCTTGATCATCCTTGGAGTTATCTCCAAAAGTGATCTGTGGGCCTCTATGTTCAACATAGTCTTTGAGTAACTTCTTGTATCTGTCATATGTCTTGAACATCCTTTGTCAAGATACCATATATCGGGATTTTTTCATCTCTGCTCATCGATTGCCATGTGATCTTTAGTCGGTTTAGTGCCCTTGTTTTCCTCTGAAAAACAAATTAATTCTTAGGTACCCAATTTGTGTAGGGTCCTACAAGGTTAGATGTACCTTCGGAATCCAAATCACTGACAACTCTCATTACTTTAGAGTGGGTGATCATCTTCCGTAAACATCAACATATACATCCACTACTCTGGGTGCCTTAGCGGTTTTACGTATATGTGTTCTAGCTTTAGCTTGAACATGTGCCTTTAATTCTTCTTTGGTTCGGGCCTTACATTGGATGCTTAGGCTTTTTTGTGCGGTAGGTCTAAATCTTTGTTGATTCGGGTTGAGATAACCTTTACCTTTAGGCAAGTAAGGTTTAGGTTATGCATCTTTGAAATCTGAGTCTTTCGGTGTCTTGAGGACTTGGTCTCTTGAGTTGAGAATATCTCTGCTTTGAGTGTTTCTCTTCGAAGATTCCTCTACGATGGTTGATGTAGATCCTTTCAAGTTTGCATTCTTAGCTTTGAGACTTTGAAGTACTTGCACGAAATTTTCTAAGCTGGCTTTGCTCGGGTTTTCTAGCCTTTCACGAGGTTTGGGCTTTCTAACTTTGATCATTTCGGTTTCTTTGAAACCATAGGTCCTTTTCCCTTATCTACAACCTTGGGCATTACTTGGTTTGAAGTGTAGGTGCATTTGGTTTTACAAAGATTGTCTTCTTGCTACATGATGCGACATTGGATGACCTTGTGAGGTTCCCCCTGGAATAAATCCCAATCCAGTTTTTTATAGTGGCGGATCTCTGGTAACTCTGAATTTCATCTATTACTTTAGATGCATTATTCAATAGAGTTAACTTCTTACATGCACTATCCTCCGCGATTCTGTAAAGTTTCATGCTTCTCGGAGAGGTCATTGAACTTAGTTACGATTATTTGAGTTTCTTGGTGGATTTCTCTAGCTTTTTGGTTAGGGTCTCTATCAACTTCTCTTTCTCACGAGAGTTGTACTTTTGAGAACATCTAGTTCATCGTTAGCTCCCATAAATTGAGAAGTGATTTCGGTTTTGCTAGAGTCTTTCCATTTTAGATTTTCGACATTCGATTTCCAATATACGCTCTTGAGTTTTATTTAGCGATCCTTGCAAAAGCGGCATAGTCCTTCATTAGATTCTCAAAAGAATCCATCGGTCAAAATATTTTTTTCGATTGGAACTTGAAAACTCTTGTGCTAATGTAGGAGCAATATGAGCAGAAGAGTTTACCTCCTCAATGGCCATCGAACCAGATGTCATCCTTATCTTAATCACGAGAATATCTCATCTGAAGAGCTAGATTCCTCCTCAGAATGTTCTTTTTCTGCAACCATGGCCTTTGAGAACTTCTGGTCTCTTTTAGCTTGTCTTTCTCTTCTCTCCTTAGCACTCAACTCTGGACAATCATCTTTGGAAGTGACCTTTCTTGACAATTATAGCATCTGTTGGCATCATCATCACGATCATTTTCTTCTTTGGACTTGGAGTCCTTCTTTGCGGATGAAGATCCTTGACTTCGAGGTCCTTCTTCTTCTCAGTTGATCTGTCCTCAGGTTTCTTCTGGTACCTGTTGTTCCTGTAAAAGCTTTTGTATTTTCCAAATCTACTATTAAGTCTGTCAAACCTCCTTGCCATCCAGTCTTAGCTTTTCCTCAAGCTTCATCGATGTTTGGCATGGGGTTCTCGAACTCTTTAGTTTCTGAGGTTTTATCTTTTTGCTTTTAAAGCCACATTTTTACTTGATGAAGAATCATCTTTCTTTGTCGACCTTTTTGGATTTCTTATCAATTACAAATTCATAGGCTTTTAGTTCAGAGAAGACTTGTTGGTATGGCATTGAGCTAATGTTCTTGGTGTTTTCAATCACCTTTGCATGAATATCCCATTTTTAGAAAGACCTCAAGAATTTTTAATGCCACTTCTCTTTGTGGATATTTCTTTCCAAGTGCATTTAGATCATTCATAATCTTAATGAATCGACTTCAATTTGTCTATTGATTCACCATCATCCATTTCAAAAGCTGTCAAACTTTTCAATTGCCCTTTGAAAGTTTGTTTTCTTTTATATGATCGGTGCCTTGGCACACATGCGACTAGTGTATCCCATATCTCTTTAGCGGTATTACGGTGAGAGATCATTCCCATCACACCAT
Source organism: Stenogyne calaminthoides (assembly GCA_037126765.1). Classification (NCBI taxonomy): domain Eukaryota; kingdom Viridiplantae; phylum Streptophyta; class Magnoliopsida; order Lamiales; family Lamiaceae; genus Stenogyne; species Stenogyne calaminthoides. The sequence continues at coordinate 14,002,247 of JBBCBC010000027.1, read as the reverse complement.
CATCAATTGTACTATATAGTGTGTCTTTTGCCATGTAGTCTAGATTGACTAACCTTCCTCTCCTCGGGGAGTTAGTTGGTCATCGGACTTAGGAAATTCTTCTCTAGGGTCAATTCTCTCCTCTTACGTAATGCAGGATTCACCTGATAAATTTGAATGGTCCTTGAGAAACCACTCTCCACATACGCTCATGTTTGGAATCTGAGATGTGCTGCATTCTCGGTCTCCATAGATCATAGTTCTCTCACGAGAACATGGGAAGTTTTTAGAAGACATTTTTACGATCTTTTTTTGAAAAAAAGCGAATTTGACAAATAAGATCGATTCGGATAGACCACAAGTATTTTTGAAAATAAAACTTTGGTCAACCACAATGAGTGGTCAAGTTGAACCCTTTGCTTTCGATACCACTTGTTGGTCGGTGAAAGCGAGTCTTACGTGTATGGGGGGAATACACGTGTTGGTGTTTTTAAAACTTTTTCTTCACGAGGTCGGCTTGGGTGAAAATCACGAAGATTAGGTTACGAGAAGCCACGAGATCGCTCTGAGTCAAAGTCTCTTGAGGCAGTGATCTGGCGCTTTCGAGATACCTCGAGATAATCAACCCGAGTCTGAGTGTCGGAGATCTGAGTTGCTTGGATCGGATAACTAACTTCTTGAATCCTCGGATGAGAGTTCGGTTTGGTAACTATCTGTTCTAGCTACTTTCGATCGTCTTGAATGGTTGGCCCTTAGATTATACTTCGTTTTAAGCTTTCTTGAAAACCTTCCCCTTATGAAATAGTGATTAGGTTGTGAATCCTTATGCAACTTCGATTGGATTGATTCGTTTGAATATCGATTGAAAAAGTATGCTTTCAAAATCAAGTTGATGCAACAATTAAGCCACGAGATAAGGAAAGCAATAAAGAACCTACTTGATTATAGTGGTTGGAGACTCAAGCTCCTACATCCACTCTCGCGACTCTTTAGAGAAATTCACTATCAAAGCTGAGCTTTACGACTACCTCGTGGTTTACTTACTCAACTTCGTACTGAGTTTTACGACTACTCACGTGGTTTACTTACTCAACCCGACCTTGAGTTTTACGACTACCTCCGTAGTTTACTTACTCAATCACACACAAGCTTTCGGACTACCCCGCATGGCTTACTAACTTCTTCTCTAGAGTTTTACGACTACTCGCGTAGTTTACTAACTCTTTTTACAACTCTACTCACCAACAAACACACTCCAACTACCTTCCGAAGGGTTTGGGGTTTCTTGGTTGGTTTCCAACTAGGATGAGATATCCTTTACAATAAAGCACAATGCAAAGGGTTAGGATATCTCGACTAAGCTTTGGATAAATCTTATCAAGCTAGGCTTAGTAAAGTGAGCTCTCTTCAATATAAAAGCACTTGGGAAATTCACGGTATTTGAGTGCTTTAACTTTGCAAGAATAAGTTTGAGCTCTTATTTGCGTATAAATTTCCGTCACCTTACTATGTAGAGGGTCACCCGGTATTTATAGGCATACACCAAGGTCACTCTTGAAAACTATCCGTTGGAGAGATAGCCGTGAGTTCCCTCTTATGGTGTGTGAGAAGCGGCTATATTTAGAGTTTGAAACTCCTAACACGTTTTAGGCAATAGCCTTTCATGTAGCCGGTCTTCACTTTTTGCGATGCGGAACTTTATTTTACATCGACATCTTTTTTTGACATCCTTTGTCATTGTCGGTATAGTGCATGTCATCTTCCTCTTTTTGACTTTTGTCTTGATTAAGGGTAGACACCTTTAGCGGCTCTTTTGATTACAAACTCTGAGTTTGATATAACCTTAACAATACCGACTTAGTTCCTTTTATGCGCATTTGAATGTCTTGGCAATATCTAACTTTCTAAGGCATCGCGTTTCTCTCGATATTGCATCCTTGAGATAGATATATTGATTGCCTCGGAACATTCGGGGTTCATCTTGAGCATTCGGTATATTCTTGAGTCTTGATAATTCTTTGTACTTTTAGTATTCTTGATCTTGGGATACTCGGTCTTGATCTTGTGTCTTGAGTCTTGTGTCTTGATTTATCTTATTTTTTATCTTTGAGTCTTCATCTTTGAGTCTTGATCTCTCGGTTTCATCTTGAGTCTTGAGACTAATACGAAACTATATCTGGCGACTTATACATTTTGCGGATAACATCACGAATACTCTAAAAATTTGAATCGACTCAACTATCAAGATCATTCTTGAACATGTCATACTTTCGGGGGTTTTGGGATCTTAATCAAAATCATATAATCTTTTATTAAATTCATCTCCCAACACATGTGCTGCTATAAACTCAATGGGCAGACCAGAAAATTATGTACATGAAAATTTCAGAAATGAGTACTTCCTTAAGGCCTATGAGCATGAAATTAATCAATAGCGAATACGATTTTTTGATGCGAAACCAATCATGAACCAATACAACCACCATTATTAAGAAGACCGCCAAGAAGGCCAAAAAAGCGAGAGACACAAATCATCTTTAGAAGGAAAGATCCTCATAAAGCTAAGAGAAAGTGTGGGGTGATTAAATGTGGTAAATGTGGTGGACTTGGCCATAATAAAAGATCAAGCAAAGAGAGCGAGTAGGTATTATTTTTCTCATTATTTTTTTTCTCTTAGCTTATTTTATGTGTGCATAATTAATATTTTTCTTTTATATAGGCTCCACCTATCGTGGGTTTTTTTTTCTTCTCAATCCTGAACATCTTCACCGTGGAAAGAAGAGAATGCTCATATGCGTGCTGGAAGTAAATGATATAATTATTTGGATTATTGTATTATGCATTTTTTATTTTTCCGAGTTTTATTTTACATTTTGCATTATTAGATGAAGGTGACACCTTTTTTTTATATCATAGGACTTCAAATATTTTTTTTATCCTTAGCGTCATTTTTGTATGTTTTTTAACATTTTATCATTTGGGGTGGAGCTGTAAGAAAAAAATGAGAATTTGATATAATTGCAACTTTGAAACTTTACTTGGAACTGCTTTGGTATATAGTCAAATGATAATATATGTTGTTTGTTAGCGGGAGGTGCACTATCATGAGGGTACTTGGAATATATATATATATAATTCTTCAATGTCCTTGGTATTGAAAGTGATTTTAATGCGGATATTCTTTGATGATTTTCTTGATGTCAAAACCTCATACAAGCTATGTTTTAAAATTCGGGTTCGATTGGTCGGACCGGTGAACCGCATGTCAGCGGCTCAATAGAGGTGCATAGAACCGATATCACATGTTTATTGAAAAGGTCCCGTATAGAATCAAAATGGTCCCGTAACTTTGCACCTTTATTGAAAATGTCCCGTATATATCACATGTTTCAATTTAGTCCCGTATGTTTTAAATTTTTGTCAATTTAGTCCCAAATCGCTAGAGACCAGTCAAACTACCCCAAAATGATGTCGTTTTTCCAATCGAAATTAGGAGCGCGTGTATCACACGCCCCAAAAACGATATCATTTTGTGGTAGTTTGACCGGTCTCCGGCGATCTGGGACTAAATCGGCACAAATTAAAAACATACGGGACTAAATTGAAACATGTGATATATATGGGACCTTTTCAATAAAGGTGCAAAGTTACAGGACCATTTTAATTTAAATCCCTAAAAGTTGTGATATATTTCAGTTCTTCTTCAATATTCGTTAAGCTAAGTTTTTTTTTTTCTTTTGTTTAGAGTTTCTTTCGAAAAATCCAAAATATGATTGATGCGGAACAAAGGTACTTGTGGTTGTAATTTTGAAAAAAAGTGAAAAATGTAGAATTTCAAAATGTAAAAAGGCAAATAAAGATGAATAAAGTGTTGGAGAGAATGCGTAAACCGTAATACATCATAGCGAAATAAGCAGTTCACCAACAACGAACATATAATTGCACAAATGATTACAATAATCATAACGAGAAATATTACAGTGATTCGATAACAGATTTCTCAACTACGGTATCCACGTAATCTCCGTGTAAAGCGGACTTTTGCAGATCTGCGGCGTTGAATGCGAGGCGGAATTTGCTAGGAAAATTCTAATCTAGATTTTATGGAGAAATTAGGTTTTCTTGTTCTAATAAATAATGAATCGGGATGTCATATATATAGGGGGAGATTGACTTAAATCTTAAATCTCGTTATGATTATTGTAATTGTTTATGCAATTATATGTTCGTTGTTAGTGAACTATTAATTTTACTCTCGCATGTATTCGTGTTCGTGCCTCTAAATTCAACAACTTTATCCCATGACATCTTTGGCGAAGAACCTCTCTTAGAGTTCTCCATCCATAAAAAATCGCTTCAACACCTTGTCTATGTGGGTTGGTGTGACAATCAAACATCTTCTTGGATCTATCCCTATGGATCTTGATCACTAAGATGTATGAGGCTTCACCAAGATCCTTCATCATGAAGGTCTTTGACAACCATTCTTTCCGCAGAATGCATGAGTGGGATATTGTTTTCCATAATGAGTATATCATTGACATACACAACTATGAAAATAATATTCTTCCCACTGACATTTTCGATAAGCCGCGGATCTTCGAATTTTTGATGAAGTCAAAAGATTTGTGACCTCATCAAAAGCGGATATTCTAACTTCTAGAAGCTTGCTTCAAACCATAAATGAATCGTTTAAGATTGCACACAAGATTAGATTTTGGCTTTGATATAAAACCTTCATGTTGAGTCATAAACACTTCCTTATCAATGTTACCATTGAGGAAAGTTGTTTTGACATCCATTTACCAAATCTCATAATCTAGATGTCTTTACTACATAAAGTAAAATTGAATGGACTTGATCTTTTGTTGGTGAAAGTTTAAGTCATAGTCAATGCCTTGGCGTTGACTATAACCTTCGCCACCAACCTAGCCTTACCAGGTTTGTACTTTGCCATTTGCATCGGTCTTAAAGCGAAGACCCATTTGCAACCTATGGGTTTAACCCTCTCGGCAATTCAACCAAGTCCCAAACTTGATTGACGTACATCGAGTCCATCTCGGATTTCATGGTTTCATGCCACTTCTTTGAGTCAACATCTAATGTTGCCTCAGTGTAAGTTCTCGGTTCGTCTTTATCTGGGATCTCCACTTTATCACGTTCCTCTACGAGGAAGCCATAATATCTGGTGAATGGATACGAACTCTAGTTGACTTACGGAGTTGTGGTTGTTAATTTGCACATTACGATCGTGAAAATTTTTGTGGTGCGATGATTTCATCGTTGGTGGGGAGGCTTCAAGAGAGACACTTAGGATGCCTCATGAAGCGGGAGTTTGAACTATGTTATTCTCATTCGACCTACTTGGGTTAGATTTGCTTGCAGCGCAACTTCAATGCGCTTCATTTGGTGAAGAGGATCACTATGTGATAAACTTCCACCATGTGAGCTACTGAATGCTCTCGCTGATTCTTTGTCATGTTGCTTTGACAAGACATCAGTCTCCTTGTTAAGTTGTGGTTCTTGAATTTCTTCAAGTTCCATCGTCTTACGACTTTGTTCCTTGAAGACATAGTCTTCTTCAAGGAATTTGGTCTGCCTAGAAACAATCACCGTTTGTTTTTGAGGTAGATAGAAAAAATATCCGCTAGTTTCCTTAGGATATCCCAAAAAATAACCCTTTTCACCTTTTGATTCCAACTTATCGGTGAGCATTTTCTTCACAAACACGGGGCAACCCCATGTGAGTGAAATTTGGCTTCTTGCCATGACATAACTCATATGGCGTATGCTCAACTGATTTGGATGGAATCATATTCAGAATGCAGATTGAGGTTTGGAGTGCGTATCCCCATAAGAATGTTGGAAGGAATGAGAAACTCATCAATGACCTTACCATCTCTAACAGGGTTCGATTTCTCCTCTCGGACACTCCATTCATTTGGGGTGTACCAGGAGGAGTCCATTGTGATTGGATTCCATGTAACTTCAGATAACCAGTGAATTCATGGCTAAGATATTTTCCTCCTCTATCTGATCGAAGAGTTTTAATACTCTTAACAAGATGTTTCTCTACTTCAGCTTTATACTCCTTGAACTTCTCAAAGCGATTAGGACTTGTGTTTCATTAGATACACATACCCGAATCTAGAGAAATCGTTAGTAAAAGTTATGAAGTAGCCGAATTGACCCCTAGTTAGAGTGGGCAGTGGTCCACAAACGTCACTGTGGATCAGCTCTAGAACCACTTTGACACGAATCCCTTTCCCAGAAAAGGGTTTGTTGTTCATCTTGCCCTTGAGACAAGATTCGTAGTTACCATAAGACTCAAAGTCGAATGGGGTTAAGTAGTCTAACTTTCTTAACCTTGCAATCCTTTTCTCATTTGCATGACCAAGTCTGCAATGCCACAAGTATGTCGGATTTTTCATGATTACTAAGTTTGAGTCGTTTGTTTTTTGTATATAAAGAATATTATGTCTACAATGCAACAAGTATAAACCATTCGATAAGGAGCATTTCCATACATATCATCATTCAGTGAAAAATAACAATTATTATTTGCAAAATGGAAGGAAAAACCTTCAATGTCTAACATAGGAATATAAATAATGTTGCGAGTAATAGGGAACAAAATAACAATTATTAGGTTCAAGTCTAAAACCAAAGGGTAAGTACAAAAACATAAGCATGACCGTTCAACATCAACTCTTGCTCCATTCCCAACGTGTACAGTGACTTCACCCGATCTAACTGCCCTGCTATGCTTGAGACCCTGCACATTAGTACAAATGTGTGAGCCACAACCGGTATCTAATACCCAACAGTTAGTATCATTTGTGGACATGTTTATCTCAATAACAAACATACCTATTCCAGAGGCTGAGACACATTGTGTCTTCTTTTCATTTTCTAGAACCTTTGATCCTTCTTCAATGCTCATACGCTTTGCGGTGGAGGCATACATCCTTGTCCACACTCTCCTTCTTTTGAATTCCACCTTTAGGATTAAGGAAGCTTGGCTTAGAGCCTTTCTTTGCCTTGCCCCTCCGCTTCTTCTTTCCTTTCGGAGCAGAAGCAGTAGAGGCACTCACCATGAGCACGGGCTTTTCCTTAGCAGTGGAAGACTCAAAAGTCTTTAGCATGTTATGCAGCTCGGGCATAGTCGATTTCGTCTTATTCATATTAAAGTTTACCACATAACTTAAATATGAATCGGGAAGTGACTGAAGAATAGCATAAATAGTAACGTTGGTGTTGAGCTCAATGCCCAAACGACCAAGTTTCTCGATCAGCCCAATCATCTTCAACACATGAGGAGAAACCTTCCCTCCCTCGGACATCTGCATCTAAGCGGATCTCTCATCACCTCATAAATCTCGAAATGAGATTTTGAATCAAAGATATCCGCCGGATGCTTGGTCATCTCTAAGGAAGCATCCTCTCGTGTTGACTTTTGCAACTTCGGTAGTCATCAAGGTAGAATAACCTGCTTGAGCCTTGGAAGTATCATCTTGATGCTTCTTTTTGAACCCTCGGCGTCAAGCGCCTCATACTCTTGATACCGAGCCTCAGGGTGGCGAGGATTGGCGTGTCCAACACGTACTCAATCTTTTTCTTGCTGAGCACCAAGCGAAAGTTTCGGTGCCGGTCGAAAAAAAATTGGCCCTAACCAATTTGTTCGTTTCAAAAGCGGCTTCTCAATGACAAGTTATTCATTTCAACAATCCTGAAATAAAAATAAAGCGAGAATTAAAACACGTAATTCCTATGATCAATATTCAACAATTAAAATAAATATGACCTTTATATTTATTATGTTTTACATTATTTTCACATACTTAACGACCTCATTGGAAAAGTACGAATGTATATCTAATATAAACCATAATGGACTAGGATCCACATTACTACCACCATAATCCCAGCGAGGGCTGATCATTACAATAGCATAATTTGGTAGGTCTCAAACCAATTGCAAAAAGCTGCAACTCTATTTTTTGTCGAACCTGGTTAAATTTGATGTCACTTACCCTTTGTTCCCCGCGAGGACTAGTGAAACAAAGTTAAGTTGGTTTACAACCATCAAGCGACGACATTTCATGGCCCTATAAAAGTCCTGTTAGATGTAGATCCGAGCAAAAGACGAGGGTTTTTAAGTACTCATTGGAATGAAATCTCCATTTTACTTTTAATTTTGATGGAAGACATCTTATCAAATTAATGAGAAAATTATATTTTAGTAAGGAACGTTTTTAAAGGCAGGGTATTAATTGTTTAATCGAGATCAATCATGATATCTAAGTCATATTTGAGTAATTACGGGCGACGCCTACCCAAACATGACATATCTGAGACTTACAAATATTTGCCTTGCCCGTGTACCCGAAATTTAATCTGATTCGACAATTATTGGGCGCCGCCTACCCAAACAATTATAAGCGGACTTAAAAGTGTTAACTAATTTAAGCAAGTAAACAAGTTAACAGTGGGTTTTAACAAATCCTTTAAAATTAAGTTTAATTTCAATTAAAGATTCAATTTTAAGATTATTAAAATTTGATTAATTCGATTAATCGTTTTGGTCCAACCACTTTAATTTCAGAATTAAATCAAATAAAATTCCAAAATTTAAGTTTTAATTTATTTGTTTTTGGGGGCTCAGGTGCAACTTCTAAATTTGCACGGGATCTCAAATCGAATTTGCAAAACAACCCTCCTACATCATCACCATTTCCATAATCGAATCGAATCAAAAAATGAACACCCAAATTACAAATTCAGATTAATCATCTCATCAATATTGATTAATCAATTAATCGATTCATTGCTTAATCAAGAACCATAAACCAAAAGCAGTCGATTCATATCGCCGAGTCACGGGGAAGCGAAAGCGGCGAATCGGCGAGGCGAAGCCGCGACACTGAGCGAATAGGCGCGATCGCCATCGCCCACGCCTTGCGTGTGGGTGACTTCGCCCCTTATGCGAAACAGAAGCGGGGGCGCACCAAGCCTCTGCCCCTTAAATTGAACTGGTTCTAAACGGAAGCAACGAGGAACTTTGAATCGGCGGCGCGCCAGCTGATTCATCTCAATTTTGGTGTCGCGCCACCTTATGCGCGCATCGAGGCGGACACACCGTTCAAGTCTCAAAAATGCCCAAACGCCGGAAAGCAAATCGGGATGAATCGGTGGCGTGCCGCCATGAAAAATTTGAAAGAAGCGGCGCACCCGCCGTGAAAAAAGCGGAACAAAGGGAAGCATCTCGAAGAAGTGAAGATGGGGCGGGTTTGGGAATCATGACAATTATAGCGAGCCCGCCCATGAGCCATGGGGCAAAGGTTTGTGGCGGAATCCCCAAAGGTGGGGAAAACCCTAATGGCCGAAGGGATGAAGCGAGTCAGGAAGCAAAAATAAAGCGGGGTGCGGTTTTATCATATTAACCGTTCCCCAAGGGTTTTAAATTTTTTTATTTTAAAACCAATTTCAATATGCAATTAAAAAAAATAAGAGCCTGAAGCTCTGATACCATTGTTGGAATTTAGAGGCACGTAAACACGTAATACATGCGCAGTGGAAATAAACAGTTCACCAAAAATGAACATATAATTGCACAAACTATTACAATAATCATAACAAGAAACCTTCGGTGATTTGATAGCGATTTCTCAACTCGGTATCCACGTAATCCCGTGAAGCGGATGTTGTAGCATGGAATAAACCACTGTCCCATGAACCCTACAGATACAAGTCAAAAGAGTCTTACACTTGAGGTGAAGTCAGTAAAGGGAGATAGCCTTAAAAGGTGAAGTGCCCAAATAACATAAGCGAGGGAGGTCGGCGTGGCGCAAAGTAAAATCGAGATCCTGTGCGGCGTCCACTTGCGATATCTGGGTGCGAACTGGACTGTGCAGCATGTAACGAACAATCATGACCAAATAAGGAAAGCGTAAAAAAATCGACCAATCGGTTTGGGTACTCCATTCCCGATTGGCGCTCATTAAAAGGCGATCTCCGTCGGACCGAGGATGCAGGATGACTTGCGGGATTGAAGGCACCAAAGGGCATCTTTCCTTGTATAATCCCTCGTCTTAAGGAGGGATATGTTGTATAAATAAACCAACAAGGTCACATTTGTGAGGTTGAACACCTTAGTATTCTGGGCAAATATATTATACACTTATACGGCTTAGACGCCCGGACGTAATGTCGATTCAAAAAGAACGAACAAGGGTCACCAATTTGCATGTTATCCTTTATTTTTTTGGCCATTTTTAGCTATTTTACTTGATTAAATTCATTGTTAAACTAGGCTTATTTAGCTAGTTACAACAATTGGCGCCGTCTATGGGAACCATTTAATTCATTTTCTTGAGGAACTAATCTGGTTCTAGAAAAGCCCATCTTTCGAAAAGAAATAGCAATGACGACCAACCAAGGAAGCGATCCTTACCCAATGAAGTGGGCCTTGCGTGATGGCATTGAAACATCCTGCGAGTTCCCATCGCACCCATAAAGGCGACTCGGTGGCTCGTCCATTGGTGGAACTGGTTGAACTCCGCGGATGCCGGGCGGTCATTCTTTGTCCTCAACGCGGCGCTTTGTTCATGGAGGCGCGGGGATCGACGCTGACCGAAAGATTGTTCACAATGATGGAACCTCCAAGGCAAAGGCTCCATGATCGAAAAAGGCGATCACGGGTTGATTGGCTAAATCTTGCCAAACATGCCATCATCCAGGACTAATCGGACTCGAAAAAAGACCGGCGGCGTCAAACAATATGTTCGCCCACCTCGGAAGCGGTGACGCTCCTCTGAAAAGATGGTGGCGAGGCCCATTTCCCATCACGCCCTTGTGAGCAATTGGATCGGACACGATCATGGCCACTGAACATGCACCATGGTGGTATTCTGGCGCCTCTGCAATCAACCGAGCCGGGGCATGTGATGAAACGCGCTAACAACTTTCGCGCCAATCTTGCAGTCGCCCGCCTTGGCGAGGTACATCAATAATTGTTGGAAAAATTCGGAGACCATGGTGGTTCCAAAAGCGAGCGATGACCTCACCATCCCGGACTCTCCATTGGGGCGATAGTTACTCTGGCCCCTACCCGAAGGAAAATAAGCATAAGCGGCTCTAGATCGCTTCTAGCGGGAGTATGGATCCCAAAGTCCGTGTGGACAAATACAATTAAATGCATAGCAGTGGAATCTTTTGAACAATTGGCCCTATTGTTCACAGGTCATTATCTGCATTGGCATACGACCGACAACTAGGTAGCGAATCATGAACACGCTTGAGGAAAATGGTCGAATCGTTCTTATATCAAAAGGATCGGCCGACTTATCATTGAGGGTGATCCCATAGGTGATGAAGCTAAGTTCTTTGGGGTCATCTCGGCCTCGGGAAGGAGACCAAGCTTTGGCGTATATTTGTAGATTACCCTTCGACTATCCGACTTTTAGAAGCATTCTAGCGATCATCCATCCACCATGGAGTTATTAGAGTATCGACTCTGGGACAAAAAAGTCAGAACCAAGAAGAACTCCAAGAAAAGCAGGGGGCGATACAAGGCACGCGGCGGCTAAACTTCTAAGCCATTTGAAGAGTCCATTCGATGAAGGTGATGGGGCGTTAGGTATGACACCGGGCATATATATACCCAAATCTAAGGGAGGGACATCTGCATGCTCCCGCCCCCCAAGGACAAAAGCAAGTAGAACCCTGACAAATTCTGCCACTATCATGCCCGAAGGGGCATTACGATGAATGCGGGGATCTCTGAAAGCGGTATGGAAGCTTTTACGAAGATGGGCACTGAGCAGATTTGTCCGCGAACCCTCGCGCCAATGGCGTGACGAAGCGGAGCCGACCTCAAGATCATCCACCTCGCCGGGGGAGAACAAGCGGGGAGATCCCGTCCGCGGAAGGCCGAGGCGAGCTAGGTGCCTTGATGCCGAAGGTGCGGAAGGGCAGCGTAATCTACACCATTTCGCCCCTCACCACAATGGGGCCTCTCCCGTAAAGCTTGACGAATGAAGGCGGAGATCGGGGCAATGGAGAACGCCCGAGGAAAATGGTTTTCCCATCTTGGTTGTCGATGGGGGGAGGTCGTCTGGTTTGGGATCGTATACCCCAATATCGACCGCTTGTCATCAAGGCCAACATCGGGGGACCACCGTGTGTGTCGATTCTTTGGTTGATGGTGGGGATTTTTGCAACATTCTATTCAAAAGACCTTGGACCATCTCGGCGATTCTGGCGTATATCACCCCGTGCGACCCCTTTGTGAAAGGCTTTAGGAGCCTTGTTGTCAAACCTCTGGGTATGATTAGATCTATCGTGGGGTGGTGTCCACTTTATAGATGAAAAGGCACCTGACCATCAAGTAATGATGCTAAACAACGAATTAACCAATGAGATGACAAACAAGAAAGCCACGAAGATCACGATCTAGGTTGGGTCCCGAACCGAGGAATTCATACTTGAAAGTGAAATAGATAATCCGAAGTGGAAGGGCCCGGGCGATACCGGAGAGGAGCTGAAAAAAGAATTCAAGTAGTTCAACTCATTGGTGGAAGTGATTATTGAATCAAAAATACCCGGCGATCTGGGGCCAAGGGTGATCAATTTCTTGAAGAACAACACGGGCGTTTTAAGACGGTCACACAAGGACATGGTCGAAATCGGTCCTCGGTTAAGCGTGTCACCATCTTCACATTGATCCAGCCTTGGCGACCCATAGCTCGAGAAAAAAAGGAGGAAGTTCGGCCCGAGAAAGTATCGCCCCTGGCGAGGAAGTTAAAAATTCTTGGATAATGATCTAATCATGCAAGCGAGAACAAGCTGCGATGGGTAGCTAATGATGTGCTTTCGTAAAGAAGTCAAATGGGACACGGCTTTTGTGCATTGACTTCACCGACCTCAATGAGGCTTGCCCAAAAGATTTCTTTCAATGCGCGCATCGATCATTTGATCGACAACCGCAATGAGGGTATGAAATGATGTCTTTCATGGATCTTATCACGAGGATACCATCGGATAGCCATGCATGAACGACCTCCAACACCGTCCATCGGCCGAGAAAAGAACATGTATTCTTTGAAAAGGATACCGGCGACGAAAATCTTTGGAGCCACATGTCGGAGACTAGTCAACCACATGTTGGCGGCGGTCGGAAAGACAATGGAGGTATCGTGGGCGACATCGTAAGTAAAAAGTTTATGGAAGAAATCCTTAGAAGGTACAATATGAATTTAAATCAGAAGAAATGCAACTTGGTTAAAGTCGAGCAAATTCTTGGGTCATCTGGTTATAAGCGGGGGATAAGCGAATCTGCCAAAATATAAGCTAACCTGAACATGGGAGCACCAAGAATAGTCAATGAGGTCCAAAAAATTAAGGATGCCTAGGTGCTTTGAGCGAGGTTCATCTCGGGATGGGGGATAAATGTAAGCCCATGTTGACACAATCCGGAGAAATCAAAGTTCAAATGGACCCACGAGAGGCGAGGAAGCACTTTCGGCCGAGATAAATAGTTACGGCGATGTCGGAATACTTGCTAAACCGGTCCACGGAGAAAAACTTTTTCTATATCGGCGAACTTTGAAGCGCTTTCCAGCGATGCTTCGTGCGGCGGAAGGTCGAGGATCATCTTCCCATTTACCGTGAAGTCAGCTTATTTGGCGAAAGAGCGAGCAACGATATCGTATATAGAAATTAGCCTCCACATAGTCATGAGCATCAGCCCGAAAATTGAGGCCGTATTTTTTCGATCATTAGGTCGGAAGTTCTCACCTCTTTCTTTCTCGTAACATACTCCATCGAACTAATACAACAGGTGGTCTCTCGGTGGGCAATTGAAGTCGGACAATATGGTGTAACATCGCACCACGACCAGCGATTAAAAGCTCAGCGTTAGGCGATTTCATTATCGAACTTACCTTCCCACCGGAGATAAGCGACCCACACCTACCCGCCTTGGGAGTTATATGTGGATCGTTCATAATGTGACAGATCGAGGGGCGTGAGTGGATTAGCGGATGTACGTGTTTTGACGCGCCATCACTTTTGAAATTTCATCTTTACCAACGAGCCCGAGAATAAGCTCTTCATTAGCGACCGAAATGACCATAACCATGGGTATAAAAAGGCTCAAATTATTTCTGGATTCTCATTTCGTAGCATTCCGTGTATCGGGAGAATCTGGCTAGGGATAACAGGATGTGACCTACCAAAAGGTAAATCAAAACTACGTACGAAGTTTGATCAAATTCATTAAGTTGGTCAAAGAGATGCGAATTCACGGCGATGCATTAAGCGCATATGCGATAAGGGCAAGCAGAGATGAAGGATGTCACCCTCACTAAAGCTCCACCACCCTTCCACTAAAAAACACCTGCCGTTTTTTTTCGATGCCCACCCTTGAAATTTGGATGACTCCTATCATCGACTTCTTGATGTGCAGGGGGACATTACGGTGGATCGACTTGGTGGAAAGACTTCTGACTCCGTCGGCCCGGTATACCCTGGTCAATGGTGAGCTATACTGGCGGGGTTTAAGCATACCATTGCTCCGGTCGTTCACAGCGGAACAAAGGCCAAGTTATCCTCCGTGATAAACCGAGGCGGGGTATGGTGGGCCGGGGGTAATCACTCTCGCATAAGGGATTAAGCGAGGATCTTTTGGCCCACTTTTCGGTGACTCTTTCGTGTTTGCAAAGCGATGTCGCAAGTGCTAAATCCATGCTCCTTCGATCAAAGTCGCTCGGAGAAACTTTCCGGCATTCGGCCCTAGCCATTTTGCGAAGTGGGGATAGATATCATCGACCCACTTCCTCTGACCGAAAAAATGCGGCTTTAGTGGCGGTGAATTACTTCCTAAAATGGATTGAGAGGCGCTTTGGCAAACATAGATTAAGATCACGTCATTAAATTTATCTGGCGGAACATTATTTGCGATTTGGCCTACCCCAAGAAATCATATCGAGATAATGGGAAACAATTTGATAGGTTCAAAGGTAAACCTTTTTAGGAAATGGAAAATCACTAAGCTCTTCTCGACCCCATACCATACCGGTCTAATGGGCCGAGTCAAAGCGATGAACAAAATTATCAAACACACATTGAAAGCGAATCGAAGATAAGAAGGGAAAATGGGCGGTTTGCCGGATGTGTTATGGTCATACGAGGATGACGTCAACTCAATTTGGAAGACCCCATACTCGATGGCTTTTGATGCGAAGCGATGATCCCGGAGGTTCGAGTTCCATACATGCTTTGCGTATGTCTCGAGGTCATAGTCGATCACAATTAAGAGGCCTTGTTCGGGGACTTAGACTTCTAGAAGAAAAAAGGCTAGAAGTCGACATACGGAATCTTTAGATACAAGCGGCGATCGGAAAAAGTACTACAACTTCGAAAGGAGTGTTTGGTCCAAATTGGGAAGGACCATATAAGGTCACGAAAGTATTATCAAATGGGGCATCTGAACTTCGAGAACAGGATGGCTCCTCGGCTCAATAAAGTGGAGCCTTGACCCATTTGTGTTATGCTTGGTTTTATCTACTCGGTTAAACAATAATTATGATGAAATCATTATGCTAAAGGCAATCAAATCGGGAAAAGAGACAAAAAGTTGGTGACCGGTTCGTCTTTGGAATCGAGACTCGTCAAGGCGTCAAAGCGAGGAGAGGATGTATGTATATGCCTAGAAGTCTAAGTTGTTCGACCTTTTTCGGAGGTGGGCGTGGTGGCTTTATTTATCTATGACTCCACCCCTTTGGGTGGGGAATTTATAAGGAATAATGCTATGAAAGGGCTACAATATCGGGGAACCATTAATCTCGCCTTGATAGGCGAAATAAATCCATCTTCGGCGTCAATGTCGTGGAAGGCGGATGTGGAGGTGGATTAGTGGCGTGTCGGAAATTTGTCATTGACCCCGTGAACTATATAGTTATGGGTAGTGCGCGGTTGCTTTTCGACTTGAGGATATAAAGCGGAAATCTCATGCGACTTCCCTAGCTGCCGACTACCCTAGTTGCCGACCTTTGCGACTTGAAGGTTTGGTCTTGGGAATTCGTGGGTTGATCCTTGGTCCCCTTAGGAGGTTGCTTCATGCGATCTTTGTTGGATTGTTTATGATCCGCCGTGCCCAGTGGGGAGGTCGGGTTTATCCATGCTACAACAATTTCCCCTCAAGTTGAGGTCTCTTTGTTAGAAGGGACCTTGGCTTGACATATGGACTAAATCGACTCGCGACCATCCGACTGGAAAGTCTCTTATGAGGTCTGGCGGGGGGGTTGCCAAAGGTTGAATTGGCCAGGGCCTTGGGCTCGAGGGCGGTGAAGGCCGAAGGCGCTTTCGGGGGGAGAAAGGAGGCCGTGACCGGATGAAGGTGGAGCTGACCCGCCGAGGATGTAAGGTCGGGGAAGTTGGCGCCAAAGATGAACACTTTAGCGGGTTGAAGAAGCAGAATGCTAACTTTGCCTATCTCGTGGCGGTTCTGCGGGTCTTTATCAGGAGTTGTTCTGCGGAAGAACCCTCTTGCCGACCTCTCGACATTGTGACCAAGGGTATTTAACTTCGTTCGCGACTTCCCCCTGCCTCAGAGCATTGTCTTGGGAGATTAAAGATCTGGAAGATCGGGCATTGATTTGTCCTTCTTCCCTAATCAGTCGGATCGTGCACCCCCGCTCCGATCGGATTAGACCGGCAAGGGAGATTAGAGTTGGTCCTCGAGACTTCGAGACGGATGAGGTGGGGCACAAAATGGTCATTTGAGATGCAAAGCGCGGCTCCTCAGAAGAAGCGAGCCACAAATGGCCTCTAAGGGAGGTGTTTGACCAAAGATCCGGAGGCGGGCTGCCCCACCCTCACCGGCGTTATTCAACAACAATTAGGTGAAATGACCTTTGAACATAGTCGATGGTCTTTGCTGATGGGATTCTTGATCGTTCTTAAGAATGATGACATCAAGAATCGATAAGAAAAAAGAGAGATTGAAGTTGTTGAACCCCATCTCCAACAATACTTTTGATCGGCATGCCTTAAAAGCGAGAATTAAATGCGCGGTCGTGGATATTAGGTTGTAGTAAAACATCTGTTATGGAGTTATCATGATGTATCTTGGTTTAAAGCTTGATGTAATCTAGCCTTGGGCTCCTATAATGTCTGGACAACCGGACTTGTTGTCATTAATGAAATCTGTCTTTTTCTTTCCTTTATTGTGCCGACTTGATTTTCTTATCGACTTATAATCTGTGCGTATGTTCATTCGTCTTATTAGCATTGCGATTTTAGATTGAACCTCGCTTAGTCGATCTTATAAAGTTAGGGAGGATCACCACGCTAGAGGTGGTGATCTATATAAATATGTCGAAAGTCATTCGGGGGAAGGTCGATGTTTCATCTATCGACCTCGCGGGTTTAAACTGAGAATTGTGAAAAAAATTTAACTCATTATTATTGACCCGCTTTGAAAGTTTACAAGTACTTTGGCCTCGACCCTCTTGATAGTATCTCTTTAGATGAGATCGTTCCACGAATCTTGAGGCCGAGTGCCATCGGGTTCTCGAGCTCGTCGCCCGTTGGATAATACTCGGCGACCTTTATGGTCCTTCCCGATTTGGTCCAAAAGTTCCTTTGGTTACTCAAAGTCTTCTTGAGGACCCGATTCACCTTCTTTGAATTTTGAAATCGCACTTTTAGAGTTATAGTATTTTTAGATTTGTTGTTTTGTATCCGCATTTCGGATACACCGCCTAATAAACCTCTCTTGAGCAAGTCTAGGTTTACGGCCAAGGCCTCATCGTTCTGATCGGTCGCGCGATGTGTGAGTTTCGAGAGTTTGGATTCGACCTCTGCGGGTATGGCGCTTAGAGGCAAATGCCATCGAATAAGGGGTCTCTCCGGTGAATTTTGGCGGTAGTTATGTATGACCCAATCATCCCCGGTAATTCACTAGCCCACTTCCCTTTTCCTCCTCAATCTTGGTTTTAAGAGTGTGCTTGATGATCTTGTTCCGACTTGACTTGACCGTTTGGTGAGGGTGATAATTGGTGAAAAAAAAGCTTGGTGATTTTCCATTTTACGAAAAACTATCGATCTTATGACCATCAGTTGCTTCCCATTATCGGGATATAATTGCTTGCGGTAGGCGAATCTGGAGATGATGTTTTGCCATATGAATTTGATAGCGTGATCACGATCTATGGTCGCCAAAGCCTCGACCTCGGCCCATTTTGTGAAATAATCTACTGCGACTAGGGTGTACTTGGCCCGAACTTGGGTTTGTTGGTAATAACCCGATGATATCTATCCCCGCCGCCAAAAGGCCAGGGGCGAGGATCTTTGGTGAGTTCCTCGGTCGACCTTGATTGATGGTGCGTGTATTTGACATTTGTGGCATTTCGTGCGAAAACCATGGCATCGACCTTTAAAGTTGACCAATAATACCCTATCTACGTCGTCTTATGGCGACGGCGCCCCTAAAGCGTGGTTTCCGCATACCCCGTCGTGAATATCTTGCGGGATAGTGGCCCCCTTGCTCGGGATAACACGCCGGAGGCGGTGGTATCTGAAGCCTACGCTTATATAGTTCGTTACCAACTAATGTGTACCTTCTTTGCCCTTAGTTGCAATTGCTTTACTGAATTATGTCGGTTGGTAATGCCCCGGTCATCAAGTAGTCGATTATGGGGTCATCCAACTTAAACTTCGGGGTCTCTAGAGGCGTGTTGTTGTGTTGGTGGAGGGGGTGGGAGAGTTTTGTGATTGTGACATCCCTCGTCTCTGCTGGTCCTGCGAAATCGCTAGTCGTGCCGATGCATCGGCTTGGGAGTTCTCATCCCTTAGTACTAAGCTTGATGTAGATTTGTTCAAATTCGAAACAAAGTGCTTTGGCGACCTCTTGGTAAACCCGACATCGCTTCGTCTCGGGTCTCATACTCCCTTGATATTTGGCGTGCTTCTGAGATGGGGAGTCGATTGTGTAGTGAAATTAATCGCTTAATGCCCATTGCGGTGGACATTTCTAGACCGTTGATCGGTAGCTTCATATTCGGCCTCGTTGTTGGTGGCGGGGAAATTGAAAGTGATGGCATTACGAAAAAAAATCCCATCTGGGTGATTAACACAATTTTGCCCGACGATTTGTTGGCGATTCTTGAGCCGTCGTACAACACCCATGGTGGGCGGTCGAACCGCCCCGGGAGGAGGGTTAATTCAGCGATGAAGTCGGCGAGGCTGAGCTTTTATTACTTCGAGGGCGCCTATATTACCTATCTTTGTCCAACCTCGATGGCCCACTTGAGTGTATCGGCCCCATGTATCGGTTGATGGAGCCACGTTGCGAAGGGGTAAGAAGTGGAGCCTCAACGGTGATCGAAGAAGTAAGGTCTCGGTTCCTCGCCTCATAACTAGAACATAGGCTAATTTCTCTGAAAGAATTATATTTGCTCGGTTTCATTTAGCGTCGGCCCGACAAAGTAAATGGGTAGATGGGGTTTGACCCTCGCGCGTCTGGCAATTTGAGCTCGAGGCGGTTTAAGTCACTTAATGATATAAAACAATTTCGCCGGGGACGGTTTGGCTAAAATCGCGACATCGGCGGATATTCTTTGATCTGCAAGAGCATCGACTCTTAGATGTCCATTCGAACCTCGCCTTCTTTTTGATGGTGTCAAAACGGGCTTCTATTTATCCCCCATTCGGAGATGAATCATTCGGCGACGAGCACCCGTCGGTTTTTTTGAGCGCCTTTTTTGGTTTTAGGGGCCCCGTATCAAGATAACTTTGCACCGCACCTTTTTGGGTTTGCTTCAATCCCCAAACTAGCGACCGGTGCCCTAGGAACTTCCCGATTCCTACGAAGTTGCACTTTTTGGGTTGAGTTTCATATTGAACATCACGAGTATCTCGAAAGCTTGCGCCCGGATGAGCAAATGATCTTCTTTTTTTTTAGACTTTTCACGACAATGTCGTCCAGCGTACACCTCCGCGACTTGCTTATTTGCTCAACAAACATATGATTGACCCGACCTTTGATCGTTGCCCGGCGTTCTTCAAACCAAAAGGCATTCTCTTCCATGAGTATATGTTCTTCTTTGTTAAAAATGAAAGTGTCTTTGTCGGACTCGTGCATAGCTATCGATGGTACCCGAAAATCGTCCATGAAAGACATCATCTCGTGGCTGCGTGTTATCGATTAAGTGTAATTCGATATCACGGCATCGGGAAAAAATCCTTGGGGCATGCCTCGTTAAGATCTGTGAAATCGATCTGAAAGTCGCCAAGTCCCGTTTGATTTCTTTACAAGTACGCGTTTGCGACCAGCGTGGTTATTCGACTGCGCATGATCGGTCGTTGTCAAGCAACTTCTTAACCTCTTCGGCCGAGGGCGCATATTTTTGGACCAAACTTCCTTCTTTTACGAGACTCTTGGTTTTGGGTTGGGTCAATGTGTAACCCGGTGACATCTTTATCTCGAGGATCGATC
The DNA here is from genome assembly GCA_037126765.1 of Stenogyne calaminthoides. NCBI lineage: Eukaryota > Viridiplantae > Streptophyta > Magnoliopsida > Lamiales > Lamiaceae > Stenogyne > Stenogyne calaminthoides. The sequence goes on along the minus strand of JBBCBC010000027.1, from coordinate 13,981,768 downwards.
GACCATATCCTTGTGTGATCAGCAAAAGCGTCTAGGTTATTCTTGAAATCAACTACTTCAACTTTCGGTCGTCGGGGGATCTTGGATCGATGATGATCTCCAGTGCATTTGAAATTTGGGTCCACCTTGACCCTTTCGAGTTCCTCCAGGTACAGCTCTTGGGTCCCAGTCATGGATCATCTATCTCGGCCTTGAGTATAAAATTTTGGACTCGGGACCCGTTCTTGGATCAAACTTCGTCATCTTCCTCTTCCCACTTTTCTTTTTAGTATCGGCATGTTATCATGCATTACGTGATCGGTGTCATTATGTGAAGACTAAGCGTCGTCTTTGAATTTGAATAAGGCAAAAAAAATAAAAACAACCTCTTGCATCCACTTGGTCACCTTTAGCGGTGCCAACACCACCCTTGGTGGTAGAACTTTACTACAAAAATAATAGGTGGAGGACCACGGGCTTGAATCGTGCTCAAATGGCCTCTAAGGAAGCCGTTATAGGTGCTCGGGAGGTCGATTACAAAGGAAATCTAGGAGCCTAGTGTTCTGACCTTCTCATCAAAAAGGTGAATCTGAGCTCCACGAGACAAAGCGGACCATGCCGAGAGATTTGGTATCCGGCGTTTAAAGCCCTTCACTATATGATCGCATGGGGTGATGTATGCTTCATAATCCCGAGTTGGTCTAGGGTCTTTTTTAAGCGGAGAATGTTGCGAGAAGGCCCCCCGTCGACCGACATCAGGACATATCGTCGTCCCATGATATTAGCCTTTATGACCAATGGATTACATGTTAGTACCGCGACTCGGCTTTTCTATTTCCCGAACTCTCAATTTCGCGGGTTTCTTGGTCACAACCAAGATGGGCATAACCATTCTTTGAGCATTCTCCATTGCCGTGACTTGACCTTTTGGGCTTTGATAGGAGGCGGATACAAAGCCCCCTATCGTGGCAAAGGGCGAGATGGTGTGGATGATCATTTATACGTGCCCTACGGTATGGGTGTACGGCTCGCATACTGTCTGCCCCCTATCCCGGGTTCTATTTGCTTTCGATCTCGGCCGGGTTGGCGGTCATGCTATCGACCTTGCCCCCCGATTATGCCTTAGGATTCTTGACAAACTCGTTTTGACCATCTTCATAAAAGCTTCCCTGGCCTTCCAGCATATCTCGAACCTTTCATTTGGTGTAGTGTCCCCTGGTCATGATAGTGGCAATACTTGTTAGGGTTTGCGACTTTTTGTCTTTCATGGGGCGGGGTGCTCATAATATGTCTAAATCCTAGATCTGGGTATCGCGTTACCGGTGTCATACAGGAGCCTCCATCGACTTCTCGGAATGGACTCCTCAAATGGTTTGAAGCATCCGGTGTCTTATAATGACCCCGGTTTCTTGGAGAACCTTTCTTGGGCTCGAGCCCCTTTGTCTCGAGCCCGGTCTTTGGCAATTCCATGGTATGGATGAGGTCCTGGCCCTTTTCTGAAATCGGTAGGCTGGTCGGATGGTCGTGGTCATCTTGCCGCCATAGCATAGTTCCTCTTACGAGGCCGGAATCTTGCCCAATGACTTGCAGCGCAAGTCCCCGATGGGTGCGCCTTCAATGATAAGTCTGTCGATCCTCTCAACATAGGATCGTCGACTCATCTCCCCACGACACATGTTTCAGCCTTTGCCTTGTCATGGTCGAGCGGCTATATAAATATAGTGGCCTAGAATAATAAAACCGGGTTAACGAAAGTGTCGATGAGAGATATGGCGTTGAAAGTGTACCACGTGGGGCTGATCATTCGGCGTCGAGGAGAAAGTCTACACTTAAGTAGCATTCGATGCCCCGTTGAGGCCATATCGCATTGTACTTAGCCATATGGACTGCAGGAGTCTGGCCTACTTTCCGTTATGGCGATCTAGAGCCGCTATGCTGATTTTCCTCTGGGCGGTGCGGTGATCATAGTTCAGGCGACTGGGGATGACAAAATTGATTTAGACGAATGGTCCATCCTGGTTACCCGCGCTTTCCAGCAATACATTTGGGCCGGTCTACCAATCTTGCGCGACTGGCGTCGCGGCGGAGTTCAACTTGACGCACGTGACCATGGTGGTATGCAATGTATCGGCGATCCTCGTGGTGCATGTCGAGGAGCCATGGCAAGATCTCTTTCCACTTGTTCATCATGGCGTGGTTGAAGTGAGCCTCTCCTCGCCCTCATGAGGGCCTTCAAGACAGCAGCCCCGGCGGGTGAATACACTATTCGAACCTTTGGTCTATCGGGGCGGTGGTTCCGAAACGATGGCATGTTTAAATTGCGTTGTATGCGGTTGGCCGTGGACCGTCCCTTTTCCGTCATAATCGTTTACCTTTGGAGGGTTACGGCGTCATGGGCTATTTTTCTTGGGTGAAATTGTTCGCTCCTCAATGCCAAAATTGAGGCGTTTCTTGTTGAGGATGGCCATCTTTGCTTTGGCATCCTCGGTGTTTGAACAAGATTCCCGGTCGGGGGAACGATCGATTTGCGATGAGTGGGTTGAGAACTTCGGTGAAACTTGATGCCATCACGAACGGTTTCATTCCGTTCTGACTTTCCCTGGTTGGTTAGTTGCCATTTTGTTTTCTTAGAGTTTGGAAGGTGAGGTCTCCTTGAGAATTGTTGAAATTTCTCAAAGAAATGTGTTCCCTTGAGGCGATTATTTATAGCTGGTTTTTATCTACTCGGTTAAACAATAATTATGATAAAATCACGTATACTAAAAGGCAATCGAATCAGGGAAAAGAGACAAAAGTTGGTGACCCGGTTTGTCTTTGGAATCGAGACTCGGGGGGGGGTCCAAGCGAGGAGAGGATGTATGTATATACTAGAAGTCTAAGTTGTTCGACCTTTTTTGGAGGTGGCGTGGTGGCCTATTTATACAATGACTCCACCTTTGGGTGAGGAATTTATAAGGAATAATGCATATGAAAGGGCTACAATATGGGGGAACCATTAATCTCGCCAGGCTAGAAATAAATCCATCTTCGTCGCCAATCGTGGAAGCGGATGTGGAGGCATATTAGTGGCGTGTCGGGGATGTCATTGACCACGTAAAGTATAGTTATGGCTAGTGCTGGTCGCTCCGACTTGAGGATATAAGCGGAAATCGCATCAGCATTTGACTTCCGAAACTACTTGGGTTCTTGAGCCTTTGCGACTTGAAGGTTTGGTCTTATGGGAATTCGTGGGCTGATCCCCTTGGTCCCTTGCGAGGTTGCTTCATGCGATCTTTGTTGGATTGTTTATGATCCGCCGTGCCCGGTGGGAGGTCGGGTTTATCCATGCTACAATAATTTCCCGCAAGTTGAGGTCTCTTGATCGAGAATAGACCTTGGCAGCACATTATTCATCGACTCGCGACCATCGACTGGAAAAGTCTCTATGAGGTGCGAAATTTTGGAGGTTACCAAAAGGTGACTTGGCGAAAGGGCCTTGGAGCTCGAGGGGCGTTGAAGGGATCTGAGATCAAAAGTATTGTTGGAGATGGGGTTCAACAACTTCTCACCTTTTTCTTATCGGGATTCTTGATGTTATCATTTTTAAGAACATCGAATCCCCATCAGTATCTGTTGACTATATTCAAAAATTTCGCCCACCTAATTCTTATTTGAATAACACTAGTGGATGAGTGGACAACTAACATCCGACTCTTGGCATTAAGCACCCCCTAGAGGCGGGTTTTAGCCCCGATCATTGGAGGGGTCCGCACCCAGGTAGCGGCGACGCCGGCGCGCTCCGACCTCGCGATACGTGTTTGAGGACCCGCCGTCTGCTTGGGATTTGTGTATCGTTAAATTGAGTAAGGGAACCAATCCGAGCTACGATTGGGAAAAAGGGACGGTCAATGCCATATCCTTCAAATCTTTAATTTGAACCGCGGCGTCCGGGATCAAAGCCCGGATATGCCCCGACATAGGCAGCCTTTCGGAGATGAAGTCGAGAGAAAGCGTCCGGGCTCTTCGATGAAACGGCTTCGAAGATGGCCCGACCATTGTAAAGAGCGTAAACAAAATTAGCATTTTTGCTCTTGGTCGCTTGAACCGCTCTGTTAGGTAGCGGCTGCCCGACCTGCCGGGAATCTTCTTTGAGATCCCCTTGACCGGACCACAAACTCTCTCTCCACCCAGCATGCCCTCGACCCCTTTAAGCGCTCCTCCCGAGCTCTGGACCCTCTGGCCAGTCGGACTTTTTACCCGGCTTCTACGCACCTCATGTGCATTTAGCATGGTCTTGGCTTTGATCGATGATAGTCACCGAGCTTTCTCGGTCGGCAAGCTCTAGCTCGATTAAGTATAAGATTTCTCCATGTGAAAGCGGCCCGGGGTATGCGATCGGCCGAGTTACGTGACCTTTTAGCGTGGCGGCGGCATGGTAAATCCGCCCGTCCACACTTTCGAGAACATTGTTCATCGTCCTTGTCGAGGTAGTGGGGCCAATCACGGGGCGCCATCAAGATAGGGAGCCTCGACCGCGGGCTTCTCGGCACCTCGGTGAGAACGTGGTGTCGTGTCCATTAATGACATAAAAAGGAGAAACAAATGGATTTGGTCGGATAGTTTGAATTAAGATATCATAGAAACAGTGGAGGTTTACCTTTCACTTCCTCCGCCATCGGCCGATCAAGAATCATCATCGGATGGCGACCCTCGTGGAAGCCGAGATGGGAAGAGTGGAAGCAGGGGCGCGCCTTAGCGTCTACGATGGGAAATGATGAAACCGATCTATCGCATGCCTCTTGGCACCCGATCCCGGTGTGAGGCGAGATTCACTTCGTGTTCTTACACCCTTATCGACAGCGAAGGGAGGCGAGAATGCGAACAGGAAGTACCGATGGCGCCCGAGATTGATTGGTGCCTCGCCGAGCAAGCAGAGCTTTAGTGCAGAGGCCATTCGGCCGATAGGAGGCGCTGCAGCGGTAGAGTCGGGATGTCGGGAATCACGCACAACAAGCATACAATCTGTTAGCGTGGAGTGCAGCAAAGAACCACACCAAAGAAGATTGACAAAACCTACAAAAGGGAGATTCGCGGGTGGCGGGGATAGATTAATACAACCCGGCCGCCCGCGCCTGATTCAGCTCGAGGAGTTGACGATTCAACCTCTAGCTGGCCGGAGAGGTATCTCGAGGCTACCTTGAGCGCCTCGGTGAAATCTCAATAAAAGATCGGAAGTGCGTGGCGTGTACTGCTGCAAGACAAGAAAAAAAATTATATCGATCACGATTGAAAGTAAAATTCGCCAAAAAAAGTATACCATTTTCCTTGAGTCGTCGCGTGGTCACGTAGGACACGGATTGGAAGCGTCTTGGTTGGAAGGGTGACTCCCAAGCTCCTCCGGCAAACCACCATTTTTGGTGCCACCCATGAACTTTGTTAGGGATCCCACTAACAAGCTCCTTTCCCCTTCTGGCGAACAACATGATACCCTCAGGCACGGATAATTAGGCGACATCACATAGCGATCTCGCAGCGGTTGGGCAATCTCCTCAAATCGATAAACACTGACACGACCATGGTAGAGGATGTAACTCCACCCATTCGGGTGATGCGTGTAAGGCTCGAATTCGGGCCCCGGCCCGGTGGGAGATAGCGGATCTGGAAAGCCGGATCCCGATGGCCATGGTGGGCTGATTCACAGCTATCATCGGGAGGAGGTTGATCGGCACTCTCGTCGAGGGGCGCTCCATAGAAATGAACATCCGCGGCACTTTATACAAGCGGCGAAGCCCTCGCCGCGTAAGTAGTCGAAAATGCCCGATCGGTATCTCTTTCGAGCCGGCCAATTGCGGGGCCGACTTGCCCGATCTTGGCGCTTCGAGGTCTTATAAGGAGCAAGCGGTGATATAGCTTATAATCAAAGATCCTCATAAGCCCCAAAAATCGGGGCATAGACGGAAGAAACCCGGTAAACCACCGATTGCCTTTGGAGAGCATAGGTTTGGGGATTACTATCAAAGGCGGGGAAGATGTTGATCTGTGAATTCCTCGAGGCCGGTCGGCGTCGGTTCATCATTCGCATCATCTTCCGCCCATCACCCCGAAATTTGGGCGAAGAACCTTCACCACCCGTCGCCATGGGAGGACCGAAGTCGGATATCAAAAAGCCATAAAGATATTAAAGAGATCAAAAGCAAAATTACACGATTCAAGCGAAAAGCGAGGATTACGGTGATGTTGAGCAGGAAAAAAGCACAAATGATTAGCAAATTTTTAGGGGAAGAAAGGTTTTTGAAAAACCTAATTCCCCCTATTTATAGAAGGAGGAGGAGGGCCAAAATGAAATTCTCATAATTCGAGGCCCCTCAGGCGATCGAATCAGCGGGATCGTGGCGTGTTAACCAACTGGCATCCTATTGGACCCTATTGTGACTCCTCGCGTCATCGGGCTGGCAAACCATCATTTCAAATCTAGAAACTTCGAAATCCCGGGTGCGGCGGTTTATTGTTGTCGAGGGTGACTTTTTGTATGCTCGGGGGCAGGAGTGCGTGTTCGTGTTAGTCGTAAGATCAAGTCGATATCCCGTTCCATAACTTTGCGACCTCGACTTGAGGCAATTGTTGTAGCATGGAATAAACCCTTTGTCCCGCGAAAAATGCGGATACAAGTCAAAAAGTCTTTAACGAGGTGACATCGACAATGGGAGATCGCCTTAAAGGTGAAAGCGCCCAAATCGCATAAGCATCGAGGTCGCGTGGCGACAAAGTGAAAATCGAGGAGATCCTGTGCGCGGCGTCCACTTGTGACATCTAGGTCGAACCGAGAGGCATAACGAACAATCTTATGACCAAATAAGGAAAAGCATCGACAAAATAATCCAATCGTCCGGGTACTCCATTCCCGATTAGGCGCTCATTAAAGGGAGATCTCAAATCGGACCGAGGATCTGCGGATGACTTGCGGGATTAGAAGGCGCAAAGGGCATCTTTCTGGTATAATCCCGTCTTAAAAGGGTGATATGTTGTATAAATAGACCAACAAGGTCACATTTGTAAAGGTTGAACACCTTAGTATTCTAAGCAAATATATTATACACTTATACGGCAGGGGCGCCCCGGACGTAGTCGATTCAAAGAACGAACGGGTCACCAATTTGAGTGTTATCCTTTATTGTTTTTGGTCATTTTAGCTATTTTACTTGATTAAATTCATTGTTAAACTAGGCTGATTTAGCTAGTTACAACATGACTTACCTTGAATCTGTCGGCGTTGAATCGAGGCCCGAAATTTGCTAGGAAAATTCTAATCTAGATTTTATGGAGAAATTAGGTTTCTTGTTCTAGTAAATAATGAATCTCATGATGTCATATATATAGGGAGAGATTGGCTTAAATCTTAAGCAATCTTTATTTGGAAGATAATTCATAATCTTGCAAAACAAATCTCAAAGATATGTTTTTCCCTAGGATATTTTCCTATAATAATATTCCATAATATTATTTGAGATTCATATTTAATTAAATCTAATTTAATAAAATAGTAATAATAATTAATTCTAAATTAATATATTATTAATTCTCCATAAATTAAATATTAAATCTAATTTAATACTTAATCAACCAACTATAATCCCAACAAGGGTTACTTGTTTGTGTGACCCATAGGCCCTCATATATCGGCGGCGATTAGTCAAACTAAGATGCGAATTAAACCTGAACAATAAATCGGCCGGTCTCAATATATGAGTCGTGCGTTTGAAAACATGCAACTACATAAGCTGTAACATGGGCTATTCGATTTCCTCCTTTCATTCACGAACGCTCGATTAGTCTTGAACATGATAAAATTGTACATTCAAATAACCAATCAATTTATCTCCAATCACTAATTGATCACTTGTGTCACAACAGCCTGAAATTCCAAGTTGGCGTGCATTGTGATGATGACTTTGATCAATTATGATGAGAAGATGAGTATTCTCTCTAAATCCACTTTGAGGAATGAATCATTTTCTTGGCTCAACTACGCCTTTAAGAATTTAAGTGATGACAACCCAATCAAAGCCATATCTACCCATAGGCGGGTGCAGTGTCGGTCATGGTCAAAGTTCATCCTCCGCACATGTAGATGCGTATTGACCTCAAGTCGAAGGAGTATCGCATGCTCCCTCCCTTAAGAGACACGTGGAGCCACATATGGTGGAACTACATCAAAGCGGTTTCTCGGATGGGTATACCAATACCCTCTAAAGGTATTTTTGTGCATCCATCATGGATACTAGTATCTCGTAGTAAGTGAGATCTCTTACACTCTCTAAAAGTATGATGGAGATCGCCGCATCAATCTCCATGTATCATCAATATCCCATTCTTGATGATCCTCGATTGGGGGCTATTTGAGAATCACATAGGTAATCTGAGTTCTCACTCCTTTCGGTACATCAATGATTCAAGGGAATCTGAGATAAGAACAAATGCAAACAATCAAACATAATATTCTAATAAGTGTAATGCCATACATTTAATATTAAACAAACAATAATATTAAACTAACTTTGAATATATCCAGTATTATGTCCTTACAATGGATTGTGTTTAGTACTAACACTAACATAAAAGTTAGTTTTGTTGAACCCATTTTGATTTAATGAAGATCTTTGTTTACTATCAATTATTTACTTCTACATCTTGGTTTTGTTGTTATTTTTTTAGTTCGATTTTTTCTCAAAATAGTTGTTTAGAGATTTTATCACGGTGTTCAAAATTCTCTTCATTTTGTGCATAAATAATTTGATTGATTTAGTAAGGATTTGTGCCTTGTCTCTTGGTTTGATTGGATATTGCTTGTTTGAAATATTGGTTTGATTTGATATTGATATTAGGTTTGTTTGATAAATGTTTAGAACCGTTGTTCAGAAATTTTCTCATTGTTTAGAATTTTTTCTTCGTATGCACCAATTATTTGATTAGTTCATGTTGATTAGTTATATTGATTTTGGTCCAAGATGATTCTAAACTATATTAGCTGAGCATGTTCAGAAAGTTTTGTTAGTATTTTAAAGAATTATTTTGTACAAGATTATCGAGAACTCTATTCAAATTATTAGCTACAAATATCACGGAACTCTATTAATCGAAAAACTCTATTATGCGAGCAAAAATTATCTAATTCTGCCCGCTACAATATTAGCAAAAAATAAAGTTTTTCATTATATTACGATTATTAGCTAAAAAAGGGCATAATTTGTTGGAAAATGGAACCCGATTTTGGGGTGAATGAAATTATATTCTCAATAAATGTTGTAATCAACAAATGGGAAAGTGGGAAAGGGAAAAGCAAAAGACTTATATCCCATTTGGAAAATGAAAAAAAGGAAGTGGGTATATAAAGAGCCACCCACTTATTGCTAAAAAAATATTATGGGTTCCTCTACTCCACCTTCTCTGTGAGTCTTGGGGAGGTGCAAATCTTATCGGATTTGGCCTTGAAACCCGAACTTGTGTGCAGCGCGACTGCATTACGAATGTCCCACCGATCCTTTGAATTCAAGTTGTATTTCGATTTGGATTGAGAGTTAAATGACACTTGACCATGCTCCATGATCACTTTTTGGTTCCCTATAAGTAGCATTTTACGCTAATGTTGGAAGAAACTTCGAAAACAATAGAACTCGTTTGGAGAAACAAAGATATTTTCAACAATTGCTATACACTTCGTGCTTTCATTTGGCTCTGAATTTGTTCTTATTCGGTGATGGATCAAGCATTTTCTCGGTTTGACTCAAGAAGATAAAGTGTTATTATGCGTTTGCTTTATGTCGTTTTATCACAGGGAGACAAGTGTCATGCGATTCACTAGCACCCGAAGAGTGAAGGGCATAATTATTTTAAAAGAAATTGTGCTCGCATACTAGACTCGATTTTCATTTTTGTTTATTTTTTATTGGTCATTTTTATTATTTATTGGTCATTTTGGTCTGCTTTGGTTAACTCTCTTTACATGGGGTTCATCTTCATCCGTATAGATTTGACAACTCTATTCATGCACTCACTATTCGGTTTAGCCACCATGGTGGGAAATTCAAAGGGCTAAACTTCAAAAGATGGCAACAAAAGATGCTTTCTTACCTTGGCGACTCTCTCAACTTTGGCAAGTTTCTCAAGGAAGACCCTCCAAACCTAGGCGATAATCTGACATGCAAAACATTAGCGCCCTTGATGCATGGAATCATTATGATATCTATCGCAAGAATTACTTGATGAACAACCTTGATGATCATTGTCCTGGCGTGTAATACATTGGAGGTTCTTGACAAGAAATATAAGGCCGAAGATCTTAGGAGCCAAAAATATTTCTTGTGGTGAAAGTTTCTCAACTTTAAAATGGTGGATACTAAACGGTAGTTAGTCAAGTCACGGGATCTAGAGATGATTATCCATGAAATCCATGCGAAGGAATGGTGATTAGTGAGACATTCAAGTGGCGGCTATCATTGGAAAATTACCACCCGGTTGGAAAAGACAAAAAAATTATTTGAGCACAAGCGAAAGGAGATGAGCGTGGAGGAAAACTTTTGTTCGACCGTATTGAAAAGACAACCATACATCAGGAGGAAATATGGAGGTTTTGAGCCCAAAGCCAACTTTGTTGAATAAGGCCAAAATTTTGGAAGACCAACTACAAGATAAAGGCAGAAGAAAGTTGATCATTCTCATGAAAAACCAACATTTAAGTTCGAAGAAGGAGAATTTCAAGAGAAAGTTCAATGGAACTTATTTACAAGCTGTCAACAAACTGGGTCACAAAAGTCAATTTGAATCTGGCGAAAAAGAATAAACCAACATGATGGATGAACAACATTTTCTCACCTATGGTGTCAAAGTGAACATGGTTGGTTAATCAATGGCGTGAATGGTGGATGGATTGGGTGTTACCGACACATTTGTTAAATCTAAAGGGTTGTTTAGCTCAATTGATGAAAATGTCGATGAAGTGAAGAAGCTCTTCATGGGAAATTGACCCTCCGATGTCAAGGGCAAAGGAAGGTTGTCTTTGAAATTTACTTCGAAAAGGAATTGACTCTAAACAATGTGTTTGTATATGCGAGGAGATCCGTAAGAATTTAGTAATCGAATTCTTTGTTGAATAACCGCGTTTTTGCATTGTAATAAGAATGGAGGATAAAGTTATTTTATCCAAAAATGGAGTTTTTGTTGGGAAGAAATTATATGAATGTGAAGGGCTTTTTAAGCTCAATGTAATGACTATCAAGAAAAACATGAATAAGAATGCGCCCTATACATTTTATTTACTTGAGTAAATCTATTACTTGGCATGGTCATTTGGGACATGTCAAACTAACGAATAAAATAGTATTCCAACACTCCAAATTGATACAAATCACAAGTGTGATTTGTTGTTGCGAAAAATATTTCGATCGTCTTTCCAAGCTATTGAAAGAAATAGTGAACCCTTGACTTAATTCTGCGGATGTGTGTGATTTAAAAACCGTGCAAACCGTGGTGGAAATAAATATTTTATCACGTTTGTAGATGGTAGCACAAAAGTATTGTTTTGTGTATCTTCTAAAGTAAAAAGCGAAGCTTTTTGATAAGTTAGTTTCCTACAAAAAATGAAGTTGAAAATAAACTAATCGAAAGATTAGAGCGTTGAAAGTATTGATAGATGTTGGGGTTATCTTTGAAAAGTATGCTTTTACTTTGTATAACCAAGCGTGAAATTCTTATTTATTTCTTTGAAATAAATTATTTAATCCAACATTGCATTAAATATGAATGAATGTTATATGTTTATTGCAAACTTGGATTCGATAAGGCGGTCGTATTACGTTGTAGTTAATTTGGTGATACACGATGAAGATCAAATTAATGACCCTGTGATGAAATTACCAAATTCAACCAGGATGAAATGAACAAACCATCATGAGGCGGTTTGAAGTGTGAGACCCGATTAGCTGTCTTGACCAAGGATCCACCTTAGCGCATTGGAATCTTGACGAATAAGGACCTACATTAGGACAAATTATTGATGCTTGAATATACAAAAATTAGACCTCGATTAGTGCGTTGTTTCTTAATCTCCGTCCTTAAATAGGATCGTGTGAAATTAATAACTATTGCTTTGACTTTGATGATGGGAAGAAGTCGATGCGATTCGATACTATATCTGGACAATATTATTAATTACATAGCGATTCTTTGACATTTATCTGAGGAGAATCGGCGTGCAATCGTCTTGTGATTTGTCCTCTTGGTGGACTCATATCTTTATCATGTCATATCTTGCAAGTGGAAATTTATTTTTCGGCATGGATAATAATGTTGAAGAGGACAAATATATTAATATAAAAGCATTGTGGCCAATTAATTAATGGACTAAAGATAATCTTAAGCGGGAAATAATGATAGGGATCCATGTTATATGTGAAATCGTATTATGGGTTAGATTGATAGTTGATATTAATTTTATAGTGGAGTAAATTAATATTAATGGACTTGAATAATATTTGGCCTAAAATATTATAACCGTAGTCCATTGAAGGTCAATCTTAATTCTCTAAAAAGGCCCCCAAATAGCCTAAAATAAAGTTCAAATAATAGAGAGAGAGAAGAAAATATTCTTCTTTATATTTTCATTTATGTATACCACCGAAAACTTTGTCTATTAAAGGAAGAAAAAGATTGTCTTGATTTTCTTGTAGATATTTTATGGAAAGAGATAATTATTGTAGGAATACATAATTATCCCATAAATTCAAGAAGTCAAATCTTGGCTTCTATAATAGTGTAATTTTGAAAATAATGGAATGAAAGAGGGAAAGAGATTTTTATGGAAAATTTAATTAAGGAAAAGAATATAGGAGATATATTCAAGATTTCTTGGAGATCAAAAAAGATTTTTTTCTTCCTTATTTTCTTGACCTAAATTTTGACCCCCTCCTCTTATTTATAGGGGATGAGCTCTTCATTCCCAAGTGCAAGTCCATGTGTTGGAAATATTAGAAATCCACAAAGGTGGTAGCAAAATATTTAATTTCTCTTCCATTCAAATCGTTCCTTGAAATCTTCCGGGGGATAGTGTTCATGGACTTTGGGGATATATTTGGGAAGGCTCTTGGGTTGATTCATCAGTTTTATTCTTCAAGAGGTTAGTAATTAGTAACTCCTGGAGCATGTTTAGGATTCGTGAATTATGTGTCTTATGTTGTTTATTATTATGTTGAATTAATTTAGGATTAATTCATGTTAGTAATTAAGCATTTTTAATTTAAATATGTATTTAAATAATCCTCGAATAGATCAGGGCACCCCGATTTTCCCGACAATTTGGTATCGGGCTCTGGTTTAGAACTCGATTTTTTAAGTGTTATTTAAATTGTTGGACATTAAATTGAAATTGGATAGTAGAATTGCTAGAGATGTTTTTACGGTATCAATTGTCATGGTATTTAATGTGTTTATTTTCATTATTATGAATGAATGGTTTTTTAATTCGACTCATTCGGATTTGTTTTTCTCGTGAGAAAAATCCACAAGTAGATTAGGCTATTTGATTTGTTCAATGTAATTGACTAGTCTAGATTTAAGATATTTATTTTTGGTAAATAAATTATAACTTTGTCGAGAGATGAAAGCGGAGGCGAGTTAAAAGCGGATCGGGAACCCTCGTGGGCGGCGGCGTCTGAAAAATGCCAAAGGAGGCCTGCAATGGGCAATCCTATGCCTGCAGACCTGGGCATGGCAAAGAAGGGATCGGCCCGAGCCGAATCACGCTTGGGCGTAAACTCGTGGAGGCGGGCAATGGGGCGAGCCAAAGGCGGCGAAGCGTATGGTCTAGCAGCGCTCCAGAAACTAACCGAAACTGTGGGCGGCGTCTTGTTGCACCCTCGGCGCTTGTCGGCCTGCAGAAGGGGTGGCGGATCTTGAGGCGGGCATCCGTGCTACTGGCTGCTTGGCGTGGCATTTCAAGGCGGAGTTCTTTTAAGACGAGCGAGTGGGAGAAATTCAAAGGCGGCGTTTCTTCAAGATCAAGCCAAAAAAATCAAACCATGACTTTGGATAATTTGTGCCCAATGTGTTTATTTTTACGCTTTGCTTGATTTGTTATTAAATATTTTCTTGTGCTTTATTTAATCTGTTTAAATGTGTTTGCATGAGAATTGCCCAACGAAAAATCTTAAATTCAAAAAATTACTAAGTATGTTATGATAATTAATTTGTTTTGACTACAAATTAATTTTTGACCTCCATGATTTATTTATTTGTGAAATCTTTTGGAGAAATTCCCCACAGGACGGTCAAAGATAGCTTTCCATG